>JADMNL010000028.1:26832500-27267500 GCA_016271365.2 Neoceratodus forsteri
GCCCTTTGTCTAGGGCGGAGTCAGCGAAGGTGAAAACTCTGTAAAGGCAGTTGTGGTGCTGAAACCTTGGCAAAAGCCATGCTGTTCCATGCAGAGAAGGTTGTGTGCGGTGAGATAGTCCATTATTTGGTCAGCAATGATCTTTTCCAAGACTTTGGAGGGGGGGAAGGACAGAGAGTGGTCTGTAATTTCCTTGGGAGGTTCGGTCACTGTCCTTGTGTATGGGGGTGATGACCACTATTTTCCATGCTTGGGGGAACTGGCTAAGGCAGAGGGAGAGGTTGAGAAGGTTGGTGAGGGGGGTGAGAACAATGTCCAGGGTACAGCAAAGAAGAATGAGAGCAAGAGAGTCATTGCTGTGTCTGGCACCGTTTAGGGCTTTGAGTAGGTAGGGTTTGGCAGCAGATGGGAAGAGAGTGTGGAAGTAAAAGGGTGGGTGATGGGGAGTAGAGGTGGGAGGGTCAGGGTTGGGGTCAAAAAAGTTGTCAGGTAGGGTAGAGGAGAGATCCAAGAAAGCATCATTCAGGCCATTGGCAATACTTTGTGGGTCGATGGTGATTGCACCATCAATATTGAGCTGGGAGGAGCGGAGACTGGGTATTACTTTTAAGTTCCTTTAGGTTGTCCCAGAACTTGCATGCAGAGCCCCAGGTAGAGGCAAGGGTATTCTTGTAGTATGTAGCCTTAGCACTACAGATAGCCAAGGTGCACCTGTTGCAGGCAGCTTGATAGGCTTGTCTATCAGCAGGCTTCCCAGACTCCAGGGCTCTGTGCCAGAGGTTGTCACTGAGATGCATTTGCTTGATGAGAGCAGGGGTGATCCAGGGATAATTGTGTTTCTTAAGTAAAGATTTGGAGAGAGCCATATAGGTATTGCAGGCCCTGTTAAAGGAGTGTATAAAGTAGTTGAAGGTAGTGTCAGTGTACAGCTTTATTGGGGACCAATTCCATTGGCAAGGTATTCCCGAAGTAGTGCAAGGTTACTAGGGAGCAGGCACCTATTGGAGATGAAAACAGGCTTGGGCTTCTCTAGGTTACAAGACTAGGAGAAAATGCCTGGGCAGTGGTTACTAAGGGCATTCAGCAGTACTGCCAAGTCAGTGATCTTATGGGGTCTGTTTGAGAGTACCAGATCCAGTAGGGTGGCACTACCAGTAGTCAGGTGAGGGCAGATGGGGAGGAGACAAACTGGGTGAGGTGGAGTGAAGCAAAGGCATCTTTGGCACTGGTCACAGAGGTGGCAAGCCAGTTTCTATTTAAGCCACCCATTATAATTTGTTCCATCTTGCTGGGTTGATGGGAGATGTAGTCTATGAGAGATTGCAAGGCATGGTTCTGTTGACTTGTTGGAATATAGGTAGCAGTGACAATGAGTGAGGCTCTTGAGGAGCCCAGGGTGACCTTTAGAGAGATACCCTGGGCACCATGCCCTACTTGTGGTTTTAGGAGGGGGAGGTCTAGGAGGGAGTTTCATAGGTAGATGGCACAACCCCCCCACATTTCCCAACTCTGTCTTCTCTGAAGAGTGAGTAACCTGGGAGGGAAATGAATGAGTCCAGAGTAATCTTGGATAACCAGGTTTCAACTAGCGCCAACACATCTGGTTGGTGCTGAGCGACCCAGACTTGCAGGTCAGCAAACTTCTTTAGCAGACTACAGACATTAATGGAGGCAAGTCTGAGTCCTGAGGTTGTAGGGAGATGGGTGTGGTTGTCAGTGAGTGGGCCTGGGTTGGAGTGGACATTACTGGATAGTAGGAGAAGTAGTATAATCAGCCTGGAGAAAGCTATGATAAGCCTATGACGTCTGACAACAGTACCCTTGATGGGGGTCATGGAGTGAGAGACAGGGATGGGAAGGGACCAGATGGTGGGGATGGCAAGGAACAGGGAGGCCATGGCAGTCCAGGGGTAGGTGGGAGCAGGGTTGGACAGGTAGGAGGGGGATGTGGGGGTGGGGTGGTAGTCCGGGTGGGGGCAGAATGGTTGGAGTCCATGAAGTAAGGGCGGGATTGTGTGTTGGGCAGGGATGGATCAGGTGTAGTACTGGTATGAACATTTGGCAAGGTGACATGTAGAAGTATTGTTGTGAGGAAGGTAATGAGAGTGAAATATGGGTAGTGAGTAGGAGATTTTAAGTGATGTACCATAATGTAGAGAAAAGGATGTCAGGTTATGTGGGAGTCCAGTTGGTACTGTGGTAGGGCCATGGACTCTGGGTCAGAGAGTACAAGGTTCATAGCCCAGGGAGGTAGACCTTGCAGGGGCACAGGAGAGTGGGGGTTTTGGCAGGGTTTCAAGAGAGAGGAGTGGGTGAGGAAGTGAAAACAGGGGGAAGCAGTGACTCCTAGAGGCTGTTGCTGGAAGTGCACTCTAAAGTGTGGGGGTGATGTCAGAAAAGGAAGAGTGGAGTTAGCAGGGGGGAGGAGAAGGCAGGGAGTAGGAAGGAGAGAGGAGACAATGATATGCTACCACCTAGTGGTGGCTCCGTATAAGCTTCAAATGTGAAAGTGGGCACTAAGAAAAAGTCAGGCAGGAAGTCACGTGACCTGGGTGATCCATAAATTCAGGGATGCCCCCTGGGAGGGAGGGTGAGGCAGTTGACATGCAGCATCGATGGGCTAACACCCCCTGAAAGGAGCTTTCCAGGAGGCACACAATTACCTTTAAGTCTCCTTCGGTCCATGCTGCTTCCCTGGTGAGTGGCTTGTGTTGTGGCTGGTGTAGATTGCTAGGGAGTGGGGTCCCGAGGCCTAAATAGGGTAGCATAACAAAGGGAGTGAGTAGTATGCAGTGGGAGCTTAGCTGAGCATTGGAGAAGGCCAGAACTCTAGTATGCATGTGCAAACTGATGTTGGGACAGTCCTCCTGCGCATGTGCAGCATAGAAGCCAACTCTGTGAGGAAGGAATGGGTCCTAGGCTGAATAGAATATTAGGGTGATTACCAGTTAAACTACAACTCTACAATCACTGAATTAGCCAAACAGATGCTGCCAGAACAGACACTTGCACACTACACTGCAGACTATTCACAGAGCACAGAGAAAGTGAATGAAGGCTAGAGTTACCCTAGACAAGCAGTTGCTAAAGAGAAACACAGTGAGAATAGGCATATTCCATCCCTTAAAGCACTGCTCTGGAGGCAGGCATGTCCCCGATGTAGGGAGGTGGACAGTAGCTGGAGGAATCAATCAGTTACAGTTGGAGGGCAGGAATAAAAACACCCCACTGAATGGAGCTCTCCAAGAGGCACACAATTACCTTTAAGGCTCCTTCAGTCCACGCTGCTTCCCTGGTGAGTGGCTTGTGTTGTGACTGGTGTAGTCAGCTAGGGAGTGGGATCCTGAGGCCTTTAAGGCTCCTTCGGTCCATGCTGCTTCCATGGTGGGTGGCTTATTTGGTGACTGGTGTAGTCAGCTAGGGAGTGGGGTCCTGAGGCCTTAAAGGCTCCTTCGGTCCACGCTGCTTCCATGGTGGATGGCTTGTGTTGTGGCTGGTGTAGTGACATTTTGTAACATTCATGCCTACTGTTTAACAAAAGAGCCACTCTCATTATAGAGGGTTAGTGCTTATGATTTTCATAAATAAAATTAGTTGGAACTCCATAAATTTAAATGTATTTAAATGTTGATAAAATGAACAAAATTCAGTATTTCAGACATACAGTACGTAAGCATGGAAACATTGTGTGGACCAATCCAATGGTCATGATGGCCTTAGCATTATCTTAAAACTCTGATGAAGCTGAACAGTAGCTGAGTGAAATTTAATATGACCACCAGTACTTTCTGATTTTCTGATGTTGGCTGCAGGTATCTGCACTTGAAGATAAAATAAACAATTAAGAATTTGATTACTACATTGTTGACCATTTCTTTGTGGTGGGTGCTGAATCTTTGTTCAGTCTTAAAACTCTGTAGCTGCTCTTATCAGGTGGGGAACTAAGACTCATTTTGTAAATCTCTAGATAAAATGGTATGTGATTTTAACTGGTCAGTAGTTTCTCTCATATCTTTTCTTAACAGATTGCCTGCATCTGACCTCTCCAAAATTGTCCCCCTTTATCAGTGGACAATTCTCTCATTTGTGGCTATAACAAGTGACTGTTCTGTTGATAAATGTCTAACCAGTACCCTGACATATTCACCCTTAGATCCATGTGAGATGAGTTTAGAAACATGGAAACATAGACTTTGATGGCAGATAAGGACCTCTTGGTCCACCTAGTCTGCCCATTTCCCTACCTAGAGGATAAGCTGCAGATCCTATTTAACCAACAAACTATTTCTTCCTACCCCCCACAAAAATTGCTTTATGTCTGTCCCATGCATTCTTGAATTCTCCCCCAGTTTTAGAACCCACAACCTTCTCAGAAAGGCTGTTCCATGTGTCCACCACCCGCTCTATGAAAAAATACTTCCTCACATTGCTCCTGAGCCATCCCCCCTCTATCTTCAAATTGTGTCCCCTAATTCTTGCACATCTCTTTTTCTGAAAGATGCTACACTCTTGGACTTTGTTGATTCCACTGAGGTACTTCAATGTTTCTGTCATGTCCCCCCTTCCTCCTTACCTCAAGGATATACATATTAAGCTCCTTTAGCCTCTCCTCATATGGCTTCTCTTGTAAACCCTGCATCATTTTAGTTGCGCTCCTCTGAACTGCCTCCATCCTGTCTATGACCTTGCAGAGACGGGGTCTCCAGAACTGGATGCAGTACTCCAGATGGGGTCTCACCAACTGTCTGTACAGGGGGATAACAACTTCCTGTTTTCTGCTGGTGATGCCTCTCCCTATACATCCCAGTATCCCCCCAGCCCTCCTTACTGCCTTCTCACATTGCTTGCCAACCTTAAGGTCATCTGATATGATTACCCCTAGGTCTCTTTCCATTTTTGTTGTTGTTACTACCTCCTCCCCCATTGTGTAATCTTCCCCTGGGTTTTTGTTTCCCATGTGCATTACTTTGCACTTCTTTGCATTGAATCCAAGCAGCCATACTTCTGACCATTCCTCCAACCTTGCCAAGTCCCTTCTCATCCTTTCCCTGCCTCCTTGTGAATCAACCCTGTTGCATATCTTTGTGTCATCTGCAAAGAGGCATACTTTTCCTTCCTGTCCTTCTGCAATGTCACTTATAAAGACATTAAAAAGGACTGGACCCAGTACTGAACCCTGCAGTACCCCACTAGTAACCGCTCTTTCTTCAGAGTGGACTCCATTTACAATTACCTTCTGTGTCCCGTTGTTCAGCCAATGTTTTACCCAGGCTACCACCCTGGGACCCACTCCCAGGCTGGTTAATTTGACTACTAATCTTTTGTGTGGGACTGTGACAAATGCCTTACTAAAGTCTAGGTAGGCCATGTCCACAGCCCCTCCCTGGTCTACTACTTTGGTCACCCAATCAGAGAAATCAATTAGATTTGTCTGACATGACCTTGCCACGGTGAACCCATGCTGCCTTGGGTCCAGTGCCCCACTGGCCTCTAGGAACGCAATAATTATTTTCTTCAGAAGTGATTCCATCACTTTCCCTAACATAGAGGTCAAACTGACAGGTCTGTAGTTTCCTGCCTCTGTCTTGCTCCCTCTTTTGTGAAGGGGAATCACATCAGCCTTCTTCCAGTCCTCAGGTACCACACCATCCTCCCATGATTGGTTATAAAGGGTAGTCAGTGGTGTCACTAGTTCTCTGCTTAATTATTTTAGAATTCTGGGGTGAATTCCATCTGGCCCCATTGCTTTGTCCACCTTCAGTTTTAGGAGTTCTTTCAGAGCCATTTCTACTGTGAAAGGACTGGGATTGACCCCCCTCTCCAGAGTGCTTCTGTTAATTTGATTAGGCACCTCCCCCACTTACTCTTTTGTGAATACTGAACAGAAGTATTAATTCAGTAACCCTGCTTTTTCATTGTCACTCTCTGCCCACCCACCATCCATTCTGTTCAGCCTCACTATACCTCCCTTTGTCTTTCTATGCTCCCTGATATAGAAGGTTTTATCTCCCTTCTTAACTGAATTGGCTATCTTTTCCTCAGTTTGTGCCTTTGCTATTCTGACTACCCTCCCTGCTTCCTTCTGCCTTAACTGGTATAGTTCTCTGTCCTGCTCCTTCTGTGTTTCCTTATACTTCCTAAATGCTATTGTTTTCTCCCTAACCTTCACTGCCACTTCTTTTGAGAACCATAGTAGCTTTTTCTTTCATTTTGATTTGTTTATTTGCTTCACATAAAGGCTTGTTGCCTCTTTGATGGCAGTTTTGATATTTCCCTATTGTTACTTCACCCCTCCTTCTAGCCTGTTTGCTAGTGCTTTTCTAAGGCACTCTCCCATATTGCCAAAGTCAGCCCTTCTGAAGTCCAGAACCCTCACATTTGTATGGCTTGACTCTGTAGCTGAGTTTATCATGAACCACACTGTTTGGTGGTCACTTGTTCCCAAATGGCTACCCTCTTCTAGATCTGAGATCTTCTCACTGTCCCCATTTGAGAGTATGAGGTCTAAGATTGCTCCCTCACAAGTAGGTTCCAAAACTAACTGTCTGAGGCATACCACCGGAAGGGCATCAAGAATGGCCCTGCTTTTGGATGTGGCTGCAGCAGAGGTGCTCCAGTTAACAACTGGCATATAAGGTCCCCATCAACAGTATCTCCTTTCTCTGCCATCCTAAGTATGTCTTCTATCATATCCTTGTCTATTCCTCCCCTGACATGGGGTCTGTATACAAACCCATGTGCAGATTGTGGTGCCATTTCCAGTCTGTGGTAGACCCACAGTGCCTCCCTCCTCCCTGTTTACTCTTTTGCTCAGTTGCTTTTATCCCTTCCCTTACATAGAGAGCTACTCCCCCCCTCTGCCCTCCCTGTCTTTCCTGTAGGTTGTGTAGCCTGGTATGATAACATCCCAGTCATGGTTCTCTGTGTACCATGTTTCTGTGACTGCTACAATATCCAGGCATCCCTCTTCCATCAGGGCCACCAGTTCAGGGAGCTTATTGCTCAGACTATGGGCGTTGGTACTCATTCCCCTCCATTTCTTGATGGCTTTACCCTTTTGCCCCATCCCTGTACTTATTATGCTTGTCACTTTCTCCATTTACCCCTGCACTTCTCCTCATTGACATCTCTATGTTGATGTCTACCTCACTTAGTACCCTGATTTTTTGGGGGGGACTAGGATTTCCCTGCTCCTTTCCAGTGCCTCCCCCCTTGGCTAGTTTAAATGCTTGCCAATGAAGTATTTAAACCTATCACCTAGGATCCTGGTTCCCCTCCTAGACAGATGCAGATCATCACTCCAGTATAGGCCTGCATCTGTCCAGGTGGGCCCCCAGTCCCCAATGAAGCCAAATCCCTGAGCTCTGCACAGGTTTTTCAACCACTGATTGAATCCTATGGTGTGGAACACCCTAGCCTCATCTGTGCCATGGACAGGCAGCACCTCCGAGAAGGTTATCGTGTGTGCTATTTGTCTAAGGCCCCTCCCCATCTCCACAAATGCTTCTTGCACTGCTCTGATCCCTTTCTTAGTCAGGTCATTTGTCCCTAGGTGGACAATGACATCCAGCTCCCTCCCCTATGCAACTTCTCCTGTGATCCTGAGGATTCACTCCCTGTCCCTCCAAGCCATGGCAACAGGAAGGCACCTTACCTTCCTCTCCCCTTCCTCCCCCAGTTCTACCTTCCTAACAATGGAGTCCCCACCAGGAGTTGTTTCCTTCCTCTGTGGGGTCCCATGCCACCCTCCTGTGGGTCTCCTTTGTGGAGGTTCCCAGCATCCTCCTTGGTCTCCGCTGTGGATGCCTCCATAGAGGAAACACATTTTTCCAGAATGGCATAGAAATTGTGGAGAGGTACAACTGGAGGGATGTGCCTCTGTTCCACCTCCCTCACCCTCCCTGAGCCCACTGTGGTCCAACTGCTCCTCTTTTCTTGGCAACCTCTGAGGCAACAGCAGTGATTCTGGTGGTCCCTGGGTGAGAGAAGAGGTCCCACAAATCCTGGCCAACTCAGCCTGGAGATGAGCAGCCTCCTCTCTCAGCCCAGAGAGGTGCCTGCAGAAGGGACAACACTGCATCCTCCAGAACATCTCCTGGAAGACTGTTCTTCCACAGCCACTGCACTGCACCACTCCCATCATGTCTTTTTTCTAGCCCCCTAACTGTTGTTTGGCATACTTACTCTTTCCTCTGTTTGTTTCTTTTCCTTTTTTTATTCTTCCCCTACTTACTTACTGCCTCTGTGCACTTTTAGCTCCTGATATTCCTGTTCAAAGACAAGAAGTTCCTATATTTCTCAGTAGTCTCCTTATTTGCTCAGAGTCAGACCTCCAGCATCTAGAGGGGACAGAGAGCTACTCTTGCCCTTCTATGATAGTGAGTCTTTGGTGGCACTGTGATCACTCACTTCCTGCTCCCAAACAAGAAGTTCCTGTTGTCAGTTAAATCCTGTGCCTATAAAAGTAGAACTGGTTTAGGGTGGGGTGGAGGGAAGGAAGGAGGGCATATAGTCCCAGTAGAGAAGTTTTACTTATACCAGTAGCTCCTTCCTCCTGGTGTTCTGTCTGTTCTCTGGCAGAAGCTATCTAGGGCAGTGCTTAAATCTGGTTTTAACCTGGCTCCTTCTAGCTAAGCCACTCCCCCTACTTTGCAAATCTTTCTACACTTAGTTAATTTCACAGATAACAATTCCCTTCTGACACCTGCGACAAGCGCCTAGATAAGTACACAGATAACAGATAACAATTTACTTCAACTACCTCTGACAAACACACTCTTTTTTTTACCTTAAATTGAAGGTCCCAGTACAAGATTTCTAGTTCTTAGTCCCAGTAGAGAAGTTTTAGTTATACCAGTAGCTCCTTCCTCCTGGTGTTCTGTCTGTTCTCTGGCAGAAGCTATTCAGAGCAGTGCTTAAATCTGGTTTTAACCTGGCTCCTTCTAGCTAAGCCACTCCCCCAACCTTGCAAATCTTTCTACACTTAGTTAATTTCACAGATAACAATTCCCTTCTGACACCTGTGACAAGCACCTAGATAAGTACACAGATAACACAGATAACAGATAACAATTTACTTCAACTACCTCTGACAAACACATTAACTCTTTTTTTACCCTAAATTGAAGGTCCCAGTATGAGATTTCTAGTTCTTAGTCCCAGTAGCTCCTTCCTCCTGGTGTTCTGTCTGTTTAAAATTCCATTTATGAAATAAAGTAGATTTAGAAGACATTGGGCCAGATATTCAAAACTTTGCCCCGGGGCTAAATTAGCACTGCCCGGTGGGCAAACTGTGCCCAGAGCAAAAACATAGCTATATTCAAAATGAATAGCCCAGTGCAAAACCAGCTGAATGTAGCAAGCGAAGGAAGCCGGGCAAACAGGCCCAGGAGTGCAGGGCAAACATTTACCAGGATTAAGACAGCACTGAATATGGCAGAGAAGACAGCACTGAATATAGCAGTCAGATAGAGGCAGTGCAAACACCCACAGAAACAAAGTGTCAGAGGTGTAATCAGCTGTCCAGGAACACAGGAAAGCAAAACAGCCCAGCCAGACACAACTGCAGTACTAGTGAAAGGAATGGAATAACCTGGAACCACAAGTGAAATCAGAACACCACAGAACACTGTCAAATCCCAAGTCCACCCCAAAAAGACACAGGACACAGGAATGTCAAGCATAATAAACTATAATGAAAAACGTGAACATCTAAGGCACAAAGGCAATATGAACATATATACAGCAAAAATAACCAAAACAGAGCAGAACACTGTGCATAAAAATGGGGTGCAAGAAAAACATAATGAAAGGGAAAAGGTCTGGCGTAACAAGGGGACTGAAAACAGTGGGGAAAACAACAGTAACATTGCAAACAGGCAAAACTTAAATATAGCAACAGAACAATGGGGTAAGAAAGTGGATGGGAGAGGGCTGTGGAAATAGGAAGCAATGGAGGGGAACAGGATGGCAGATACAGGGCTAGGGACAGTGGGCCAGGGACAGGAGGAAGGCTAGTGGAAAAGGTAAACAGGGTTTAGGTGCGGCAGGCGCTGGCAGTCTCCTCCAGGGATGGCCGCAACACGCCGTGTCTCTGCGATCATAACTGCCTGCTGCTCAATTAGGGTACGCTGTTGCCGCACCAGCCTCCGCAACAGTTCCTCTGTGCCTTCACCCTCTTCCGGACGGGTGGCCCACAGTGACGACCGACGTGGACCTACAGGAGAAAGGGGGACCATATCAGGGCATGACGATGACACAAAGGCACCATGTACCACCACACAGTGGACAGCATGCCACAACAACCATGCCTATCTACTAGTATGGTACAAACCACAACACACACTAACATGTGCCTGCAGGACAAGGCAGTATGTTACAGGCAGCATGCAACACCCCAATGTACATGGATATGCATGGATGATGCTGAGAAACCCAACAACGTGGAGGCCAGCCAGCACAGCGGCATGCAGACTGTAACAGTGCAAACAGACAGCCACTCCCAGAGATGTGAACGACAAGTGGACACTGAATGATATGCACATGGGATGACACATGGTGGGACATGCTGCCCATGGTCACACAGCTATGATACACAATACAGATGACACCAACTGGAGAAGGTGCCACAGCCCCAACCACGTGTGTAACCACACATGCCTGTCTTGTACACCCCCCAACAGTGGTCCACCCTCACTGCTGCCCTCTACAAGGACTGTAGAGACCCAGCCAAACTGCCACCCATGATGCCATAACACAGCAGCTGTACAAATGATGACAGGAAGCCCTGAACAGGTGGGTGACTGACATAAGTGTGCAACAGTGGCAAGTGACACAGATAGAGTCTCGACATGGGACCACAGAGACCCAATTACCACAGAGGACAACGACACTGGCAACAGAACAGTAGGTACTGCAGGACAGGTAACCAAGCAGTACATAACCAGGGGAAGTGCCAGTGCCCACCCACACCACTTGCTGCAACAGAAGGGTGAGGGGCCCACAGTGGTGAAGAGAATGGCACAGTGCTGTGCCACCACCCATAGTGGCAGCATCGTGAAGGCGCACATGCAAGAAGACACACACATGTGAAACACAGACACCGGGCATGGTCCACCAGTGGCACTGCAACAGTAGGCCAAAGGCATGCACAGGACAGTGTCACCCTGGTGGTCAAGGCATGGTGAGGCACACACACACACAAACCTGTGGGAGCAGCATCTGCCATAGGGGCTGACAACCAGCATACCATGCTACCACAGAACAACTCCTGCAGCACACCTGCATAACATGTGCACAAACACCATGCACTGCAGGGACAGAGGGACAGCACCCTCTTGGGGATAATGGCCCCCACATCATAGCATGAGCCCACAGGCAGGGGAGTAGCCAGGGAGGCCACAACTGCACACCATGTGGACACACTGACACCCCTTCTTCACTGTCAGGGTGGGCTACCCCACCCCGGAGTGTAGCCTGACAAAATACCAACATACACCATGACTGTGGCAGTTGCCGCCAGTGGCCTTCAAGATACAATGTATGAAACCCATGACAATGGGCGCTGCCCTGCATGTGTAAATACTAAGCCATGCTTTGCTCCCCAAGACACCCACATACCAGCCCACAACCTGTACAGTTGTAATGGCCATGGGATACACAGACAGTCATAGTGACCAGTCCCCCTAGCGTACACCACAATGAATTAAACACAGAAAGGTACAACATTGCCATTGTCAGGTGTCATACATTAGGTAAGCAGTTCATTGCCCATTGGCCAACTCCCCACCAGAAATCAAACTGCCCACCATTGAGTGCTTTGAGGATGCCTTCCAACACACATGCCGCAACATGCACACATGCAATGTACAGCCACACAGACCCGTGTGGCACCACAGTCCCAAAGGACCCCTCCCACACAGCCCAGTGCATGTCTGCCATGGAGGTCGGACAAGGACACACAATAACATACCCATGTCCACGCCACCATGACAGTACACTGCCAGGGAAATGCTTGCACCACATGACACAGTGTCCCCCCGCACACCGTGATGTGCATGGCCCTGGAATGTGCTCACAACATGTCCTGCACAGATACTGACATGTTATACATGGTACTGTAAATGACACATGCCATGAGAGGTGGAGTACACTGTTGCCATGGCAGACAGGACAACAGCAGCAGCAGTAACAGGAGGCATGACAGGCCGACCCCAGTAATCCCCCCCCAGGCATGATGACTGGCCCACAGCCATGCAGAGACATGCATCATCATTCCACAATGGTGGCCATAACAGCAACATGACGCACATGGCAGTACAAGGCAGATATCAGTACACATGGCAGCAATGGCAGCAATACTTAAGACACACAGCAAGCCATGTTCCAGGCCACGCAGCAGCAGGAGAGGCAATGGAGGCAAGGGGGACAACAGAAATGCACGCAGCCATCTCACATCTGGCCTGGATTACCAAACCAACTGGGCCACAACACCTGAGACAGCACTGTACTGCAGGGGTGTAGCCAGACATTCACATGTTCTACACACAATCCCCAACAGCCACACTCCCCTTACAAATGATGTACTCAGCAACTTCAAATGGTACACCACATCCAAAAGGGTATGATGTCTGTCAGATGATTCCCTTACTCTATAATGAGGTTATACACGTATCTGTCTCCTACACAACAGCAATTCAAACAGGGCCACACCCCAGTGGCCTACAGTGACCCTAAATGTCTGGTGTACCTAGTAACTGTTGACAGAGAGGCAAATAGATATGGACATGTACTACACAAAACTGTACACAAATGTGTAGAGTGCATATGCCTGGCTACACCCTTGCTCTACTGCCTGCCCTGCAAAGTCAGACACATAGTAGAAAAGCATAACATCACACAGTACTCACGCAAAACACCCCTGTCACCGTCACTGCTCTCCGCTGCACGCTGTGCCACTGGAGGCACCCTGCGCCTGTCGGTGGATGGCCCCTATCTGGCCTGCGTCTCATCCCTCCTGTCTCCGGTGTGTCCTCATTGCTCTGCAGTGGGAAGAGGGTACAGCAGCATTACTACAATATCAGCCACCACAGTACGCTAAAGACCACCCTGTACCCCAGTGGTGTAGCACAACACACGCAACACTGGCACACGGGTGCAGTGCACCACCAAAGCCATGCCAAGCATGATATGGGTCAGTGCACACCGTCTACCCCTGTCCCACACAGTACACACTGAATGGATCAGAGGACCCCATGGCACATGAGCAACATGTCCAGCGCAGCAACACACATGCACACAAGCACACCACGGAACACACAGCCCCACCACCCATGCCAGCAGCACCGTGACAGTCATCACTTACCTGGCACAAGCACAGTCTCCTCACGAACCATGGCCCTGCAGCGTTCAAGCAGTGGGTGCTGCCTGCGCCTGATTTCGACGTAGAGATGGCGGCACTTCTCACCATCACAGGGAATACACGTGATGGCAGTTAGTCGATGGGCAATTGAAGCCCAGACCTGTCTAAGGGGCAGGTCGCCCTCCCGCACAGGTCCAAATAGGCACCGATGGCACCTCTCAGTCAACTGCACCAGGCTGGCCATCTCAGCCTCATCCCACCACCTGTCACGGCCCACCACTGCCCTTTGCCGACATCTCACAGACATTGCTGCTGTGGAAGGGGGAAAATAACCAATATAAACAGTGAATCAACGACTGTCCACACACCCTGACATCCCTAGAACTGAAGTCTAGCACCATGCTGATGTATGCCGTAGCGCCGCACTAACAGGAAGTGTTTGCAATGCGCATGCGTGACCCCTACCAATGACCCTGGGCTGATGTGCTGCATGTGTGTAACGCCACGCTAATGCTGGTTAGCTCAGTGCTACATCGCGCTATGACAGGGTGATAGCGTGGACAAGGGGCCCCATGAGCATTTGTACTGCACATAGCGCAGTGCTAGGTGGCTAGCGCGGCGCTGACTCTCAAATAACCCTGCACTGGCCTTTGCCCAGTGCTGCTGTGCTAGCACGGGGCTATTCAGAGCCATATTCAATGGGAGTATGCAAATGGGGGTACTTGTGTATGCATGGGGCAAGCCAATTGATTAGCATATCATTATGCGCTCATTTACGTGACTAACAGGCATAATTGCCTGGGTGGGCTATAAAAGGGCAAGCAGTGCACCACCAGTGTTGTGTTGTGGAACTGCGGTGGGATTACAGCAGTGTGAAGGTACAACATGGAAAGAGATACGCAACAGGGGGATGAGCAGCGAGAGGCAGGTATGTATGACCACCGCGGGACCACTAACGTCCACTTCATTGTGTACATTCCCCTGCAGTCAACTGTGCCATGTGCCACTGCATGCACAATGTGTCTGCCAGCTAGGTGCACTGGTGCATTACCGTGATAGCGCACCCTCTTGTCTCCCTGGATGTGTGGCGTGATGGCCTGTGCCCCCCACGCAGGGCGTACACAGTGTACCAGCAATGTGCGCTCCCATGCAGCATGGTGTCCTGACATTGCTAGCGCACTTGTCCTCACAAACTCTGTGATGCTCAAATGGGCCACAACACAGTCATGGGGGTTCATGGCAGACACAGGCCACAGCAGTGCACATGTGTGTACACCACTCACTGTCCAGACACGGGACAGACAGTGGCAATGTGGGAATGTGCACCGTACAGGCACATGCAGTGATCTGATATGTCCATGTGGCCTGTGGCACTGTAGGGGATGATATTGTGATGTCCACCGTGTGATGCAGTGCATCACTGACACAGCCACTGACACCTGTCCCCTCTTGATTATCCCATAGGTGTGCTGGCCTGACATGAGCGCATCCATGCACATAAATTCTCTCAAGATGAGCTGAACACCCTTGAGCATGAGGTGAAGGAAAGAGAACACGTGTTACGCACACACAGGGCCACCGATGCTGTTGTGCGGCAAGCTTGGGAGGAGGAGACTGCAGCTGTGAATGCGGTCGGGGGCCATGGAAGATCAACAGAAGCAGTCCAGAAATGATGGAATGACCTCCTGCGACATGCAAAGGAGGAGGAGACACACCAACAGAGGGACAGGACCAGGACTGGTGGTGGTCTGACTGAACACCAGCAGCATGTGGAGGAGCCACACATGGCGGTGGTGGCATCGACACTGCGGATGGTAGAAGTGACAGGCATGCCGGGTGGTGGTTGCAAGAAGACCCTCACACTTCCAAGGCCAGGTCTGTATTCGCATGTGTAACCCCTGTATGTGGTGCAGGCAAGGGTGCACGGTCCTGCTGTTGGTGTCCTGCACAGGGTGCACTGTATCCTGCTGAACCGATGCCTGGCATGGCCAAGGTCACTGTGGGTTGGTTGGGTGCATGTCGTCACGGGCTTGTGTGAAGTGGGTACCTGTCCTGAGGGCTGCATGGTGTGGTGGTAGTAGTGGTGGTGGTGTTTTGCCACAGTGTCCATGGATGGGTGAATGACCCTGTCCCTATTCTCTCCACAGCACTCTCGGACAGGCCTGCACCACTACGGGATGTGCCACGGATGTCCAGCCAGGTTCCCGAGGTTGCAGAGGAGTTTGATGATGAATGTCCATCAACATCTGGACTGTGTCAAGATCAGGGCCGCATGGACCCAATGCATGTCTGGCATTCCCATGGACAGGGCGTGCAACTGCCTGGGGAGGGGGGTCACACCTCACTAGGGGTGTTAGGGTAGAGTGGGCACCTGGATGTTGCACAAACTGAGGATGATGGGGTGGGAGAGGTACCGCTGGTCACTGTCACCAGTGCGGATGACACTGATGTCTCCGAATATTCACAGCACCTGGCCATTCCTGTGCCAAGGGAATGCAGGGGTGGGGCTTGCTGAAGGGCATGGAACAGGTCAGGGTGGTCCCGTAGGTGTCACCAGTGTGGCTGTGGCTGAACACACGGTGGTGGGCAGTGTGGGTGGTGTTGCAGGATAGCAGGGTGTGCAGTGTCAGACACATGCTGGGGTTACGGTCCATATGGTGCCACGGACCACTGCCAGTTGTAGTCAGCAGCTGGATGTACCAGTTGATCCATTGCCACAGGCACCACTGCCAGCTGCTGCTGGGGGTCCTGTGCCTCTGGTGCATGAAGGCCATGGTGCCTGGCCACTCCTGCAGGCTGCTGTCACCTCACAGCAGGAGGTCCATCTGGACCTGCATGCCATGCGGTGTGAGCTGCAGCATGAGCTGGGTCAGATACGGGAGGCAATATAAGTGGGCTTTGCACATGCTGAGCAGCAAGCAGAGGACAGGTTGGGCCACCTGGTGGGTGCCACAGACCGTGGCTCTCTGGCTTAACTGCTGCAGTGGTGGACATTGGCATGTCAGTCATGGTGTGCCTGTTGGTCGCCAGCATGGGTTGGTTGGCCATGGGCAGATGGCAGAGGGCACACAGGCAGGCACACCGTGGGTGCAGGGCTGCCACTGGTTCCAGCTCCGCTGCATCACGCACTCCGCCTGCAACCCAGCGGTGCCGTGGCCGTCCATCCGCCCTGTTGGTCTCCACCATCCCCCGGGGGCACAGGAGGTCAACACTGCCTGCCTCACCTTCCACTTCAGCTGTGTCCTCTGCACAGAGCACCCCAAGGTCCATATCCCATGGTACAGGTGCACAGCACATGCGTGGGTGTCATCGTTGGTGATGCCCACAGGCTGTCTGCTGTACTCTGCATGCATCACCTTCATGCATGAGCAGACATGCGCGCACACACGCACACACACACACACACACACACACACACACACACTCCCACCAACACAGTTGTCCCCCTTACCTTCACGACACACATCACAACTCCCCACTGAGATTACACCATTTGTATGTGTCCCCCCCACATATGTGATGCACAATCACGGACTCACACCACATGCACACACTATTTGTCTATTACACTGAGTTTGTTTGCTGATGTGATTGTTGTTTTCACTGTTATCTTAGTCTGTGCACATTAAAATGCTAATCATTTGTACTCTTTCAGGTTGTTGTGCAGTTTGTACTTACCCTCTGGTCTGTTGCAGTGTCCTAATGATGTTGTTCCGGTGCTGTATGGCCCTGTGTGCCAATAAAGGGTCCCTCCTCTCGAGTTGCTCCACTATCCCCCTGACCACTGGCTCTGGCTCACTGTCAGACTGTCCCTCAGGTTCAGGTGCCTGTATCCCATGGTTCATTGCCATGTTGTGCAGCATACAACAGGCTAGGAAGATACAGCATACCTTCTGAGGTGTGTACTGTAGGGCACTGCCTGATGTGTCCAGGCATCTGAATCGCATCTTCAGGATGCCAAACACCCTCTCTATGATGTTCCTTGTTCTGGCATGTGCCTTGTTGTACAGCTCCTCAGCCACTGTGGCTGGTCAGAGTACTGGTGTCAGCAGCCAGGGTCTCAGGGGATAGGCTCTGTCCCCTGTCATAACATGTATACCTGTTAGTGCTGTACTGCGGTCTGTCAGCTGCTGTCCTGCACCTCTCTGTGGCCCTCCCACACCCCTTCCCTGGCCTGCAATGCCTGCCCACATCCATGCTGTTGTGTGTTTGCCTTGTATGCTACAACTCACCAACTAGTTGCCCACTGGATATCCTGCCCTCCTCAAAGGCCTGGCACAGCTGGGACTGGTGCCAGATGAAGGCGTCGTGGGCACTGCCGGGGTACTGTGCATAGACATTGCTGATGCGCCCCACCGCATCGCACACCACCTGGCAGTTGATGGAGTGGTACCCCTTCCTGTTGATGTACACATCACTGCCATCGCCAGGTGGTGCACGGATGGGTACATGGGTGCAGTCAATGGCACCCAGTACAGATGGTGGGTGCACAACTCGATGGAACTGCTGCATTGTTTCTCTGCGCTCTGCTGCCGTGCTGGGGAATACTATGAATTCCCCAGCATGTGGCAGGAGAGCCTCTATGAACTGGGTCAGGAGGCGTGAGGTGGCAGACTGCGTTACCCCAATGGGGTCCCCCATTGGTCATTGGAACGTCCCTGTGGCAAGGAAGTACATCGCTGCTGTCACCTTCTCCTCCACTGTCATGGCATGACTGCGTCTGGTATTTGGGTGCAGCTGCTCATGCAGGAGTTCACAGAGCTGCCTCAACATTCCCCTGTTCATCCGGTGCCAGCCAATGATGTGGTCATCAGGCAGGATCTCAAAGGAGACCCTGGGCCGGTACAGCCTGTTTTCAGCATACCGTCTGCTTGGCCTGCGTGGTGGCCCATGTTGTGCCTGCTCCCTCCTCCTCCCTTCCACTACAGCTGCCATCAATGGCAGCATCACTGCTACTGGCACTGCACATTCCCACTTCCTGTGCTGGTCCCTCCTCCTCTGTGTTTTACCCTGTGTTTAGACCAGCCTTTTATAGGTAACTAAGCGCCGCACTGATCTTACCTTCCATATCCTAACAGCGCTGGACCTTTGAATATCCTTGTCGTCTCTCTTGGCCCCTTCCTTTTGCCCCTTGCATACATTACTGGTTTGCTCCTATATGACGTTGTTAGCATGCGCTAACTGGTCCTTTGAATATGGCGGGTCCGCACTATTCCAGCGCTATTGCCGTGCTAATGGTTTGCACGCAGCGCTATGGTTTGAATATCTGGCCCATTATTTCAAAACAAGCATATTTAAGAAAAAACATGTTGTTAAGGTTTTCAATAAAATAAACATTAGCTACATACACTAAACAACCTTGTATAAAGAAATATGTATTTTGACAATCTGCAAACATGTTTCCTTGCGTTCATGTAAAATAGAGATTAGCTGTAACAATGTGTGCTGACAAATAATATTTTTTATCTTTTAAATGATGCCAGCTTACTAATACTGTACACCAGAAACATTTGGTGTAGAGTGGTCATAGAATGAAGGACCTTTCAATTTATATGGAAAAAAAATTAAAATAAGCAGGGCACAAATGAAACACTACTGGCAATTTAGTCTGTGGTAAAGTAAAATTAAATTATAAAAACTCTCTGGGCACAGCAGCTATAGGTACTTGTACACTTGTATGTGCTTTGACCCAACTTGAAGCTCCTGAGACTTACCAGTAATGTCACACCTGCTCTAATCCAGCTCCAAGACTGTCTCCTCTTCCCCTCCTCATATTTTTCCTTCGCTTTGTAAATAACTTCTTGACTACTAGCTCTCTTCCTTCTAGAAAATTGTTGCTGACCATCCACTGTTGTTTTGCCAGTTACCACCCCTGACCTTCCTTCTGTCAGTCTTTCTTGTTATGTTTGAACATCCCTCACGTTTCTCTCTATATAACCTTGCTATCTTATTAACCCTTTCACTCCACAGGTCGGGTCTGTGGTTTCTGCACTTATTATATATCTTACTGCCATTATCTGTATAATGCTTGCCATTATTTTTTGTTGTTTCCACCCACTGTATTTTGTAGCACTGCTGTACTGTTCCTTTATTTGTATTATTGTACCTGTGACAACCCACCTCTCCCTCTGGGCTGAAACAGCTTTTAGAGAGGTGTGTGTCCTTGGGTATTCGCTGCCACCAGCCAGACTTTCCTTCCGGCACCTCTTTCAAGTGTACAAACTTGAATAATCACACGTGCAATTGCACAAGTTAAAGTCTGGTAGTGTGTCTCTTTCAGGTGGCGGATGCTACACAGAGTTTACCCTAGCCAGTGGAAAACCAAATCTTACCTTAGAAAAATGACATCAGAGACACAACTGTTGAGCAAATAAATAGCTTTTACTTAACAGAAAGTGCAATGAGCATTTACAGGAAATGTATTTACAACACAAGAGAATAACACTTATACAGGAAAAGTAAACTAATGTTTTTAAACAACAGATGGCAAAAGAAGAAGGCTATTACTGAAATATACTATCACTAAACTTACCCTTCCCTGTCCTTACAAGAGACACTGGACCCTGTTCTAACTGCCAGCTCCACGGACATACCAGGTAGGCTCCAAGCTTATGTTTCCTCACAGCTTCCCAAGGCAAGAGAGAGAGTTCTCTGTCTTACAGAAGCTTATATAGTCTATGGAGACTAGGTCATTCCTATTCTCCCTTTAAATGCACCAACCAACTAACATGTATCTATTTAATTGTCCCAATCAGAGTGAACACCTATTGGTGACCAATTATATTCCCTTTTCACCTTAAGTTTATATTTGAATGATCCAATCCATTCAAACTGCCCTGTGTCCATGTCTGCAAGGTCTGGGTGTGTCTGGAGATGTCCACTCGAGATTTATGACCCAGCTCTTATCTAGCAGCTAGGAATTCCACAAGCTGGTTGCTGCTGGAGGATTTCAGCCTCAGTGTATTTTTTCCACACTGCTAAAAAAATAAGGCATCTACAGAATCCAAACCATTAACTCTTTCCTTCCCATTTCTGTCACAGTACCCATGTTGCTGTTGTTCAGCTGTTCTCTTTTTGTTGTACTCTCCTGGGTCATGCCTGAAAATAGTCATTTTATGGCTAGTGCACCTACCCAGTGCACTAAAATAAATAAAATAAATATGCATCCAATGTTAATATGAAACAGTCTAAATGTACAAAACAGCAGCTTTAAAAATACAACCATAACACACAATATTATGATAAGCATTGTAAAGGCAGCATTGGATCAGAAGTTTTACTGATTTATTCATGAAAAATATCTAACCTCATCTTTTAAACACTGTGAAGACAAGTAGAGGTTTACCCATTTATTGAAAGACCTCTCAATTTTCAAAAAATACACCTAAAATAAACAGGGCACACCTTGAAACCCCACTGGCAACTTAGAGCGTTACAAAATAAAAAGAAAATTATGAAAGCTGTCAAGGTGCAGTAGCTATATGTATTCACTGCTTATAATGAAGCAGTCCAAATGCGTAAAAGATCATTATAAAAATATGCAACCATATTACACAACCTTATTTTATGCATTGTGAAAGCCATATTTATTAAGAGGTTTTACCAGTTTATTTGTTCACGAACAATATATAATCAATACTGCTTTACCTCTTCTAACCTGTCCTGAGCAAGCCTGAACAAGTCAGCAGAATGACATGTCCTGGCAAGGACAAACAAGTCAACCCTCACCCCCACCCATAGCTGTGGCATACCGTGGAACCAGAAAGGAGAGTTGGTTGGGACTGCATCATATCCAAGGCACATGGAACTGGAAGGGGTGACAATGTTACATAATTTCCAGCAATCAAACACTAATGAAATTTAGACAGCTACTATACATGTATACTGCTGTGGTGTAAACAGTGTTTACTCCAAGGAAGGGAAGCTGACCAGCGGAATGCCTCAGGACCAGTGCTGGGGTGGTCCTTTTTAATGTCGTTTTTAAGTGACATTGCAGAGGAGCTGGAAGGGAAGGTCTTCCTCTTTGCAAATGACACCAAACTCTGCAATAGGGTGAACACTCCAGGGTGATTGGGAAGAATGAGCAGAGATCTGAGAAAACTATAGGAGTGATTAAGAGTATGGCAGCTGAGATTCAATTTGAAAAAAAGAGTACAATAATGCACTTAGAGCTCAGAAACCCAGGAGCAGAGTAGAAAATGGGTGGAGTGGCACTGATGACTACCAAGCAGGAAAGAGACTTGGGGTAATCATGTCTGATGACCTTGAGGTGGCCTAGAGGTGCAACAAGGCAGATAGGAAGGCTAGTGGGATGCTGGGGTGCATGCAGAGGGGTATCACCAACAGAAAGAGAGACATGGTGTTGACTCTATATTGATCACTGGTAAGACCCTACCAAGAGTACTGTGCCCAGTTCTGAATACCATATCTCTGGAAAACATAGAGTGGAGGCAGTCCAGTGGAGAGCAACTATATGGTGCAGGGTCTGCATCAAAAACCCTATGAGAAGAAACTAAAGAACCTCAATATGTACACCCTGGAAGGAGGAGGAGGAGGAGGAGGAATATGACATAGTCTTTTAAATACCTCATGAGGTAAATAAGATACATGATAGATGTATTTTTCAGAAAACTAATTCTCAAGAACAATGGAACATGCTATGAATTTGGAGGGAGATACATTCAGGAGAGATAACAGGAAACATTTATTTACAGAAAGATGGATGTACTCCTGGAACAATCTTCCAGAAGTGGTGATTGGAATAAAAACAATGGTGAGGTTAAAGAATTCATTGGGTAGGCACAAGGGAATCATAGTGGAAAGGAAGGGGGGAGGGAGAGCTATAGATCAAGTAGGGTCTGTAGTGATAATGCAGGTAGGGAAAATGGGCTGACTGGGTGAGCCAAGCTGTCCATATCTGTCATCAAATTCTATGTTTCTAAGTATATGAACTGTAAATGTATGACCATGACAGATACAGTGAACACACAGAATCAAATAATTTTATGTAGAGACATCCTTACTAGTTATTTAAAATTGGCATTTGATTAGAAGACCATTGTAATATAAAACATAAAATAATTACAGCATGAATGATTCATGGAGTTGAAAGTTCTACATACCAAATTGCAGGAACAATCTGAACATCGCACAAAAGAGGTAGCGCAGGCAGATGAACTTTACCAAAAACAAATCTCTTTATTAAGAATAATCACAGAACAGAAGTGTGACCTCACTAGAACTGTGTAACGCACTACCTCATCAGCACACCTGAAAAGGAGATAGTGCACCACAAATTGCTTTCACAGGTGTTGGCAGTTGCCAACTCCTAATTTTATCATCTGAGAAATATCACCAGGATTTAGCACCTTGTTCCATCCAGCAAGCTTCCAACATTGAGCCATGCCTTTGTGACCCTGTGCCTGGACTACTGCAACTCCCTGTACCTAGGGCTTCTAGGGGTTGATATCCACCACTTGCAGCTGGTGCAGAACGCTGTGGCATGGCTGTTGATGGGGACTCCTTGTTCAAGTCACATCACTCTCATGCTGCACAAACTGTACTGGCTGCCTGTACAGTGGCAGATCACCTTCCAGATTGGGCTTCTGACCTATAAGGCCCAGCACGGACTGGGTCTGAGCTATCTGTAAGAACTCCTGAATCCCTACTGTCCCAGCCAACTTCTATGTTCAGCAGATGAGGGGGAGATTCCCAGGGTACAACTGAAAACACCTGGTGCCCGTGCTTTTTTGTATGTAGCTCTGACCTTGTGGAACTCTCTACCTTGTCAGATTCGAGAGTGCAGGACCATGGAGAGCTTCAGGATGGCCTTAAAAATGTACCTATTTCATCTGGTTTATGGTGATTACACAGAATAACTCTGTGTATATTTTTAAGTAATTGTTGGAATCTGGATATTTTATTGTTTTATTTGTTTTTAGTAATTTTACCTTGTACAGAGCTTTGGTTACAGAATTGAGCTCTATAAATAAAGTTTATGATTATTATTATTTTTATTATTAAATCACCAGCAATCTAAAATGTCTGTTGAGTTATCAGTCTTAATATGTTACAGTAAACAGCATGTTAGTCATTAACATACAGAGCAATAAGAATGCAAGTTGGGTATCTGTAGTATATCATGGCTTGATTATAATGCAGCTAATGTAAATACATACAGTATACCATATGATCTAAAGGGCTTTCTGCATGCAGCCAGAAAAAATGTGCACTAAGGAAAATGGGCACTAAACAAGCATTTAACACCCAGGACACAAAAGAGTTCCTCAGATTCTGTATATTAATTCAACTAAAAAACTGAGAACAAGACATGGATGGAGATGGAGAGAACAAAAATAAGGGAATTGTAACCTTTGCCAAAAGCTTGGCTAGCAAAATCCCTGACCTGATGGCCACTAAAGCAGAGGATAGGCTACACATAGTGGCTGTGATGGAAACTTGGTTCACAGGAAGCCATGGATGGGACATGGCCATTTCTGGATTCAACATGTACAGGAGGGACAGAATGGGGAAGGGAGGTAGTATTGTACATCTGGGAGAAAATCAAAACCACAGAAATCCAGGGAACCCTAGATGGCACTGAGGCACTGTGGGTAACAGCTGAGCCAGGGAATGGGGTAGCCATTATGTTAGGAGTTATCTACAGACCTCCATCGCAGGTGGGAGATAGGGACAAAGAAACACTGGAGATGATACATGAAATGGCAGGCAAGGGTGAGGAAATTATTGTAGGGGACTTTAACTTACCAGACATTAACTGGGGTCCTCAGACAGCATCAACAAGAGGCAGGAAATTTGTAATGGCCCTATAGGGGACAGGGCTGAAGCAACTTGCTGATTCACCAACCAGAGGTGGAGCTGTCTTGGACTTGGATCTGACCAACAGTAACAATGTAGAAAGGGTTGCGGTAGGTTGCCATCTGGGCAATAGTGACCATCATATGTTCAGTTTCCAAATCAACACAACTATGAATACCAGCCATTCCAAGATCAGAGTACTGGACTTCAGAAAATCAGACTTTTCCAAAATGAGAACCAGCCTAGCAGAGAAACTCAGGCATGGGGGGGAAGGGTGGTGGAAATGTGGGAGAACCTCAAGGGAGCTATAAAGGAGGTAACCAAGCAGTGCACTAGGAGGATCAGCAAGACAAAATAAAAGAAGGAAACCCCTCTGGTTCTCCAAGGAGGTGGCTACTATAGTAAGGGAGAAAAGGCCTACAAGGCATATAAGGCATCAAACAAGGATGAAGACAGGGAAACTGGCTATGCTGGCTGTGCTCTGCACCTATTACTTGCACTTTTTTCCTACCCCAAGCTATGTTTCCACCCCCCCAATTACCCCCCAAGTTTCTGGCTCCTTGCTGTCCCCTCTACCACTGGCTTCTTACGGTCTCCTTTTTCTCCATCCTATTGCTTGCGTCCTCCCTAGCAGCCACTGTACATAGGTTATTTGTTGATTCCTGTTGTTGTATCTCTTTTTTGCATTAATTACTGAAGTTTCAGTTAGAATGTCCATGCATTGATTGTATTATTGTATGTTTTTTCTTGTAGTCACTTAGCCCTAAATATATTTCATCCCTTGTATTCATAAATGTAATTGTCCAGGCCCATATTGTAAAGTAGTTTTTCTCAATGATGTTCCACCTGGTTAAATAAATATTGGTTGATTGATTGATTGATTGAAACTTAGGAGGCAGTATAGCACAGTGGCTTAAGGCTCTGAGTTGCAAATTTGGTGACATCCAGCAGACCAGATCTGGGTTTGAATCCCACAGCTTCCACTTACATACTGTGTGACCCTGAACATGTCACTTAACTTCCCTGTGCTCCTAGGCCGCACCTGTAAAAAAGCTTTCAGCTTAGTGTGCTATTCCTGGTTAAACAATTAAAAAAAATAAAAAAAAAACATAGTTGCACAGAGGGAAGTGGGAAATGTAATAAGAAAAGCTAAAGCATACACCAAGTTAAGGATAGCACTGGGTGTTAGAGAGAGAGAAAAACACTTTTCTAGGTACATAAGAGAAAGGAGAAAGACTAAAGAAGGAATAGTAAGGCTAGCAGTTTTGGGAGGGGGACTAGTAGAGAAGGACAGTGAGAAGGCAGAAATCCTAAATAAATATTTAAATTTTGTGTTCACTAGGGAGAACCCAGGGGTAAGGGGATGGTCCAAACCTGCAAAGCAGTTGCACCCAGGCACCAGGGGTAGACTTGAGCCCCTTCATGGAGGGACAAGTCTTGGAAGCCCTAAACAAATTAAAGGTGGACAAGGAAATGGGGCCAGATGAGATTCACCCAAGAGTTCTCAAGGAACTGGGGAGTGTGACAGCAGTGCCACTGATGGAGTTCTTCACCAGATCACTGGAATGTGGGACAGTGCCTAAAGATTGGACGAGGGTAACATTGGTCTCACTTCACAAATCAGGAGGCTGGAAACTACTGTCAAGTGAGCCTCACATCAGTGGTAGGAAAACTGATAGAGACACTGATCAAGCAAAGAATAGCAGCACATCTGGATTCCAGTGGGCAACAGGACTAAAAACAGCACAGCTTCATGGCTGGAAGGTTGTGCCAGACAGACCTGGTCAACTTTTTTGACTGGGTAATGAAGGCAGTTGACCAAGGGGGAGCGGTGGATGTGGTCTATCTGGACTTTAGTAAGGCCTTTGACTCAGTTCCAAACAGAAGGCCAGTAAAGAAGCTGGACCACATCAGTGTAGGTAAGGAAGTGGTGGGTTGGGTGAGTAACTGACTGAAGGAAAGAACACAATGGGTGTAGGTAAATGGAGTGGTATCGAAGAAGAGGGAAGTGACTAATGGAGTGCCTCAGTGGTTGGTGCTGGGGCCCTTACTCCTCAATGTAATCATAGCCAGCATTGGTAATGGATTGGAACAGAAGGCGTGTCTGTTTGCAGATGACACCAAGATCTGCAACATAGTGGACACACCAGAAGGAGTCAAGAGCATGGAATCAGACTTAAGGAAACTCAAAGAGTGGTCAGATGCCTGGCAATTTAAGTTCAGTGTCAAAAAGTGTAAGGTCATACACTTAGGCAAGGGAAACCCCAAGTTGGGATACTACCTGGGAGGGGAGCAGCTGGCATGCACCAACCAGGAGCGAGACCTAGGAGTCATTATATCAGATGACTTAAAGGTAGGGAAGCTATGTGAAAAGGTGGAGCTAAGGGCCAGTGGTATGCTGGGCTGCATAGGGAGGGGAATCATGAGTCATAGAAAGGAGGTAGTGCTGCCACTTTAAAGGGTGCTGGTGTGCCCCCAACTGGAGTGCTATATATAGTTATGGAGGCCAAACCTTAGGATAGACATCGATAAGATTGAGATGGTGCAGAGGAGAGCCACAAAAATGATTCAGGGTCTGCATCAAATGGCATATGAGGATAGGTTGAGGGAGCTCAACATGTGTTCTCTGGAGCAGAGGAGGGAGGAGGGGAAATGATTGAGGCATTCAAATATATCAAGGGTATAAATAAGATAGGGGTACAGAAGTTCATTCAGGAGAGGAAAAGCATCAGGATGGATCACGTGATGAGCCTGGCATGAGAGGACATCTGCGGTGCTGCTTCTAGGCCCTGACTACTTTGTAAAAGCTATAAAAACCCCATCCGAATCACTGCAGCTAATTGCTTCCAATGCTTCAATCGGTGAAGTACTTCTGAGTGATCACCAGTGGTAAAATATTGCGGTTTGAGAGGTTAAATATAAAAACTTCTCTCTGCCAAAGTGGTGAAGCTGATAGCGGTGCAAGGCTCAGTTAAAGCACCGAGATGGAGGGTGAAATTCATGAACCCCTTGCAGTGAGAGTGCCTGCAGTTAAGCGGCCAAAATAGCAGTTCTCAGAGCCCCAGGAGCAATTGGATAAATTAGATCGAGAGCAAGTAGGGGGAGACACCAAAAGTACAGATGACCTAATGGAGATTAAACAGTTATTGCAAGGCTTGATTGCTGACTTTCTACAGTGAAGCCAGTGCTGCAGTCGTTGGCACAAAGAATGGGGGATGTGGACGCTAGAGTCTCCTCGCAAAAATGGAAGGTCTCCACGATAGATCAGGAGATGATCCTAGCTCTCAAAAAGATTAAAAAATTAGAGGACAGAATGGATGATCAGGAGTCCAGAAGTCGAAGAAATAATCTTATCCTGGCTGGCTTACCAGAGAAGGCTGAGGGGTTGGACTGTGTTACCTTTACACAAGAACTGCTTTTTAAATTGTTGGGCCCACACCATATGGAGAAGCATATAAACTAGAGAGGGCGCATAGGGATCTAAGAGAGATGCCCCCACTGGGAGCAAGACCCAGAGTGGTAATCATGAGGGTCTTAAATTATAAAGAGAAATCACATGTCCTAGCTAAGGCTCGACAGAATAAGCCCTACAGTGGAATGGTGCTTCCATTTGGTTATTTCAGGATCAGACACCCTCAGTGTGGGAGAAACAGAAGGAATACACTGATATAAAGAAGAAGCTGTATTTTGTGGGCATAACATTTAAGATGCAAAATCCTACGATCCTGCATGTTCATCTTCAAACGGGGTTAAAAGATATTTGTCTGCTAGGGATGCAATGGAAGGTCTAAGGTCCAAGTTGCCAGCTCTATTTCAATCTACGACTTGAATCCACATAAAAAGAAAGAAGAAGTGATTTATTTAACCTACTACATTGGGGACCTGAGATAAGAAGGTTGTGAATCGAGGTTTCGGCTGTTTCTAGCAATTTGGATTGTCCTTATGTTTATGGACCTGTGATTAAAACTGCTATTTGGTGGAGAGGGGTGTTTTCCCTTGTTATTGTTTTTTTTTTCCCCCTCTTCTGAATTCATAAATGATATGCTAATTACTGGAAGTGTAATGGAAGTTTAGAAAATAAATGAATGTGGGGTGTATGGTCAATAAGGTGCTTTTCCTTTTTTTTTCTATTTTGGGTGTATGGGGGGGCTTGTTGGGGTATTATGCTGCAAATACATTTGGAAGTGGGTGAGTGTATTGAGGGGCTTCCTTCTTATAGAATGAAAGTGATTTGGATATTGGGGAGCATGGAAAGGTTGGATACCATGTGACAGTTATTGATGGGGACAAGGAATGTTCAAAGATTTTTTTTTTTTGACAGGGTATGCAGGTAGAGGGGTTAATGAAGTCCCCAAATGCGAAAGAGATATTCTCTATCGCCTTGTGAGGGAATTACATAAGCAAAGTAAGGGGACAATGGGAGTTTTCAGGGGTTAGGCACATTTCCTTGATTTTCTGGATTGACTGGCATTCTTAAAGGGACAGGGAGTTAGCTCTATTTTCGGTGGGCAACTCCTGATCTTCTGTTGCAGGCAGCTGGCTAACAGACCAGTATAGGAGAGGTTATAAGTTAGCATAGCAAGAGTTCGAAGTTTGATGTAGGTAGTAATTAAGCAGAAAGGATATGCTTATGGGGAATTATAAGCATAAGGGGAAAAGGAAAAATTGAATAGTTAATGGATAGTAGGGGACTAAAGATGGAGGAATTTTTATGAGAGATGCTGATTGGACTGTGGGGCTTGGGAGCACACTGCAAATGGCTCATCAATGAACCGTTTTTCTGTAGGAGGGCGATCTTGGGATCGGGGGTTGGGGTGGGTTGGAGGTATCTGGAAGGAGAGAGAGAGAGCACACTATTGCACAGGAGAGATATTATAACCTAGAGATAGTTATACTAGCTGGACAGGGAATCTACTATTTTGGTGTGAAAAGTCTGGTATAAAAATCATTTCATGGAATGTAAAAGGTCTTAGGGGCAGGCGTAAAAGAATGGTCATTATGAGACACATCGAACAAATGGGGGTACATATTGCTGCAATACAAGAGACTCACTTGTTGTTGGATGAGTTGACTCAGTTAAAGAGGACGTGGGTAAACCAGGTATATGGTGCTGGGAGAGAAACATCTTCAGGTGGGGTTGCGATTTTAATTGGAAATAATTGTCCATACATTATTGAAAAGGTGATGGTTATAGAGGATTGTAGGGGGATATACCTTTCAGGTGTTATATTGGGTAAAGAGTTGTCAATTGCATCTATATATGGCCCTACACTGCCTAACCCCCAGTTTCTGGCCTCAGTGGAGACAGATATTGCTTTGTTAACTTCACATCCTCTGATTACGGCAGAAGACTTGAATCTCTGTATAAATAATTGGGAGGATAAAATACCGCCATCAAGAAGGCCCTTATCAGGGGCTCAGGTGGCTTTGTCCAGATTAATGAAGGCTGCTGCGTTAACAGATCCGATAAGGAACCATGCAGTTGCAGGTAATAATATGACATTTTATTCTGCAGTGCACAAAAGTTATTCAAGAATAGATTTTTTTTGGTCAATAGGGAGGCACTTAGGGAGATTGAGGAGATATCTACTAAGTGCAGGATTTTATCAGACCATTCCCCAATTCAACTGACCTGGGAACCAGAGAATATTCCCTCTGGACCCTATAGGTGGAGGTTGAATGACTCTCTTTTTTTCAGATACTGCGATCCAGAGTAAATTAGAAGATGCTTTACAGGATATTATACAGAATCAATTACCTACATTGCAAAATAAGGGTTTAGCGTGGCCTACATGCAAGGTATTATTCTCAGGGATAGCAAGGAGTTATGAGGTAAGGTGAAATAGTATGAGAAGAGCTAAGGAGGAATTCTCATTGGGGACTATTGATTCTTTGGCACCTAAGGAGGGGACTTCAGGGGAGATAGACTCTGAGCTCCAAAGCTTGTGACAGGAGACAGCTGACATTACTTATAGTAAAGTGGAATTTTGGCTTGAAAAAATTCAAGCCAAATACTTGCTGCAGGGAGATGTCCCAGGGCGTTTGCTGGCAGCCAAAGTCAAGGAGTGGGAAGCGAGTAGAACAATCCCGGTTATACGACAGGGTGGCGCTGTCATTACAGATCCTCTTCAAATGGCAGAGGCTTTTGCGTCCTACTATAAAGAAATTTATCAGTTACAGCAAGTTGTTGGGGAAAAGGAAATTAACACATTCCTAGATAGTGTTTCTTTACCAGTTCTGGATACAGATCAGGCTAAGAAATTAGCAGCATTGATCAGTGAAGAGGAGATAATAGCGGCGATTCAGGCCTTACCTTCTAGCAAAACTCCAGGACCAGACAGCCTTATGTCCACATTTTACCAGGTGCACTTGCATACTATACTTCCCTTGTTAAAAGATTTATTTAATGGTATAATGCAGGACGGGGTGCCTCACCCACCATTATACCAGGCTTATATTACATTGGTTCCAAAACCGGATAAACCTAAAGATTTACTTGGTAGCTATAGACCCATCTCGTTGATGAATCAGGATATTAAGATTCTTACAAGGATTCTAGCTAATAGAATCCTGAATATTGCACCAAACCTAATAAGTCCTGAGCAGGTGGGTTTTATGCCAGGAAGGGAGGCACATGATGATCTTAGAAAACTACATCATATACTTAGTTCTGTCCCAGACTCTCTGTTACCCTTAGCATTGATATCCCTGGATGCCAAAAAGGCTTTTGATAGGGTCTCTTATCCATTTTTGTTTGCCACCATGGAGAGGATGGGTTTCCTGAAGGGCCTTCTTAGAGGTATCAGAAATTTATACTCGGCTCCTACGGCTAGGGTAATGTGTAATGGGTATGTTTCCTCAGAATTCTTATTGGCTAATGGAACAAGGCAGGGATGCCCCTTACCACCAATATTGTTTAATATTTATTTGGAACCATTATTAATAGCTATTAAAAATTATGTTAGTATTAAGGGGATCTCGACTGCGGGGAGGAAATTAAAATTTACAGTCTATGCGGATGATATTCTCTTGCACCTGGTCAATCCTGGGGTATGTTTCCCCAGAATGGTTGAACTCATAAGTCAATTTTCTAAAGTGTCAAATTATAAACTAAATCTGACTAAGACACAGATGCTTCCTCTGACACCCCATGTGTGTAGAGATGACTTTGCTCCAATGCAAATACACTGGGCTGGAGACTGGATAAAGTATTTGGGAATATGGGTTACTACTTGTTGGGAGGATGGTGCTGCGTTGAACTAGAATAAGGTGCTGGCCACAATTAATGGGGATGTGCTTAGATGGAACAAGCTTCCTTTAAACTTTGCAGCTAGATTGGGCCTAATTAAAATGAATCTGATGCCAAGATTATTATACCCGGTATATTTAGCCTCGTATAGTATCCCCAAAATATGGTTCATTAAAATTAGAATACTCTCTGAGTTCCTGTGGAATTCAAAGCCCCCTAGGAGAAAATACAAGGTGTTATACTTGCCGCAGGATGGGGGGATGAAACTGCCTGACTTATACTTGTATTATGTAGTGAGTCAATTGGGTATTATGAGTTGCTGGGGTTCAGGGGATGAGGAGGAAGCATATACTCCAATATGGCTTCAGTTGGAAAGGCAGTTGTTAAAAGAAGTTGGCATTAGGCCGGAGGCATTGCTTTTTGCCAATCCTGTAAAATACTTTGGCAAAGTAACTAGAACTCCGATTGAAAAAACTGCAAAGGCCTGGTGGATGTTTCTTACACCTTCTCAGAGAAAGGAACAGGCAAGGGCAGTAGAGCAGCCGGTGTTAGGAAATCCCAATTTTTTGATTGGGGGTAAAATCATCACTAAACATTGGGCAGCACAGTTAGAGGGCCTTACATTAAGATAGGGTATGCAAGATAACAGAGTTGTTCTCCCAGTGATATGAGTCTATGAATTTTTTTTAAAAGAATTCAGCTGGCTAAAATGTTGGAGAAGGCTGGGAAGGAACCAACAAATCCTTTTACCTGGGAAAATGTTTCTGCATTAAATCTATCGTCCAATTTTTTATCCAAGGTACATAAGGTATTATTATCAATCCGAAGTCCCCAGTAAAAATATTATAACGGGAGGGGGCAATGACCCCTCAACAGTTCCCTTGGAATGTTATTTGGAAAGACATCAAATATATACCTCTACCCAGGTATAGAATTATGCAGTACTTTATTGCTTCAAATATGTATTTTACCCCTAAGAAGTTGTATGATAAGCAGCTTAGACAGACAGATCTCTGTTTAGATGTGGGGTTGAGCCAGGTGACACCCTACATGTTATGTGGAATTGTTGTAAAATACAGTCACTATGGTTGGAAATTAAGCAACAATGGACCCCTTGTTAGACTATTCAGAGTTTATAGTGCCAGAAGTTTGTATTTTAGGGGATATGTCACAAGTAACAGGATCCACACCCAAATATCACTTATCATTGATGATGGCTATAGTTAAAACTTTCATATTGAAACATTGGAAAGATGATCAATGTTATAATTATAAGCATTGGGTGAGGGATCTTATATGGGCCCTGGGTAGAATTAGGAGATTTATGTGCTTAGAGGGTAAGAAGGGTCTGTTTGATAAAAGATGGTCACCTTTGGAGACCATCCATCTATCACAGGTTGGCAGTAATGAAACATAGATCTGTCTGTTGGGTTGGGATTAGTACAAAGAATATTGAGCTGTAGAGTTGGATGGCTTAAATGAACATGGTATAGTGTCTAGTGGCAACATTCCATAAGTTTCTGTCCAGCCGAGGTGGTTTATATGGAACTACTAGTTGGATTTGGGCTATGCCCTGTCGGGTGATAAATAGTTGTGGCTCTCTCTCCATCCAGGGGACACAGCGGGGGTTCTCCATTTAAGCTAATTAGTGTTATAAGTTTACAACTAAAGGGTAATATATTCTAATGTACTGGTCAAAATGTGCTAATACGTAATGGAGGGTCAACCCCACTGCTGTGTGTGCATATAGTTATTGGTGTATATAGGTTACACAACCAGTTTTGGGTTTGTGGAGCCTGGAGGAATCTGGGTTAGTGTATATATATGTATGTATGTATGTCTTGTCTGTATGGAAAAAATAAAATCAATAAAAGGTTGTAAAAAAATAAAGGAGAGGAAAAGCATCAGAACTAAAGGACACAATATGAGGCTCAAAGGTGGGTGATTCAGGAGCAATGTTAGGAAGTTCTTCATCACTGAGAGGTTGGTTAACCCATGGAATTGTCTGCACCAGAAAGAGGTGGAGGCCAAAATGATAAATGGGTTCAAATACACATGAGACAGGCACAAGGCTATAATTTCACAGAAAGGATAGAAGGGGGGTAACTACCCATATCTGGCAGACTAGATGGATCTTGCTGTCCTTTTCGGCCATCGATATCAATGTTTCTTTGTTAAGTGCAAATTATGGACCTAATTTTCAAAGTGTCAGGTATGATACAAGGGGCTTGTGTCAAAGATAAACAATGCAAGTGGCTCCGTGTACAACACTTTGCATCATTCCCAATTGTCTATCACTGCCTGCACAAGTCAGGGGACTGCTTGCACAAGCTGGACTTGCATGAGCTGTATTGCCTTAAATAAGATTCTCTAAATCACCCCAATGGCCACCATGTCCTCAAGAGTTAAGTCAGCCAGAGCTGGTCTAACAGCCCACGTACCAGATCAGGACATAGCTGTGGCACAGCCAGAGATGGGCAGTGGAAGAGGACAGGCACCAATCTCAGCCAGGGGCAACCCCAAGGACAGGCAGTGCCTCCTGTGACCCATCCCACTGCAAGGGTGGAATATACACTGGAAGGGCCCCCTGACAGACATAGGGCGGTCCCTACCAAACACCACTGTGTGCTGCCCTTCTGGCACCTGCATATTGGCACCTGTTCTGTGTCTGCCACATGGCCACCCAACTCAGCACCCTAGAAGAGGAACTGTACACCACCACCAGGAGGACCACTCACAGGAAGCAGGGTGGCACCTCGTCATCCATTCCCTAAGAAGCAAATACCCTGCCATCTGTTGTCCAGCTACCAAAGGAGACATGGGTTACATGTGTAATGCCAGTTGCCCTATCCTGTTCATTACTGCAGTGGACCTGAATGGCAGGTCCCGGCGTTGCTTGGTGGCTGCTGCTGTACATCAAGAATGGTGCTTGGGATACACTAATGTTTGCTGATTGGCAGAATACATTGGTGCAGCCCTCATATACCAGAAATGCCCTGGGAGTCTAGTTGCCTGTGATATATCCCACTCCTCCAGTACAATCCCCCACCAGGGTCATTGCCCTCTCAAGTATTGTAGACCATACACATGGTGCCAGTTGTTTGAAGCAGGTTCCCATTACAAAGAGGGATCCATATGTTATGCCACCATAATGTTTCCAGCTGGGGCTATGGACTACCAGTCATGTCATACCCCCAATGTCTCTTCAACACCCATATGTCCCATCCTGATGTCATCTGCCAGCCTCCACAGGGGTTGTCCCCAGACCACTGTGATCTCTCCTAACAATGGTTGTGGTATCCAGATGGTATCACTGGACTATTGTTCTGAGACTTCCCATTAATAATTAGGGCTGGCAGTATAGCCTAGAGGTTAGAGTAATGAGCTGTGAACTAGCTTGGTACATCAAGCAGACCAGACCTTCGTTTGATTTTCAGAACCTTTACTTGCATACTGTGTGACTTTGAGCAAGTCACTTAACCGCCCAGTGCTCCCAGGTTGCCCCTGAAAACAGGCACTTGTGCCTAGTGAGCCTTACTCGGTTACCAAAGACTAAAATTAAAAAATAAAAAAATAAAAAAAATTAAAAATCATATCTTCATGGTCACTTGTTGGGATGTCTTCATTTCCCACATGCATGTCTTGCTCCTACCATCTTCTGATTCAACAGCCATGGTATCATGTATTGAGTCTGTCACACCTGTACAGCAACACTTCTGTTTCCCAGGCAGGGCCAATACTGTGTGCCACCAACTGTGCCTGACACTCACTGCTCTGACCAAGGTGGTGTGTGTGTAACATTGCTGTCTTGCACTGCACACTTGGAATACACTCATGTTGGGCTTACATGGAATTCTGGCACAGGTTGGCAGCAGCAGCAGCACAGGGTACCATGAGGACACCACAGAGGGTGTACTTCTGGCTGCAGGTACAGACACTAAGGAGCTGGATCTACATATGTCAAGACCTTGGTTGATGCCTTCATCAGTTTACTCCCATGCACCATCAGTTTGGTGCAAGGGAGCAGCTGTGGCTGCTTTAGGGAGTTTTGTGCTTGGGTCTCACCTGTACAAAATCAGGTGTGGGGTCCCTGGTGCACCGGGCTTTCACACAAGCTGCTGTTTGCCAGAGCTTGCATTGATCTAAGGGCCTGCTGAAAATCAAGCAATAAAAAGTAACAGATTTCTTTAGTTTATATTCTGTAAGGTTTTCTCAATAGCTAAAAGCAGTTTGAATAGCTCTATGATAACCAGTAATTTCAGGAGTGGACTGAGATTCTGACTGAAATTCCTCTATGCTAACCACTTGTATGTTCTAGGAAAATGATCCAAGTTAGATCAAAACAAGTCACCAGGGCCTAATGGAATCTTACCCAGAATGATAAACACAAACCTACACTCTTAAATCACTATATGATAACTCATTCAAATGAAGAGACATCCCTGTTTATTGGAAAACAAACATTTAAAACAAACATTTTCACCTTACTTGGCAAGGGGGGGGTAATAAATCACTAGTGAGTAATTATAGACTTGTTAGTCATACTTCTGTTGTATTTAAGTAGCTTTAGGCCTTTATTAAAGATCATATTGCAGAATATTTAAATTGTATTAGGGCTGTTGATCAATATCAGCAGGATTTGTGTATGGACAGATTACAGTCACTTATTAAGGAGTTAGTAGCAATTAAATATGGTAATTTTTAGAAGTAGTCAAATGTTATGTTTTTTTTTTCCAGAATTGTTTTTCTATATGCTTATTTTATAAAATAGTTTTCTGCCTGATAGTATTTGGTGTGATGTGAAAAGCAATGCTTTGCCTGGAAGCAGACATATCTAGTTCTGTTCCTGCCACTAAATCATCATGTGACTTCACTGACTCTGGTCTTACTGCACCCTGGTTCAGGCCCATACCTAATTGTACTGCTATCGTTGAACTGATGAAAACAACCCCCCTGCCCTTGTACTAGATATGGACTACATAAATCAGAGTTCTGGAAATACCTACAACTTCACACTTCTCTATCTGGCCTACTACAGACTCTTTGCCAAGTGCAATCTCCCTTCCATTTACACCCCATCTCATCCTGGATTACTAAACCCATGGGGACAGCTGATAAGATATACTGTCTAATCAGTGGCCACATCCCGGACCAAACTGCCAAAGCCAAACTCTCCTAATACACCCCATATTGGATGATGACTCGCTAGTCTGCTGGAAAACAGCCAGGAACACAATCAAAGATTCTCAAAGCAGGCTTATCCAGAATAAGATCTTGCACAGCTGGTATCGAACCCTGATGATACTTCATCCTGTTGACCTGGTATGGTGCTTAGACTGTGTGGCTTATTTAAGCAATATACCATGACAGGGTGTGGGTTGGTCATGTGGCCACAGGCCGAGTGAGAAAACCACATCTGAAGTAGTAAACCCTGCCATGACCCACACCTTGAAGTAGTATATTGCGATTATACAATGTCCTTTTTTTTAGATGGGAAAAATAATAAATACAATAGTTTTTGATCTTTTTAATTGATTTTTATTGTATTTGTTACTCAACCAGAAAAGATAGTCCTGGGTTGGTAGGGCTGTTGCTATGGCTGCACTCACGTTATATATGCATACTAATAGAGCTCCCGATAGATAGTGATATGGTAGGATTTATGTATTTTTTGTCTTAAACACATGGCCTCCGAGTTGTGGGTATTCATGCCCATCACTCACTGGCAGGTTCTACTTTAACATAAATGTGCTGTTTTCTAACCCACTTGCTGAAGGTATCACCATTATGTTGGTTGGATCAGAAATGATGTCACCACAGTTCCAGTTTAGAATCTGAGGAATAAAAAGTTAAGATTTTAAGCTTTAATAGAAATTTATCATTAAAAGAGCAAGTTTAATGGTAATACAGTGGTACAATGGGCAGCTCAGACTGCATTTAATATGCAGCAGCAAGTCATTTTGCCCCTTTCCGTGTGGGGGTCAAAGCTCACAGTCAACTACTGCATGCAATGTCTCCATGTCTATGATGCTCCCCTTTGCCTATGATAGGCTCCATGTGCAGGTTGGAGGTTAGAGGGTTTCACGCTGCAGTGATGAGGAGTGAAGGGTTTTAGTAGCTGTGATGGTGTCGGAATTGCGGTAATGGAGCACAGCCGACAGTTTGAAATGATTGTCAAGTGAGTTGGGCGGAAGCGGTAACTGGGTAATGAATTTTCAAACTCTAATTTGGTGCTCCTTTGTGTTTTGCCACTTTTGTGTCTGTTACATTTGGCTTAGTTTGACTGAGCAGAAGTTGTCCATTTACCACTGATGTGGGTTGGGATTCAGGGCACAGCATTTTACTGGGGTCGCCATTCATTGCCATCTTTGTGAGTCCTGGCTTTCTAATGGTTGAAGTAATTTCTGGGGGGGGGGTGCCTGCAGTAGCTAACTGGCAGCTAGCACTTTTACCTGTTGGTATATAAAAGGATTTACCATGGGTGAAAGGTGCAAGTCAGCCAATCAGAAGTTAGGAATTTGCATAACCATTGTATAATCTTTGATTTGTCTTTGCCTTGATGGTGCTAACTTTTCCAGGTACAGGTTACAGGGTTGAGTGGTGAGTGTGGGGTCCTGATTTATATTTTATTATAGTGCAGTTGTTTGTTTTAGGTGATAGGAGCAAACACTGGAGTGGAGGCAACAGATAACGGAATTCTGATCAGTGACATGGGCAGAGAATAGCCAATTGAGAGTGAAAGAAAAGGGCCGCTGGATCTGAAAGTCAGTGTGAAGCATATAATGTAAGGCATCTTAACAGATCAACAGAAGATGCTGACTTAGATGAGTAGGTCGGAGGAAGGAGCAACTGTGAGAAAGTAACCTTTTTCTCCCTACATGGTTTACAGAGCTTCCCATAGGACCCATTAGTGCACTAAGGAGTGAGAGAGCATGGAGGGACCAGGAGACCAGAATCTAAGCTACAGTTTGAGCTCATTTTCAGTGTTTAACACTGGGTAACTATTGATTCTTGGAATTCTATTGGGGTTCTATGCTTGATCTGAGTCCTGGTTTTTTTACTAGTGGGTGTTTAAAGTGACCTGATTGGTTTTCTCTGAGGGCAGCACCGGAGACAGATCAGGTGAATGGACCCACCCTCCTCCCACATCCCACCGATCTCATGCATATCTACCTTTCTTGGCACACACTGGAGGGCATTTGCCTACTTCCTGTTTGATAACAGAAAAGAGCAGGAACACCCAGAAAACCAGCCAAATGTCTTGAATTGTATAGAACTCTTATTCAAGAAAGGGGAAAGGAGTAGAAGAGGAAGGAACAAAAACACACTAAAAAACAAAAAAAAAACATTTAGGGCCAAGACTAAGATTGGGTATAGGGGCTGGGAGGTGAGTAACTATATCAGGAGATACTACACATAGTGTTCACAATTAGTTGCAGAATGAAGACATGTTTAGAACAGTCAGTATAGTGACAGGCAGCAGAGATGAAGAAAGATGCTGGGAGTGGTGCAATGCAGTGACTGTGGGGCAGCAGTTTTCAGGAGGTTCCTCTGGATACTGCGGTGCTGCCCCATCTGCAGGCACCTCTCTCAGCTCAGGGTGGAGGTTACCAGTCTCTGGGCAGAGTTGGCCAGGATTCAGGGAACCTCCTCCTCCTCCCCTACCCAGAGGCTACCAAATTGGCACCAACTACCTCAATGATTGCCCAGCACAAGGAGTGGTTGGACTATGGTGGGCTCAGGGAGGATAAGGGAGGTGGGACAGAGGCACATCCCCCAGTCAATGCAACTGAAGAACTATGCTGTGTTGGAGGAATGGGAAGCCCTCACAGAGTCACCTGAAGTTGCATCCAGGGATGATGTGCAGGACCTCCAAAAGGAGCCTCAAGGGACCCCACAGGAAGAGGAAGCTACTCCTGGTGGGGAACTCCATCATCTGGGGAGTGGAGACAGGGGCAGGTAGTGAGGAGGAGAGAGAGGCAGACAAAGTGCTTACCAGGAGGCACAGCTCGGAGGGATGGAAATGGATCCAGAGAATCTCTAGGGTAATAGCAAGGAGGGGGAGCTGGATATCATTGTCCATCTGGGGAAAGATGACCTGGCAGGGGACAAGGCAGAGAGAAAGGGTGCAAGAGTAGCTCAGAGAGCTGGGGAGGGGCCTGGGGCAGTTAGCAAGCTCGGGGACCTTCTTGGAGGTGTTGACTGTCCATGGCAAGGGGGAGGCTAGGGATCTACACACCCAAGGCTTCAATGATTAGCTGGTGCAGAGATAAAGGTTTCAGCTTCATTGGGGACTAGGGACCCACCTGGAGGGATGCAGACCTGTACAAGAGTGATGGCCTGCATCCTTCCAGGAAGGGGACCGATGTCCTTAGTGAACAGTTTAGATGCTTCACTGGCAAGTATTTAAACTAGCCAAAGGGAATGGATCAAGAAAGCAGGGTAACTCATATTGCCTACCCCCGCAGGATTATGTAGCCAGCAGGAGGACCATAATGTTACAAAATCACCAGGGAAGCCTGGTCTCAGCAAAGTGAGGGGGGGAGAAAGCACAAGGGAAAAAGAGGAGAGGACAGGAGGGGGGCTTGCAGAAAATGGAGGGCCCTGTGTGCAAATGCCCACAGCCTAGGGAATAAGATCCCAGACCTGGCAGCCTTGATGGCAGAGGCTGACCTGCATATTGTAGCTATCACCGAAACATGGTATTATGGAAACCATGAATGGGACGTAGCTATATTGGATTACACTTTATTCAGGAGAGACGGGGGGGGTAAAAAGGGAGGAGGGGTGTCCCATTATATCAAGGAGGGAATAAAGGCAATGGAGGTGCAAGGAATGCAGGGAGAGGAAGAGTCACTGTGGGCCACCCTGGAAACGGGCAATGGCACAGCCACTCACACAAGAGTGATCTACAGACCCCAGCACAAGGGGAGGAAATGGACAGCAATACATAAAGTGGTGGCTAAAGGGGTGGTGCTGCTGTAAAGTGGCTCCAATCTGCTGGATGTTGATGGTAGCATCCCAGTGGCTGCCACAGCCAGGGACAGGGACATCCTGGAGACTCTGCAAGCAGCATGCCTCAAGCAGCTAGTGTTTGAGTCGACCCAGAAGGAAGTGATTTTGAACCTGGCACTTACCAATGGGGACAGAATTACAGATGTCAGAGTGGGAGTACACCTGGGGAACAGTGACCATCGAACAGTGTGGTTTGATATAAGTACTGTGACAGTGTCAAGCCACACAAAAGTAAGGGTCCTGGACTACAGTGTGGCAGACATCACCAGGATAGGAGTATGTCTCTGGCAAGCCCTAACAGCGGGAGAGAAAGGTAAGGAGTTGAGGACCAGTGTGCCAACCTAAAAGAAGCCATAGTGGAGGCAACAAACCTTTGCATTTGCCAAATAAAGGCAAAAGAAGAAGAAAACCACTGTGGTTCTCAAAGTAGGTGCCCAGCAAAATAAGGGCAAAAACGGTGGCTGTCAGGAAATATAAGGAAGTACAGAAGGAGGAGAACAGGGCAGGATATATAGAGAAGCAAAAGGAGGCAGGTAAAGTGGTCATGAGTGCAAAGGTGCAGACAGAGAAAAAAAATAGCAAAAGAAGTGACAAAGGGTAAAAAGACTTTCTATAGGTATGTCACTGAGAGGAGAAAGACCAGGAGAGAGGGTACAGTAAGGCTAAAGGGAGGAGGGAGATGGCATGGAAGGAGACCATGAAAAAGCATCAATCCTAAACAGATAGTTCTGTTCAGTTTTCACAGAAGAAGGGGGAGGAGAGGTACCACAGCTAAGAAACAAAATTGGAATGTTGGTGGACACAAGTCCATTCACAGAGGAGAGAGTCCAAAAGGAACTCACACAACTAAAAGTGGATAAAGCAAAGGACAAGACAGGCTACAACCTACAATATTACAGGAGTTAAGGGTGGTGTTGACAACACCATTTAACAAGTCACCGATATGGCTCCATGCATAAAAGGGGTTACCGATGGATCCTAAAGTTTGTAATGCAGTACATATGCAGGATTTTGAGTATAATACAGTCATTGATATGGGCTTTTTAAGTAGCCTACGTGGAGTGACACATAACAGAACATTACTGGAATCAGATGATTCCATACCAAAAAAAGCACTTTCATTAGTAAAAATGCATGAAAATTTGTGTGCTAATTTGTGACATGGCTACACATGTGTGTGAAATAGTCTCTCAGTGTCATTTAACTAGACTTTTCTGTCAATAAAAATAATTTTGTAACTAATTCCGTGTCTTGCTCTCATTTATCACACTTCCTTATTGTGCTACCTTGATTCCCACCCACCTCCAGGGGGCTCTAAAGATGTGCTCTTGCATGTAACCATTAATGTCCCCTTGTGTCACCTTTGACCATTTGTAATAATCGGCACTTTGATGCAATTTGTGTTGTATTTTTGTCCCCAGGTTAGTTGCTGTATTTGTTTAGGGTACTACAGTGCATTTCTCTGTTTCTTTAATTACACAGCATGGTCACAAGCTGTCCCCTTTGCTCACCTGATCCTTTCCTGTCCCCACCACCAGATGTTTACGCATGACAGCAGGGGTCCAGGGGAGCCACTTGTGAAAACATTTGGGCACTTATATCAGCGTGAGATTGGGGCAGGCCATGGGGGATTTAAAAGACAATTCCTTGCAATTTCTAGCCCTTTCCTGTGATTGACTGTCTTGTCCTGAAGAGCTCTTATCCTCCTGTGTGACCATCATTACATCACTATCCTCACTGCAGCAGGTAAATACTGATTATGCCTGCTGCCAAAAATACTTTTTTTTTGCTAGTTTTGATAATGTAAGCAAGCTGCTGGTGGGTAGGGTTCATTAATAGTGCAGATGGACCCACATCCTGGATTTCCCTTTTTGCCTTCTTGATTTGGTGCAAGGGGTGACATTTGAATTACAGTAAAATGTGAATTTGGGACCTTAAACATCTTTTTGTCTCTGTTCACCATGAGGTCTTCTTGAAGGAGTTGATAAGGAGGTTGTATAGATCAACTTTCTAAGTTACTATGTTTTATTTTAAATGCTCTTTTTATGTAGGGACTGTATTTTACAGGTTGCTGTTACAGTCAATTTTGGGGAGGGATGGAGATTGAGTGGAGTGTCTGGGATTAGGACACTGTACTATTTGGTTATTGAGGAGGGTTTGGTACCTGTATTTAATCCTTGGCTCTTTATTTTTGGGATACTGATATTTATTTTGGTTTTTGGTTCCAATGTTTTATTTTAAATGTGATTTTCATATGTTGGGATGGTATTTTAGATACTGCTGTTACAGCGATTGTTTTTCTTGGGGGTTGTTAAATTGATTGATTGCAATGTTTGATACTTATTGTGGTTTTTGGTATTTAAAAAAACATATTTTCTGTATTTACCTGGGCACTGCCAGTATAACCCACCAGCATTCCTGAATGTGCACTTCTTCGTACCAAAGAGTTGTATGAGCACTGTACCTCAGTACATCCCCCAAACGTGAAACACTGCCCCCTAGACTGTGGAACACTTCATCAAATCTATTACTCAGAAGCTCAGACCACTGTTGAAATGTGTGCCTATGTGTTCACAAAGTTTGCAATTTATTTTATTTATTTATTTATTTAGCTTTTGTTGACCGGGTAAGTGCACTAGACAAATCCTGCCTATTTTCAGGCACGACCCAGGGGAAGGGGATACAGATGAATGCCAACTGACCTTGAACCAGATTAAGCTGTTGGTGGTATTTTTAGTGAATTAATACAGTTAAATAAATAATACATTTTTTCATATGAACTGCTATGCATTTTTGCTTTATAATGTTGTTGAATGTTGGACAAACCCTCTCAATGTGTAACAAGGGGCTTTTGTGAATAAAATGAGGAAATGTTCCTCATGATGTGGTAGAGCTGAGAGGTGTGGCTTGATCAGATGTGCAAGTTAGTTTGGTGCGCCCAAATTTGGCAACCACAAATTTTATTCTTTTTACCTTATTTGATTCTCTTTTGGGTCCCTACCTATTGGCATCTATCTTTCAACCTCCTGCCCAGCCCCACACTCCAACATCAGGCAGCTAACCTCTTCTTCCCCCACAGTTTACCCTCCGTGGCACAGTGGTGAGGATTCTGATTCTGTGGGGTGCCATTCAGAGTAGGGGCCTGTGGTGGGTGGCTGTCATCATCCTGCTTGACCTAGGACCTCATTTTTCCTTGTCCTGTGTTTCCCCCTGGGTAGAGCATGCAATGTTGGCAATGGTTGTGCAGTGCACACTTCTGCCCATGGCACACTGGCTGGTCATCGGTGTGGTAGTAGGTAAGGCACAGATGCCTTCATCCTCCATGCCACTGGGTTGGTGGCAACCACAAATTTAGGTGAAGTGGTAGGTTTGCCTGGCACAGTCTTGACATTGGTTGTGACGGGCTATTGCACTGTATAAGGTGTTTGTTACTGGCTTCTTTATTAGTGGGGTGCACCACTTCTGTTTTGTTGTTGTGCATCACGGGGCATCCACATCATTTTTTGTTAATCTGGGTACCAAACCATGTGGCCATCGATTACTTATTTATTTTTTTTCTGGGGGGGGGGTTGGTGCACTATTTGGTCTGAGTCCTTGTGGTATGTTTTGCAGTGTGCCTCCATTTTTGGTCAGCAGACATCTGGAAGCATGCTTCTATTTTGTTTGCAGATGGCTAGATGTGTGCCTCCATTTTTCTTGCAGGTGGGTGTATGCTCCCTTTCATTCTGTTTGTAGACAGGTGGATGCATGCCTTCATTTTGTTTTCAGATTTGTGCATGATTGCCTCCATTTTGATTTGCAGATGGGTGGATGCATGCCTCCATTTTGTTTGTAAATTTATGTATGATTGCCTCCATTTTGATTTGCAGATGAGTGGATGCATGCCCCAATTTTGTTTGCTTATTTGTGTATGATTGCCTCTGTTTTGATTTTCAGATGGGTGGATGCATGCCTCCATTTTGTTTGTAAATTTATGTATGATTGCCTCCATTTTGATTTGCAGATGAGTGGATGCGTGCCTCCATTTTGTTTGCAGATTTGTTTATGATTGCCTCCATATTGATTTGCAGACTGGTGGATGCATGCCTCCATTTTGTTGATAGATGGATAACTGTATACCTTCATTTTGCCTGCAGCTGTGTACATGCATGGCTTCCTTATGTTACCAGATGGGTGTATGCTTGCTGCCATTTTGTTGGTAGACCTGTGGATGCCTGGGTTCAGTATTTAACTTTTTTTTTCTTTTTGGCAGATGGGATGATGCATGACTCGTATTGCATTTATTATGTTTTTCTCCTTTTTTGTCTTCACCTAAGAAGTGATTTAGTAATTTGAACAGCTTTGTCAGCAAATGTGTGATTGATTGAACACGGGATTAGGATTTTGGTATTTGAAAACAAAAACATGAACAAAATTAATTTGTTTATTTTGCTTTTTTATCTTGGATAACACCACCATGGTAACCCTACCTGCTATTTTGGTTTACATTTCAAAATCACCAAACAACCCCAGATATGCACTTTTTGCATTCAAACAGGTAGCTTGTACTGGGCTGGTGATCTTGGCAAAACCCATTTTGTGTGTGACTATGTCCACAACTCCCAGCTCCCAAAAAAACAAACAGTTATGCATATTACACATGTATTTGCTACACCATCACACAATTACCTGTTCATGCACAATTGAGTTGTATGCCTAAGTAGGCAACAACTAATGTTGGTGGGGTGGCTGGTTTGTGTGCTGTGATTCAGATGGTGTTTGGGTGATGCTGCTACATTAGCTAACTGTCTGGCGCTGCCTGCAGTATTCTATTTTTTGCACATTTAAAGTGTTTATTATTGTGCCTTTGTGGATTTTCTGGTTGCATCGCAGGGCAACCACAGCATATTTTACTCATAGCACAAAACCATATGATCACTGTTTTTGGAGGGGTGGAGCTTAATGTTAAAAAATACTCCCTCCATGCTGTTTGTTGTGGTGCCCTAATTACGATACATTATTCTCTGGGCCATATTGGTCAGCCATATCAGACATGTGTGTGGTGGGCTTACACAACTTTGCCTAGCAAACAACAAAAAACTTACTGTGAAAACCAACTATACTGTTTTCTGTGGGTGTTGTCTGTGTTCAGTTTACATGGACAGTCCATTATTCAGGTAATATGGACTGATGATGCACTGATTAGAATGCACACTTTAATGATGAACTTCTTTGAAAGATTCCATCAGGTATTTAGCTGCATGCCTCCATACTGTCTGCAGATGGGTGGTGACATGTCTTCATGTTGTACACAGATGGGTGGTGACATGCCTTCATGTTGTCCACAGATGGGTGGTGACGTATCTCCATGTTATCCACAGAAGGGTGGTGGTATGCCTCCACTTTTTCTATAGATGAGTGGTGGCATGCCTCCATGTTGTGTGCAGACAGGTAGTGGTGTGCCTGTGGTGCTTTAATGCTCCCTGTTACATGTGCAGCCCTACTTTTATGTCGCCTGTTACACATGCAGTCCTGCTTTTATGTCCCCTGTTACACATGCAGTCCTGCTTTTATGTCCCCTGTTATGTGTGCAGTCCTGCTTTTATGTCCCCTGTTACACATGCAGTCCTGTTTTTATGTCCCCTGTTATGTGTGCAGTCCTGCTTTTATGTCCCCTGTTACACGTGCAGTCATGCTTTTATGTCCCCTGTTATGTCTGCAGTCCTGCCTTTATGTCCCCTGTTACACGTGCAGCCCTGATTTTATGTCCCCTGTTACACGTGCAGTCATGATTTTATGTCCCCTGTTACACGTGCAGCCCTGATTTTATGCTCCCTGGTACACATGCAGTCATGATTTTATGTCCCCTGTTACACGTGCAGTCATGCTTTTATGCCCCCTGGTACACGTGCAGTCCTGATTTTATGCCCCCTGTTACACATGCAGTCCTGCTTTTATGTCCCCTGGTACACGTGCAGCCCTGCTTTTATGTCCCCCGTTACATGTGCAAATTTGTGGAGGCTTCTTCTCAGACTCCGGAATTGGAGTTATCCCACACCACACTACATTTTAATAAGGTGAGTCAAAGCATTTAGAAATGCTTATAATAATTGTTATAGAGTTTAAAAAAATGACACTACTGTCACACTTTAGTAGCCCGTTTTCATGCATAGACCCATATGGGAGTGGTCCCAGAGGACTGGGAAAGGACATATGTAGTCCATCTCCACAAATGTGGAACAGGGAAGAGGCTACAAACTATACACCTATTAGTCTGACCTTGGTGGTGGGGACAAATATGGAATCGCTGCTAAAAGATAGGATAGAGGAGCACTTTAAATATAACAGAGCACAAAATCCAAGGAAGCATGGTTTCACATCAGGAAAGTCATGTCAGACAAATTTGATAGATTTCTTTGACTGGGTAACCAGGGAAGTGGATCAGGGGGAAGTGGTGGATGTGGCATACCTGGACATCAGTAAGGTGTTCAACACTATTCCACTTAGGAGGCTTGCAAACAAGCTAGGCAGCCTGGGATTGGGACACAAGGTAGTGAACTGGGTTCAAATTGGCTGAGGGATAGAACACAGATGATGGTGGTGGTGGTAAACAGAGCTAGATCCAATGAGGGGAGGGTGACTAGTGGGGTACCATAGGGATCAGTTCCCGGGCCAGTCCTGTTTAGTGTCTTCATTATTTATTTATTTTTTTTATTTATGACTTTTGTAACCGGGTAAGTGCGCTGATCCCAGGGATTGTTTTCTAGCATGAACTGGGCCACTGTACAAGTGGCACAGATTTACAAACATCAAATGCAATAGACTGTAGACAGAAAGACAAATAAAACATGATTACAAATAATTTACAGTTTGCAATAAACAGGTAACAAAGACACTCAAGAATGCAGGGTTACTTGAGGGCAGAGTTCCACAGTGATACAAGGTTTGTGATAACATGGACCCACTAGGGTTATACCTGAACCAGTAGGAAAAAGCAGAAGAGTAGAAAAAATAATTACAATGCTATATACAGCAGTAGTGGACTACCCAGGGAAGCAATGGCACCTGGAGGTAGTCATGAGCCACTCTTTGAGGTGGAATTTGACATGGCCATGAGAGTCTATGGAGAAGAGCTCACAGGTAGTTTATTCCATAACATTGGGGCAGCTACTGACAGGACTCTACCACCCATATTTGTGGAAACCCTGGGAATATACAGGGGTGGGATACTGTGAGATTGTAGGTGACAATGAACTGTATGAACCCTGACAATGGCAGTAAGGGGAGATTCCAGGTCAGTCTGGATGGCTGAGTTGACTAGACTGCCAAGGGAGAGCATGAAGCAGTCTTGCAGTGGGAGCCATCCTAGCATATTGTAGAGGACAAAGTGGTGTGTGGAAAATGGGGCTAGCAGGACAAAACAACACTCACTGTTGTAGGCAAAGGAGAGTTTGGACATCAGGGTAGCGGATGTCCTAGCACATTTATTTATTTATTTATAGGAAGTACCTTTGAGCAAAGGCTCTTTTACAGAGGTTCCACGTCATAGTAATACATGGGCATAACATCATTTGCAATGGTTACAAGTACATAAGCAGATACAAGGAGGTTCCATGCCTAGAAAGACATGAGTACATCAGGTTACAGAGGTTACATAATTACAATAACAGGGATTACATAAGTAAAAATATAGACACATAATTTAAAGCCGGCTAGGTTGATAGGTTGTTAAGTGAATAAGTAAAAATATACAGACACATAATTTAAAGCCGGCTAGGTTGATAGGTTGTTAAGTGAATAAGTAAAAATATACAGACACATAATTTAAAGCAGGCTAGGTTGATAGGTTGTTAAGTGAACAACCTGAGAATCTACAGGACATCGAGCAAATCAGGTAGGGAACAGAGGATGATATAGTGTGTAAAATAATTATCTAATACTAAACGCAAAGAGGCAAGAACTTGCTAGGCAGCAGTTCTTTTGTCTTAAGTGCTAAAAAGTGGAGTCATAAAGGAGGGCTAGATTCACTGGGTGGGGGTTGCTGAGGCCAGGACCTGGAGCCTACTAGGGGAGTATTAGTTAGCAAGAAGAGAGGAGAAGACAAGGGTGCAGTTAGAATGAGGGTAGCAGGAAAGAGGAGGGAAGAGTGTGGGGGAGTTCAGGTCTCACAGTCACAGTCCCTGTTTGTGGTGAGGGCCACTCGGAGTTTATCTTTAAAGGGGCCTATTTTGTCCCTTTTGTGATGCCTAGGTCAAGCGCATTAAGCTAAAGTGGTGCCCTGTATTCATAGGACCGTTGGCCTTGTGTGGTTCTATGGAAAGGGATGCAGAGGGCTGAGCTGTTTGTACTCCTAGTGCATCTGAGGAATTAGGTCAGCTAAGGAGGCTTAGCAGGCTGGGGGTGGTAAGTCCTAGCATAGACTTCTTGGCGATTATGCATACTTGATAATGGAGGTGACTGTCAAGGTTGAGCCACTTTGTTTGAGTGTACAACTCGCAGCTGTGAGTGAGATGGGGTACACCTAGGACTAAACTACATGCTTTGTTTAGTGTTGTTCTGATACATTTCAAAGCAGTTTGGGAGGCAGCCCCATATACTGCCAGACCATAGTCTATTACTGGGAGGACTGAGCTATTTACAGTAGTTCTGAGTGCCTCAGAAGTCAGGCTCTTTCAGTGTCTGTACAGTAATCCTAGTTTTGCATTTGACCACTTTGTGACTGCGTCTATGTGTTGGTTAAATGAGAGGGTGCGGTCCAGTGTCAATCTTAGGTATTTAAACATTTGAACCATCTTCAGGGAAGTGTTCTGATTATTATGAATGCAAAGTTGGTGAGTACGGTGTTTGTTATGTGAAGATGCAAATAACATAGTCTTAGTTTTTTTATTATTAAGGAGCAGTTTTGATTGAAGGAACTTGTGCTCAGCCACAGAGAAATTAGCCTGCATTTGCTTTTCCAATATGTAGGGGTCAGAGTTATATGAATATAGGACTGCATCATCTGCATACAGTAGTAGCTTGTCGTTTACTAATTGAGGGAGGTTGTTTAAGAACAGACTGAACAGTAGAGGCCCAAGGATAGAGCCTTGAGGAATGCCTGTGTTAACACTAAGGTTGTCGGAGAAGGTGTCCAGGATTTTCACTTTTTGGACCTTCCCAGAGAGGTAGTTTCTGAACGATGCTACTGTTGCAGGGGAGAGGCCTGTACTGGAGAGCTGATCCAGGAGCAGAGTGTGATTGACGGTGTCGAAGGCCTCGGTGAGATCAACATATGTTGCCCCCACCAAGAGCCCTCTATCTAGCACATTATGGATAAAGTTGGTAAACTCCACAAAAGCAGTTGTGGTACTGTGTTGTTTTTGAAATCTGTGTTGTTGCTGACATTGTAAATGATACTTGTTTAGATATTCCGTCAGTTGGTCACTTACGATTCACTCCAGGGCCCTGGAGAGTGAAGGAAGGATAGATATTGGGTGGTAATTTGTAGAGTTGGCCCTGTCACCACTTTTGTAAACTGGGGTAACCATTGCACCTTCCAGATCCATGGGAGTTCGCCTGATACCAAGGAGAGATTTAAGATTTTGGTGAGAGGTTTGAGAGTTATGTCCAGGGTAAGTCTAACTAGTTTTAGGTCACGTTGATCAGAGCTAGTTCTGGAATTACCTAGCGCTTTTAGGATGTACTTTTTTACTTCCATAAAGGTGATAGCTCTGAAGTAGAAAGGTGGATGGGAGTTTGATTGGGTCCCTGGGTTTCGTTCGGTGCAAGTATCTGATTGGTGTTGAAGGAAGCTAGGGGGCAGCACTCCACTGAGGTCAGTAAAAGCTTTGTTGAAGACATTTGTTATGCGACTGTGATCCTGCATAGGTTGGCCCTCAATGTTCAGGAAGGTGGGGGGAGTTTTATTAGGTTTACCGGTTAGGGACTTGATGTTGTCCCAGAACCATCTACTGTTACCCCATGAGTTTGTCAGCTCATTTTTAAAATGAGTGTTTTTGGCTTTGTGAGTAGCCCAGGTGCATTTATTCCGTGCAGCTCTATAGTTCTGGTAGTCTGTCTGGGTACTGGAGTTTCTTGCTTTGTACTACAAGTCATCTCTATTTTTCATGAGGCTTCTGTGGTGAGGTAATGCCAAAACCTGTAGGCAGTGCCTAAGTTTTGGTGGAATCTTAGAATCAGACAGTTGATGTGGTTTGCAAAACGGGGGGTGTCGAGTATGACATCAAGGTATTTAAAGGTGTCAGCTTCTTACAGGGCTTGGCCAGCTAGGGAGATGATATTGAGATCAGGGAGAGTTTGGGATTTAGCTAGAAATGACTTGGATCTGAATAGCATGGATTTCATTTTTTTCTTATTAACCAGGAGGAGGTTTTCTGCAAACCAGTTGTGAGCCACAGCATAGTTATGAGTAAACAGAGAGGAGATAAGGTCAGAGGATATGTCACTGTAATAAAGAACAAGGTTGTCAGCATAGAGGAGAGATTGGCATTTCAGGCTGTCCAGGACTTTCAGGACTTTATAAATAAATAGAATAGAAGGGGGCCCAGGATGGAGCTCTGGGGCACACCTGTTGAGACGGGCAGGGTGGGGCACCTGGCAGGTCCGATATATGCAAACTGGGTGCGACCAGAGAGCTAGCTCAGGAACCAATTCATGACCTCTGGAGAACAGCAGTGACTTTGTAGTTTGAAGAGGACTGACTATGTCGAATGCTTTTGAGAGGTCAACAAAGACCGCACCGGTGGTGTTTCCATGGTCCATGTTTAACAGTATGTGGTCAGTCAGTAGTGCAAGGGCAGTCATGGTGGAGTGGTTCATGCAGAAGCCATGTTGCTGGCTACACAGGAGGTTGTGATTCACCATGTACTCAGCAAGCTGGTGGTGGATGGCCTTCTCCAGTAGTTTACTAAAGTGGTGAAGGATAAAGATGGGACAATAGTTGTCTGTGGATAAAGGATCACCTGCTTTGAAGATGGGAATGATCTTGGCAACCTTCCAGGGGTGGGGCATAGAGGAGGAGGAGGAGGAGAGGTGAGGTTAAAGATACAAGTGAGAGGCTTTGTGATGGCTGGTGAGATGAAACTGAGGAATACTGGGGAGAGGCCATCAGTCACAGGTGACCCATGGCCTGGAAGGATTTTGAAGAGCTTAGCAGTGTCAGCAGTTGAGAGGGCTCTGAAATAGAAAGGTGGGATATGAGGACATGTGGAAGGCCCAGCAGTAGTCGATAAAGGGTTTGGGGGGGCAGGCTATTAGGCTGGCTATTTGGGAGCTTACTGAGATACATACATAGGTCAGTGAACTTGTCATTGAAAGCCTTGGCAACTTCCAGTGGGTCAGTGATGGGACCATCAGGGGAGTTTAGTTGCAGGACACCTTGCTGGAGTGGGGGTTAAGGAGGAAGTTGATGGATGACCAGAATTTCCTGGGGTCTCCATGGTTAGCCTGTTGGAGGTGATGGAAATGATTCTGTTTGAGGGACTTGGCATCCCAGACAGCAGGGGAGGAGGAGGCCTTATAAGTAGACCAGCATGATCTCTTAGTTTAGTGATGGTTAGTGACATTGTGGAGGGGCTGGAGGGGAAGGTATGCCTCTTTGCTGATGACACTAAGTTCTGCAATATGGTGGATACACTGGAAGGGGTGAAAAAATGAGGAAGGACCTAGCTTAACTGGAGTTATGGTCCAGAGTGTGGCAGCTAAAATTAAATGTGAAAAAGTGTCAAATCATGCACTTGGGGTGCAGGACCACAAGGGAGGATTACATATTGGGATGGGAGTTGTTATCAGCCACCAAACAGAAAAGAGACCATGGGGTGATCATATATGATGACCTAAAGGTGGCCAGACAGTATGCAAAGGCTGTGGGGAGAGCCAGTGGGATGCTGGGGTGCATAGGGAAAGGTATCACCAGCAGAAGAAAAGAGGAGGTGATGCCTCTGTACAAATCGGTGGTGAAACCACATTTGGAATACTGTGTCTAGTTTTGGAGACTGCATCTCTGAACGGATATAGACAGAGTAGAAGCACTTCAAAGAAGGTCAACAATAATGGTGCAGGGCCTGCACCAAAGGCCATATGAGGAGAGGTTGGAGGCACTCAATATGTATACCCTGGTGGAGAAGAGAGGGAGGGGAGATATGGTAAAGACCTCCAAATATCTAAAGGGAATAAATAAGGTACAGGAGGGTAGCATCTTTCATAAAAAGAGCTACTTTAAAACAAGAGGTCATGACATAAGATTGGAAGGAGGTAGACTAAGAAGCAACATGAGAAAGTATGTCTTTATGGAAAGGGTGGTGAAGGCATGGAACAGCCTCCCAGCAGCTGTGGTGGGGCAAAGGGGGTTGAGGAGTTCAAAACTACATGGGATAGTCATAGGGGAACCCCATGAATACAAAAGGGGAGGTACAGCCAGAGATAAAGAAAGGATTGGTGGGGTTTTTTAGTAGGCAGGGAAAAAGGGGCAGACTGGATGGGCCTATCAGTCCTTATCTGCTGACAAATTCTGTTTCTATGTTTTACCTCTCACCAGATGACCAATGTTGGGGAGGCACTCACCTGCATGGAGATCTCTATCACATACTATGATCCTGCCACTGGCTGCAAACATTTTGGTCCAATGTCCAAAACATGTTACAACAAGTTCACGTAAATGAAGAACAGCTGCAAGAAAGCATCAGCAACTCGCTTTATTCCTACTATACCAAGATCAACAGATTCTGGCCAGAGCCTATAGGGCTGCATGAGTGGAATGAGGTAAAAAATATTGACAATGTGTTTTTTAATATTTTCTCACCAAATTTTCAACATAGCCTTGTTATGTCCCTGCCTCATGAGGAAGGGCAGAGAAAATGTTCACCTGCTGGCCTAAAGGTGATGTCATGCAGGGACTGCAAAATCAACTTTTAGGATGAAGAAACAGATTTTGGGCTGAAACTGAAAAATAACAACTATCACTTTCATGAGGTTCTGTAATGCACTGGCTGTGTTGAAAATCTGGGATAAATCAAAGGCAGTAAATTTACCATATGCCCCCAAATCGATTCTCAGCTATGTGCTGTTAGTACCAGCAACAACCACTGTCTTGACTGACAGTGACAATTTATTTATTTATTTATTTATTTGTTTATTTATTTATTTGTTTATTTATTTATTCCATCTTGGATTACAAAATACCTTTGGGCGCATGGCAGTTCATTTATAAAGGTTCCACGACAGTTTGGGAGAGGATAACAAAAACAGACAAGGAGAAAACAGTGTGAGTTACAGTATACAGCAATAAAATCATAAGACATTGTAATTAACAGTCTGATACAGTTGTAAAAACGTGAGAGGAAAATTTGATTAACAGTAAGAGAGGTGAGGTAAAATAAGGAGTATGTCAGAAAAAGGGAAAAGGTAGCAGCCAAGTGGCATTGTCAAGATGTGAAGAGAGATAGGTAGAGATAGGGAGGGTTAAGAGGGAAACAGAGAGACAGACAGCAGTAGGGGACAGGGTGTGCAAGAGGGGTGGGTTGATGGGAGAGGGATTGAATGGAGAAAGGCATAGTAGGTGGGAAAAAGAGGCAGCCAGAAGCCTTGTCTATGCAGCAGAGGTCAACTGAGAGGCAATAATGGGCATATAAGAAGATTATTTGTGGCATTCACATGCGCTTTCATTTATAATGGAACAGCTTGGAGGGGTGGCAGGGGTGGCCTTTGTGTACCGGCAGCAGCCTAAGCAGCGGTTACCAGAGGGGTCATGGTTATGGTGTGGGTGAGCTGTGCTGCATTTGGCTGTTGTCTGGTCCTGTCCTAAGGCTCAGCTGCTGCTGCCGACTAGTGCGGGGAGGTAAGGCAACTTGTTGAGGCAGCTCCTATATTGGTTCAGGCTAGGCCACCCTTATTACCTGCAGCTGTAGGATGGCTGTCTTCAGTCTTCTGAAAGAGAGAGAAATTAAAGGAGAGATGGCAACAAAGAACTGCAGAGAACAGCATCAACTCAGCGATGAGGGAACCACCACCACCACCAGCATGGACCTGCAGGCTACAGTCAACATGCTTGCCTTGACTGACCTGGAGCATGAGAGCATGACCTGAAGATCTTTGTCACAAGTACAACAAGTACAAATAAAACTAATGTAAATCTGCTGAATTCACTATGGTATTTAAAAGGCTCTGATGTGAAAGGCATGCTTCATGCAGCAGAGACAGCATACTTTGCCTGTAAACTGTTGACTTTTCCATTAGCAGATTATATCCTCTCACCACTAGAGGGCTATATCCCTATCTCTATCTCTATATAGTACGTAAGCCATGTGGGTTCTCTCTGCCTTTCTCTCACCTCTCCTCCTCCTCCTTGCCCTGACCCCCTCTTTTCCCTCCCTGGTCCTAGCCACCCAACCCCCACCCCTGCCACCCTCTACTCTGGTTTCCACTGCTACCCAAGGAACTCTCCACTTCCACTCAAGACTTGTGCTTGGTGCACCATTTGGATATTCCTGGTTACTTAACCCAACCACTACTCTCAACACTCTCAGAAGAAGCCAGAAGGGGAAGGAAGGAAACATATTCAATTCAGTGCTTTAGAGTAACTGGTAATTGCTATTTTTCTTTTAAACTTAGATTGTGGGCTTTTAGTGACACTGTACTTTCATTGTTGTCTTTACTTAGAATTGTTTTTGGGCTGTTGAAAATTTAAAACGTAGTGGTGGTGTAATTCTGTGCTGTCTTTAATTGCTGAAATTTTATCTTGGCTTGTCTGACTGCCCTGTAGTTGGGTGAAGGGTGTTAATTGTCTGGCCTCTGACCTCAGCTACATGATAACTGGAGGTGGGGCTTAGTCAGAGTTGAGGTAGCAAGTAGAGTTTTATTTTATCAGAAGAAGCCAGAAGGGGAAGGAAGGAAACATATTCAATTCAGTGCTTTAGAGTAACTGGTAATTGCTATTTTTCTTTTAAACTTAGATTGTGGGCTTTTAGTGACACTGTACTTTCTTTGTTGTCTTTACTTAGAATTGTCTTTGGGCTGTTGAAAATTTAAAACGTAGTGGTGGTGTAATTCTGTGCTGTCTTTAATTGCTGCAAAATTTTTCCCCTCTCCCTCCCCTTCCCCCAACTCTTAATTATATGCCCTGTTAAATCTGATTGACAGGAGCTAAACACAGGGTATAGTAAGGGGTGTGAAGTAGGAGGGGCATAAGGGGGAAGAAGCCCACCCTCAGCACGACAAGTGTTTTGACTCATTTATTTATTTATTTTTTTTAAAGAAAATTATCTGAGGATCAGTAGCAGGATTTTTAGGACAGTAAATTAATAAAAAGGGAACTAGGAGAGCTTCAGTAGCAGACAAGTAGTGGAATAGCAGTATAATTACAGTATAATGTAGGGAGTGGTGCAATGCAGTAGCTGTGGGGCAGCCATATTCAGGCAGAACTTCTGGACACTGAGGTGCTGCCCTATCTGCATGCATCTCTCTGGATTGTGGGATGAGGTAGCCAGACTCAGAGTGGAAGTAAACTGGGTCAGGAGTACCATCACCCCTATCCAGAGACCACCCAGTCCAATGCAACTGCCTCAAAGGATGCCAAGAACGAGGAGCACTTGGATGACAGTGGGCTCACAGAGGGTTAGAGTGGTCAGGCAGAGGCACATCCCAGATCCTATTCCACTCAAGAACTCATATGCCACACTGGCAAATGAGGACAACCAACTAGAGGTACCCAGAGAAGTGGAAGAAAAGGATGTGGAGGTTAGCCAAGGAGGTGACCTCAGTGGGGAAAGCAGTGGACCCCAGAGGAGGAGGAAGCGAATCCTGGTGGGGGACTCCATCATAAGAGGGATCCAGCTAGGAACACAGGAGGGGGAGGACAGGGAGGTGAGGTGCCTACCAGGTGCCACGGCATGGAGGGATGGAAGGAAGATCCTGGGGATCACTGGGAAGCCAAGATGGGAGGGTGAGCTGGATGTCATTATCCACCTAGGTACTAATGACCTGGCAAATGGGGAGCCAAAGGAAGTTCAGGAAGAGTTTAGGAAATTGGGGAGGGCTCTCAAGCAAGTAGCTAATTCTGTCACTTTCTCAGAGGTACTACCTGCGAGAGGCAAGGGAGAGCACAGGAGTGCATGCACCAGGAACTTTTACTCATGGTTGAAGAACTGGTGCTGTGAAGAAGGGTTTGGATTCATTGGTGACTGGGGACCCACCTGGAGGGATGGAGGTTTGTTCAAGCCTGACGGCCTGCATCCATCCTGGAGGGGAATCCAAGCACTCAATGATACGTTTAAATGCTACATTGACAAGCATTTAAACTAGCAAAGGGGGGGGTGGCAGGCCAGCAGGGAGGGTACCTACTTGCTCACCGCCCAGCTAGCAGTGGAACCAGTGAACCAGAGGAGTGGCTATCTCTTCAAAGCAGTGTGCAAAAGATGGAGATTAGTGTCCAAGAGGTGGATAGGCAGAAAAGGGACAAAATTCAGCAGAAGGGCAGACAGCAAGGAGAACCAGGGATAAAGAACAACCAAGGAAGGGGCTGGAGTAGAACAGCAAAACAATCTAGGGAGGTCAAATCATGGAAAGCCATGTGTGCAAATGCCAGGAGCCTTAGCAACAAGATGGAAGATTTGGAGGCTGTCATGGTGCAGTCAGACCTGGACATTGTGACCATCACTGAAACCTGGTGTAATGATAACCACGACTGGGAGATGGCCATATCTGGCTACAACATATTCAGAAGAGACAGAGCAGGCAGGAAGGGAGGAGGAGTGGCACTGTATGTGAAAAATGACATAAGGGCCACAGAGATCCAGGAGGAACAAAATGGGGGAGAGATACTGTGGGTTAAGCTGGAAAGGAAAATGTGGACAGCCATCCGCACAGGTGTGGTCTATAGACCACCAGCCCAGGAGGAAGAAACAGATAGGGAGATGATGCTAGCCATCCAAAGGATGGCAGACAAGGGTGAGGTAGTACTGATTGGAGACTTCAATATTCCAGACGTGGACTGGAGCATCCCAGCAGCAGCACCAACTCAGAGTAGATTTATCCAGGACTCCCTTCAGGGTGCCTTCCTCAAGCAACTGGTCATGGAACCAACTCGGCAGAAGGCAATACTGGACCTTGTGCTCACAAACAGGGACAGTGTGATGGAGGTAACAGTGGGGGAGCACCTGGGGAACAGTGACCACCAGTCATTGTGGTTTGAAATCACAGAAAGAGCAGAACCAAATCACACAAAAACACGTATCCTGGATTTTAGGGGCGCAGACTTTGGGAAAATTGGGCGATACTTGAAAGAGGCATTAAGAGGAATGGGACAGGAATCAGGAGTTGAGGAACAGTAGGCAGTATTTAAAATGGGGATACAAGAACAACAGAATTATGCATTAAATAGGTTAGCAAGAGGAAAAGGAAGAGGAGACCATTATGGTTTTCCAAAGAGGTAGCAAAGAAAGTGAAAGCCAAAAAGATTGCATTCAGGCAATACAAAAAGACACAGGCAGAAGGGGATAGGAAGAAGTACCAGGAGAAGCAAAGGGAGGCAGAGAGGTCAGTAAGGCAAGCCAAAGCTCAGACAGAAGAACACATTGCAAAATCAGTGGGTAGAGGGGACAAAACCTTTTACAGGTACATAAGTGAAAAAAGAAAGACAAAGGGAGGGATAGTGAGACTGAAGGGGGAGGATGGGGGCTGCATGGAGGATGACAACAGTAAAGCTGACATATTGAACAGGTATTTCTGCTCAGTCTTTACTGAGGAAGAGGAGGGTAATGGGTCTGAAGGGAGTACAAGGGGTGAGAATGGTGCAGAAATGGACACAAGTCCCTTTACACGAGAAAGGGTCCTGAAGGAACTGGAAGTAATAAGAGTTGATAAAGCAATGGGGCCAGATGAGGTGCACCCCAGGGTCCTTAAATAACTAAGAGAGGTTGTGGCTGAACCTCTGGTTATCCTGTTTAGCCAATCACTGGAAACAGGGGAGGTACCCAAAGACTGGAGGACAGCAGATGTAGTCCCCTTATACAAAAGCGGGAACAAAGAGGAAGCAGGGAACTACAGACCAGTCAGCCTCACACTCGGTAGTGGGGAAGATCATGGAAGCACTGCTGAAGGAGAGATTGGTGGAACATCTGGTTGTCAATGGACTACAGGACCCAAGGCAGCATGGTTTCACCCAGGGGAGGTCATGTCAGACCAACCTCGCTTAATTTTTGACTGGGTGACTAGGGAGGTGGATCAGGGAGGGTAGTGGACATGGCCTATCTGGACTTCAGCAAGGCCTTTGACACTGTGCCACATAGAAGACTACTACACAAACTGGGGAATATGGATGTGGGCAGGACAGTAGTGTGGTGGGTAGGAACTGGCTGGGTGGCAGGACACAGAGGGTGGTAGTAAATGGCTGTCACTCCACAGAGGGAAGAGTGACCAGTGGGGTACCAGAGGGATCAGTGCTGGGACCGGTCCTATTCAACATCTTCATCAGTGACATTGAGCAGGACCTAGAAGGCAGAATTTCACTGTTCGCTGATGACACAAAGCTCTGTAACAGAGTAGACACACCAGCGGGTGTAGACAGAATGAGAAGGGACCGGCAGAAACTTGAAGAATGGCAGGGATTTGGCAGTTGAAATTCAATGCAAAGAAGTGCAAGATAATGCATATGGAGCACAAAAACCCTGGCACAATATATCAGTTGGGGGGTGAGGATATAGCATGCACCAAACAGGAAAGGGATCTTGGGGTTATCATCTCTGATGACCTCAAGATAGGGAAACAGTGTGACAAGGCAGCAGGTAGAGCAAATAGGATGCTGGGATGTATAGGCAGGGGCATCACCAGCAGGAAAAGGGAGGTCATAATTCCGCTATACAAGACACTAGTGAGGCCCCACCAGGAGTACAGTGTACAGTTCTGGAGACCATACCTACGTAAGGACATAGTCAGGGTAAAGAAGGTTCAGAGGAGGGCAACAAAGATGGTGCATGGATTGCATCACAAGTCCTATGAAGACAGGTTGAAGGAACTGAACATGTACTCCTGGAGGAGAGAGGAGAGAGGGATATGATAGAGACATACAAGTATCTCACAGGGAGGAACAGGGTGCAGGAACACACTATTTTAAGCAAAAAGATGTACCAGGACTAGAGGGCATGGGATGAAGTTGGAGGGAGGACGATTCAGAGGAAACATGAGGAAGAATTTCTTCACAGAACGGGTGGTGGACAAGTGGAACACCCTGCCAGAGGAAGTGGTGGGGGCTGAAACAATCACGGGATTTAAGAATGCATGGGATAGACATAAAGGAATTCTGGAGGTCAGGGTTAAGGGGCAACAGACATCTTGGAAAACATAAACTGAACTTACAGCTCAAATGGGCAGACTGGGTGGGCCATAGGCCCTTATCTGCCGACACTGTCTATGTATCTATGTAGCAAGTGTGGCCACCTCTCTACACTGTACCACCTTGCAGTCCATATGGCATACCGCCTGGAACCTTGCAACCTCTACTCCCAGAAACAACAATCAAAATCATCTCTCAAAAAGCTGCAACTCTGCTCCTTAAAACTCCTACTCCTCCTCCTTCTCATCTCAGGCAGCGTCCATCCCAATCCTGGCGCTAGAAGCTCAGGCCACACACAAACTCCAGGTGCCCTTATCCTTGCAACCATTAATATCTGCAGCCTACTACCAAAGCTGGATGCACACCAAGCCTTCACATGCCAACACAACCCTGACATCCTTGCAGTGGTGCAAACTTGGCTGACACCTAAAGTTCCTGACTCAGCAGTAACAATACAGGGCTACAATGTCCACAGGCTGGACCGGATATCCAAAAAAGGCTGTGGTTGTGTAATCTGTATCAAAGACTCCCTGTCTTGGCACTCTGTAGCAACTCCATCACTTTCTGCCTTGGCTCAGATTCTGCCAATAAAATTCGTCCTAGGTCCCAACCATAAAGCCCTGACTATTGTCTCCGTATACATCCCGCCCAAGGACCCTAAACATGGATTCAATGACGTCCTAAACTTTATCAACTCTCATCCTTCTGAAGCTGAACTTATTCTACTAGGGGATTTCAACATAAACTGGTTAGCATCGAGCACCAGTGCCTATAAAGACTCCATCTCAGCTGCTAACCTCACGCAAATGGTAAACTCCACTACTAGGATTAACTACAAGACTGGCACCAGTACCCTCTTGGATTGGGTCCCCACCACTCACCCCACAAGGTTTTCTCGTATGACCATTCTCCCAGACTCTCTCAGTGACCACTCCCCAGTCATGTGTGCATGGTCTAACAAATTCCTTAAGCCCCCCCTCCCAAAATTATCGCTAGCAGAGTCCTTCCTTATGGAAAACTTCCACATCTCAAACAACACCTGCTTCTACAAGACTGGCTACCCATCTATGAAGCAACATATGTTAACTTGGCTCTTGATCACTTCATCTCAATTTTCAACAAAGCCTGTGACCTCTTTGTCCCTGCTAAAAGGTGCAAAACAAAATCTCTCTCTAACCCATGAGTCACCGCGGCTCTTCTGTCACAGCTGAAACTAAGAGATCACCTCTGGGCAGTTGCCAGGGCCACTGGCAAACAACTGGACATCCCAAAATTACAAACAAGTGAGAAATGCCTGCACAGAAGCCATATGGCTAATGAAATCCACCTATTACAAAGACGCTGTCACCAAAACATGGGGAAATGGTCTTGCTTTCTGGGACAATATCAAGGATGTCACAGGGAAGCAGCCAAAAACCTCTCCAGCCATGTTAATGGTGGATGGATCCTCAACCTTCGACCCCAAGGTGATCACAAACATCTTTAACACGGCTTTTTCAGACCTTAGTGCTGTTCTACCCCATGACTTTTTCGAAAACAGGGCCTACTCCCCAAATACCTTAGCCCGTCAGTCTAACCATCCCCTCTTCTTCTTCAGGGAGGTAAGGCTGAATGAAGCTCGCCGCTGTATTACTGCAGCTATCTCTAAATCTAGATCTAGTAGCGACACCCTGGACCTTAAGCTTCTGTTGCTCACCCTCGATGAGGTAATTCATCCATTAACAAAAATCCTAAACCTCTCTCTCAGCTGTGGAAAATTCCTGGACCTATGGAAAACAGCCACTGTGACACCTGTCCATAAAAGTGGGGATAAGACGAATCACTCAAATTATTGCCCTATCTCCATACTGCCCCCACTCTCTAAGGCACTCGAGTGCATCATGGCTGATCAACCTACCAACCACTTGGATAAATACAATATACCTAGTGCACAACAACATGGCTTCCAGAAAGGTCACAGCACCACCACAGCCCTTCTTGAGTTCACTGGAGCTTTGCACAAATCCCTTGGCAATGGCCTTCTCACAGGAGCCGTTTTCGTCAAACTCTCCAAGGCCTTCGATACAGTACACCATGGACTACTAATACACCAACTACTGAATGCCAGGCTATCACCTGACTCTTCTCTCTGGTTTAAAAGCTACTTAGAAAACTGGTCACAGAGAGCAAAAATTGCGGACGCTCTTTCTGACACCCTGCCTGTTCGCTTGGGTGTCCCACAGGGATCCATACTGGGCCCCCTCCTTTTTAGCCTATTCTTAAACTCCCTCCCTTACCACTGCCCTGAGCAGATCATACTATATGCCGATGATGCTATTATGTTCTCCACTCACAAAAATCCTGCAACTCTTCAACACAACCTTCAACTTGGTTTCAGTTCTGTAGAGACAGTTTCTTAATCATAAACTGGTCCTAAATGACAAGAAAACCAAATCTATGCTCTTCTGCAGCTCTCATAACCCACACAAGCTACACCACTTGGCTATCTCCACCACCCAGGGGAACACTCTAGATCAGGTGGGGTCCTTCAAATACTTAGGGATACAGCTTGACCCTAATCTCTCCTATGGACCTCATGTAGATAAGGTAGCTAGAGCTGCTAATACACGGCTTGGTCTCCTCTATAAACACAAACCACACCTCATGCCAGAAGCTTTGAAGGTTGCAGTCCTGAGCTCTGTGATCTCTGTAATAGACTATGGTCTCATCATTTATGGCTCAGCCACAACCACAACCCTTATACACCTCTCAACTGCCTTAAATAAGGCATGTCGGCTCATCACTGGTGCTCACCGTCTCACCCACACATGTGACCTGTACACTCAGACCAGCTGGCTCCAACTATCAAACCACATAAAGTTTCTCCCCTGCTCCATGGTGAAAAAAAATCTACCTTGGCCTTGCACCTTCTGGGGTCTCAACTCTGTTACAACACTGAATTAACAAATGGTGCCTTATCCACGCTACAGCTACTGAAAGTCCCCCACTGTCACACTTCACAGGGACAACAATCTTTTGCTTATCAAGTGCCACTCTGGTTCAATGGCCTCAGCCCAACCATCTCCTCTGCCCCAACAATTGGTATGTTTAAAACTAGGCTCCAGGACTATCTCACTAGTAACAGCTCATGTGACTGCCCCAACTTAACCTTGTTTCTCCACTTCCCTTCCTGCTCTAGTGGTCCCCCCCTCCTCACTGGATTCTACCCTCACATCTTGGTGTACCCAATGCTGCACTTTTCACCCTCTCCCCACCCTTCCTACATTCATTCTCCCCACCTCCCCTCTTCCCTCTCCCTATGACTCTGGCACCTCTTATCTGTTGTCTATTTTCTCTGACAAATGCCGCTGGCTGCCTTGTTACAATGCTACCCTTGAGTTGTATTAATCTGTACTCTGCATTGTCCTCACTGTTGTAATGTCTGTCTTGCTGTTCCCCATAATTTGTTCTTCTCTGATGTGGAATCTTTGTAAAAAGAGCCATGGCTCTAAGGTATTTGTAATCCTAGACTTGATAAATAAGTATTTTATATTGGTGTTACTGGTATGGCTCAAAATGCTATCACAGCCTGAAAGCAGAGACTACCAGAAAGACAGAAAAAAAGGGTTATCAGATAGCCACCAAACATATTTTGAAAGCCAAAAAAAGTGAATTAAGTTCTAACAAACTATTTTAGGACCTGTGTTGGTGGGGGACGGAGCTCAAATTAATTTCCATATCAAAGATGGTCTTAGTATTTTAGAAATGGTGTTAGATCTCAGTGATCATGGATACCAACTGGTCTTATACTCCTCAGCGAAAAAAAAAAAAAAAAAGCTGATCTCTTTTTCCAACAATTCATTTGTTCTCTTCTCCATTTCGAAGTGGTGGTTCCTATTCCATGCCAACTGCATAAATGTCTTCAGTATTAGCCACATGCTTATCAGCAACATGCAAAGGCACAGGAGATCTTACTTTGAGAGAGCTCTTGCAGTAGGTAATTACATATAGGACTGATGTCGGCAGGCAGCAGGACCCCACAGAAAAATTTCTAGCTAGCAGTCCCTGGCGAGGGATTGCCCCCACATCAGGTGACTGGCATCAGGAGACGTCGGTATAAAGGGGCGGTCCCTGACTCCCATCTTCCAGTTCTTTCCTGCCACAGGCCAGAAAAGGCTGGGACAAGAGAGGAGCGGATATTTCCACCACTGGAAAAGGAGCTGCAAAAGCCTAGGGGGATGGAGGGCAGGAAGGTATTACCTACTGCAAGAGCCTCTCTAGAAGATCTACTGTTACGGTAAGTTCTTACATAACTGTACTATCTTACTTCAAGAGGGCTCTTGCAGTAGGTAATTACATATAGAACTGAATCCCAAGCAGTCTGGAACAAAGAGAGGCACCGGGAGGAGGAAAACTACTCCAGGAAGCAGTTCTAGCTGTGCAAGCCTCAGAATAAGAGGCCTTGCAGAACAGCCAGCCTGAAGCCTGCTCTATGGTGAGAGGCAACATCCAAACTGTAGTGTTTAGTAAAGGTATGAACGGAAGTCCAGGTGGTGGCAGTGCAGATGTCTGCCGCAGACACATTTTTGAAACAAGCCGCTGAGGCAGCTACTCCTGTGGTGGAGTGGCCTCTTACCTGACCTGGGAGGGTCTTGTTGCATTTGTCATAACAGAAAGTGATGCAATGAGCCAACCACTTAGATAAGCATTGCTTAGAAACAGCATTGCCTTCCCTTTTATGAGCAAAAGAGACGAACACTTGATCAGTCTTTCTGAGATCCTTCGTCCTGTTGGTGTAGTATCTCAGAATCTGGTGAACATCCATAGTATGGAGTAAATACTCCCCTTGATTAGAGTACTGAGTGAAAAAGGCAGGTAACACTATGGACTAATTTAGAGTAGACTCCGCTACTACTTTAGGGAGAAACTTAGGGTTCATGCGAAGAGCAACACGTTCCTTGTGAAAAATCAAGTATGGAATTTTACACATCAGGGCCTGGAGCTCAGAAATTCTCCGAGTGGAAGTAATGGCCACCAGGAAGAGAGTGTTCCATGAAAGGAACTTAATTCTGCAGAAGCTGCTGGTTCGAAGGGAGGCAGAGTAAGTTTCTCGAGAACAAAGTTCAAGTCCCAAGGGGAGCAGGAGTATAGATAGGGGGTCTCAGATGGAGAACACCTCTGAGAAAGGTCTTAGAGACCTCCGCCTCTCTCGAAGATCTACTGTTATGGTAAGTTCTTACATAACTATACTTTTCTGCTCTACTACTAGTGATGGACCAAATATTTTCCTCAATTCTAGTTTTAAAGCATTTAACTCATATTTCTAGGTAAGTTACAGAGGACATGGAACAAAATTAACTGTTGAAAAAGAGGTCAGATTGAGTTTGTTGCTGACCATTGGGATCAACAGCCTTTTCTGAAATAATAAAAAGAGCATCTTTGAAATGGAAATGCATTGAATTCTGTCCGCTCCACTGATCCAAACACAGGTCCTTATATGATAGACAGCTTGTTTTTAAACTTTGTCACATCAGATGTTAATATGCACCATGCTGTATTGTTGAATGATTTCCTAGTTTAAAATAAAAAAAGTGTTTTAAAGAGTTGGCTACATGGGGGCAAACTGTGGAAGATGTGAAAGGTGCAGGAATTCTCAATTGTTAAATCAAAGGCAGTAAAGTTATTTATATCCCCAAATCTATTTACAGCTGCATGCAGTTAGTACCTGCAACAACTGTCTTGACTGACAATAACAACAAGGTTGAGAGAAACAAAAAAGGCAAGTGAGTACAAAAATCAAAGCCAAAGGGGAACTTTAGAGTCCAGAACAGCTGGGAGGGGTGCCACCTTTACGTACCAGCAACAGCCTAAGCAGCAGTTACCAGTGGGGTCGTGATCATGGTGTGGGTGAGTTGTGCTGCATTTGGCTTTTGTCTGGTCCTGTCCTAAGGCACAGCTGCTGCTGACGACTAGTGTTGGGAAGTAAGACAACTTGTTGAGGCAGTTCTGCTGTGGCAAAAATACACTGATGTTACACAAACTTAAAAAAATATGTCCCTACCCCGATCATGTTTGCTCAGCATTTAGACATTTATGAGCAGAGCTGCGTCTGTGTTTTGCAGCTTCTTGGTTACCGATAATGTAAGGAAAAATACAGTAGCTCATTACTGGTAACCAAGAAGCTGCCAAACACAAAAGCAACTCTGCTTGTAAACTCTTTGGTCTCTGCCGATTAAAGTGTCATGAGTCAGCTATTTTTTTCAGTTAGTGGTCATAGAAGTGCTTGGCATTTAAATTTGGGACCCTCTAGGGACCCAATTATTTTTTGTGTTTACCTAGTCAAACCCTGAGGATGCTAGCCATGTCTTTATTTCGAGGTTAAACACCCCAGAAACATGATTTTCAAATGTTTGTAAAAAGTAGTGTCGCACTCACGACAATTTTGTGATTTCATTTGCAAAAGTGTCATGATTGCTACACTATTTTGTATAACTATTTTGTGACACTGGGCCAGATATTCAAAAGGGTTGCGCCATGTGCAATAGGGTTGCGCTAGCGCAAGTCCGAAAATGAGCCATTCTGCGATATTCAGCGGGAGGCAGTTGCACCACCGAAAACATGCTGAGCAACAGCGCAATGCAAATGAAGGCATGCGCAACCGAAGGGGGTGGAACCATGCATAAAGAGCGCAATGCGATATTTAAAGGCTTGTGCAATGCGCAACAGTGGATCAGTCTGAAGGTGCACCACAGCGGAAATGAGCCAAAATAAAGAGGCTCAAGGAAGAGGCGCAAGAACACTACAGGGAAGCCATAAGAGGCAGGGGGAGAGAGACAAGGCAAGAGGGACAAAGAGGGCAAGCCACGGAGATCTGAGGACAAAACAGGGGCAAGGGAAGGTGTGTGGGGCCACAGACTGCAGAGGCCAGTAGGTGTACCCGGTGCAGTGGAGGTAGCAGTCAGGACAGTGGGGGTAACAGAGCAACAACAGCCGGGGGGGAACACAAGCCAGGGACATGGACAGTGCCAGCTTCCACATGGAAGCTGTAATGAGGGGGGTGAGAAGGCATGCTGCAGGGGGACGTGGCTATGGAAGGGCCCGTCGGCGGTACACCCCCAACAGGCAGTACCGTGCCCGCATCAGCTTTGAGCTGTACACGGATGTTGAGATTGTGGGCTGGTACCACCTGAACAGGGCAATACTGAGGCGGCTCTGTGAGCTGTGCAGTGATGTGATGCAGGCACCCTCACAACAGAGTCATGCTCTGTCAGTGGAGACAAAGGTAACAGTCTGCATGTGCCTGCTCACCACGGGTACCTTCCAGAGGCCAACAGGGGACACCACAGGCATAACACAGTCAGCCACATCACGCATCCTCACCCAGTTCCTCAGTGCACTGCTGCCACATGCTGCGGAGTACATCCATTTCCCCAGCAACACGGCAGAGTGTACAGCAAACATGCAGGAGTTCCACAGGGTAGCACATATGCCTGGCGTGCTAGGGGCAATAGACTGCACCCATGTGGCTATTCGCACGCCACCTGGCCCCGATGGGGCCACATACTGAAACCGGAAGGTTTTCACCAGTGTCAACTGCCAAGTGGTGTGTGATGCCAGTGGGCACATCATCAATGTCTGTGCCACACACCCTGGCGGAGCACATGATGCCTTCATATGGTACCAATCTGCACTGTGCCATCGATTCGAGAGTGGGGACATCCCCACAGGACATCTAGTGGGTGAGTATGCATGTAGGAGTGGCAAAGTTGGGGCAAGGGTGGGAAAGCCACAGATGCCATGGTAGTGGCACACAGGGCTATGGGCAATATGGACCTGAATATGATACTTATCTCCACTATCTCCACACAGGTGACAGCGGATACCCACTCCATCCCTGGCTGATCACACCCTACCGGCGCCCTACGACCCCATCGCAGCAACGCTATAATGAGGCACATGCCTCCACATGCAACATCATCAAGCGGGTGTATGGGATGCTTAAGGCACGCTTCCAATTCCTAGACACCTCCAGCGGTGCCCTACAGTACAGCCCCTCAAAGGCCTGTGGGATATTCCTGGCTTGTTGTATCCTGCACAACATGGCCAAAGACTGTGGGATAGCCGTACAGGTCGAGGAGGGGGACAGCGATGGGGACGCCAGTGATGCTGGTGATGATGGGGATGAGCAGACCCCCCATGGATGGCGGGACCCCAACTGATCCGGCAGGCCCAGCTGCACCGGGACACCATCACGGAGGAGCATTTTGCATGACACAGGTAAGTCATGGGGCCATATGCAACCAACACTGTCAAGGCGCAACCCACAGTCACACAGGGTAACACACCAGGGGTGCATGATGGCAAGGGGAGTGGAAGGGTCCAGGCGCACAAACACACCATCAGGGAGGAGTGAATAGTTACATGCTATATGGACACACACACACACACACACACACACACACACACCAGGCACAAAGCGTACATGGGCAGGTGCACAGCAGAGCAGGAACAGACATGTGAAACACACGGACCACCCCCACCACCTGTACTGTCCAAGTACGTGTGTCAGATGCTGGGCACCCTTGCACCTTGGTGTACAGTACAATGCAGGCATCATCATGCACACGCACCTGTGGACAGCAGTCGGTGGGTTTGCAGGTGGTCCATGTCAATGGGCGTGTTGGGCAGGGCACCCACCAGTGCACTGCCCACCATGACACACATTGCACACAGGGCAGCACCAGACAGGGCCCGCACTGGGAGACAGGTCAGTCAGGTGGCACTGTGCCATGGCCACCTCAGATGCGTGGGTGGCCCCGCCGTGACCCAGCAGCACTGGCAGGCTGAGCAAGGGCCACATGGGGTGGCACCGATGTACCACCAGGGGTCCCACTGCATGACCGCGACCTTGTCCACACAGGGGTCTGCAGCATGCCGAACATACCTGCACCAGGGGTGCTCTGGATGCCCACAGCAGAACCCGGCATCGACAGGCTGGGTGTCGCATGATGACGGGAATGGGGAGTGGAGAGCATACTGCTTGGGGTGTGCGGTACAGGGGTACCTGACTGTGTGCCCAATGCGGCCATGACAGCGACCAATGCCTGGGTCTGCCTGTCAATGGCAGCAGTCACATCCATCCGCATCTGGACCATCTCTGCAAGGATCATTGCATTGTCCCTGCTGTGCCATTCCACAGCCACACACAGTGCCTCCACGGATGTTGCAACCCGCATCTGCTGCTGTACTGATGCCCGCAGCAGGCGGGTGTGCTCATCAAACGGGTCGTCTGCCACTTCGGCAACCTGTCCCCCAGGGTATGGAAGGCCTGATGCTCAACACCCTTGAGGTGGGCGCTGTTACCAGGACCAGATATGAGCAAGTCAACAGGCGGTGCATGTGCCACCGCTGAACCCTGTACCCCAGACCTGGTGGGTGACTGCTGCTGCTGCCCTTCCAACTGCTGTGCCCCAGGGACCAGTCGTTCCACTGCTGTGTCAGCAACAGTGCCAGAGACCTGCACAGCCACTGGTGCTGCCCCACCAGTGCCAACAGGCACAGCCTGGGACTGTGCTGACGTGCTGGCACACATGTTGGAACCAGCTAGGTCCAGGGGCACGTGCTGTCCTGCTGTGTGTCCGTAATGAGACACACATGTGTCACTGCCCATTGTGGTTCTTGCATCATCAATGGTGCAGGTTCATGCAACAGCCACAGTCACAGCATGCTGGCATGCTTGCATGCCAGACTGCTGTGACACAGGATGGGCACCCCCCACACCTGACTCACCGACATCGGAGATGGCAGCCAGGCATGCACACTGGTGCAATGCATGCTGGCTGGCAACAGAGGTGGTTGGACCCTCCTCCAACTCTGGTTTGATGTCCATACTGCATGGTCCCACCACCACTGTCCCCTGCAGATGCACAGGATCTGTAACAGAAAGTGAGAACATGTTAGTGCATGGGATCAACCTCCCCCCCACCACCATGTCATACCGTGCAGTGATGGGCTTCCACCTGTCTGGAAGCCACCTCCTGGAACACCCACGATTGCACTGCGCTGCATGGATGCAGCCAGACGGTCCTCCACCGGGGTCAGCTGCACCACCTCTGGCTGGCCCCTACCTGTGGCAGCGCGTGCCACTCTGAGGGCTGCCACCTTCTCTTTCACCCATCTCCTGTCAGTCCCAATCTTTTTCTTACATTCCTGCATGGAGCGCTGGTGGCTTCTGTGCAGGTTTATGGCGTGAGCTACCCCTCCCATGCAGCAGCACGGGCCTGAGGGGTGCCCCGCCATCCACTAAGTAGTGGCTCCTCATCCAGGTAGGCCTGGAAGAGTGCCTCTGTCTCGGACTTCATGAAGTTGGGCCTCCTCCTTCGCCCACCATCATCATCCTCCTCACCCAGTCCTTGCTCGGCCATGTCGGTCTGTATGGGTGGAAGTGGACACCTGTCACTGTGCAGTATACAGCATTATCCCATGACCATTGCCCAGAACATCACACAGCATGCAACTCACCTCTCACCTGCAGTAACCGACTCTGGGCACCGCAGATCACTGTCGCACATTTATAGCGCAATGCATGCAAATTAGGAGTGGAGCAACTTTAATGAGATGCAAATCGCGCCACTGCACCTTTGAATGGCTGATCAGATGATTTGCATATGTCGGCTGAATATCGCGCTGTTGTGCTTTGCGTAATACGGTTGAGCCGGCTGAGCCAATGGCGCATTTCTGTGACTGCGTAGTACACCGCATTGCGCATGCCCAGGTAGCTTATGCAGGCGTCTGCCGTGTTGATGACGTGCTGTGTGCAATCAGCAATTCAAGACATGGCCACTATTGTGCCAGTGGTGCTACAGTGCTGGTCACCACATAGCGCTGTGGCACAACTGCGCAATAGTACACTGTGGCACTGGCACGCAGGTGACCGATCGCACTGGACGTGTAGAGGTCTGATGGCGCTGTGCGTGGCCTTGCGCCACAGACACATGACCTTGTGCACGACCTTTGTCCCCGGCACTGTACGTCTGGCATGTCTACGGCTCTATCGCGCTGTTTGGTAACAGCGCGATGTGGACCGACGGCGCTATACGAACAGCGCGATAGGGACTGATGGAGTTGTATTGCGCAACATTTCCACGTGAGGTTGCCGAGCTGTGGAGCGCCATATTGCCTACTATACAACTGCAGGGATGGCATGCAGGAGAGCTCCACAGTGGAGTGCGTTTGAGTTGGCCAACCTGGTGGCTGTGGTGAAGCCCCACCATGGGTCACTGTTTGGGGGAGAACCCCTGCACATGGCCTGCACCCATGTGTGGCAGCAGGTGGTGACTAATCTGGAGCAGGCCACTGGGTGGTGGAGGACTCCAGAGCAGTGCAGGCACCGGTATGGTGACCTCCGCAGGAGGGAGCAGGAACTGCTGGAGCACCTCAGGTCACTTGCCAGGAAGGGCATTGTGCCTAGGCCAGGTGGGTGTGCTGTCTATGCACCTGTATTGTCCGCATGGGTGACACTGTGTAATGTGACCTGCGCATGGGGGTGGGTTGGGCTATGGTTTGCTGTGGCGGTGTTTGCAGGTGTGTGCTGTATGGGTCTGGCTGTGTGGCAGGCACACTAATGGGGCAGGGGTGTCTGCTTGGGATCTCACTGATGTGTTTCTCATCATTTGTCTCCCACAGGCGTGGAGGAGCGGAGGCAGGCCCGGGCTGAGGCAAGGAATGGCGGTGCAGAGGTGGCTGGCAGAGGTGGCATAGGTGTTGGGCCACAGCAGCAGCAGCAGCAGCAGTCACAGCCGCAGCAGCAGCAGCGGCTTGATAAGGGTGAGTGTCATTACATCATGGATGCTATTACATGCTGTGGGGGGGGCACGGCCACCATCCATAGACAACACTACCATGCACGCAACAAGTTCACTTGGGAGCTTAAGCAGCAGCCAGGTAGGAAAGAGGGCTGGAGTTATATTCTGTTTTAACTGAAATATTTGAATAGTTTGTAAGTGAAATTAGTTTTATGTGTTAAAAATTATTACCTTGAATTAGAACTGTTACATTGTAACTTTGGTGGCTTGTGGATAGTTGTTTGGCAGGGATACTTAGAGGGAAATTTAAATGTGTTGTTTGCCTGGTGTTTGGGGATGGGACATTAGCGCAGTTACCTTGTCTCTAAACAGGAATTAACTTGGCTTTCATTGTTCACTTGGGAGCTTAAGCTGCTGCAGGTAGGAAAGAGGGGCTGGAGTTATATTCTGTTTTAACTGAAATATTTGAATAGTTTGTAAGTGAAATTAGTTTTATGTGTTAAAAATTATTACCTTGAATTAGAACTGTTACATTGTAACTTTGGTGGCTTGTGGATAGTTGTTTGGCAGGGATACTTAGAGGGAAATTTAAATGTGTTGTTTGCCTGGTGTTTGGAGGATGGGACATTAGCTGCAGTTACCTTGTCTCTAAACAGGAATTAACTTGGCTTTCATTGTTCACTTGGGAGCTTAGCAGCAGCCAGGTAGGAAAGAGGGCTGGAGTTATATTCTGTTTTAACTGAAATATTTGAATAGTTTGTATGTGAAATTAGTTTTATGTGTTAAAATTATTACCTTGAATTAGAACTGTTACATTGTAACTTTGGTGGCTTGTGGATAGTTGTTTGGTGGGGATACTTAGAGGAAATTTAAATGTGTTGTTTGCCTGGTGTTTGGTAGAGCCTCCACCCAACCCTGTTTTGTATGCGCTTCTTAAATACTGAAAAGCCACTGGGGTTGGGATTGAAGGGCTGAGTATTTCTGTTTGGGACTGAAATTGAAGCAACAGGAGCTGGTGGGCCTGTGACATCGTATGGTACCTGATGTCTGCTTACATACACTGTTAGTGGGACCAACACACACTGGACTGTATGTGTTTGTGAGACTTGGGAACGTTATTTGGGGTTGAAATTGGGTTTGTAATAACTACAGTCAGTATAGAGAGAACTGTATCCGGAAAAGGGACTGAGAAAAGGGGTGCTATTATAAACAGAGGGAGAAAATCAGGGTGGCATATTCCACCATGCAGGTATCTTTGGAAGGGTTGTAGGCTGCACAGGCTGTGGGATGGCAATAATTCTAAATTGGGCCTGGAGAGGGAGGCTGCCCACTCTGTAGACAGCTATCTTGTATCAGGAGTGAGGTATATTGGTTAAGGAGTAAGCTGTGGGAGCTGGGGGGTGTCCAAAGATAGGGGTGTGGATATGGGCAGCAGAAGGGTGGGGCTGAGGGAGGCTAGCACGCCTGAAATTACAGGACGTTATGTTACAGCAAGCAGTAGGGGATATTAGGGACAGAGGACCCTTAGATAGGAAGTTGATGCTAAGGGGAAACGACAGGTGAAACATTCTGAATACAAAGAGACTGGAGGGGAAGAGTCAGGAGGGCTGTTCAAGGAAGCCTAAAACAGCAGACTGTGGGAAGGGAGCTCCTAAGGTGAACAGTGCAAGAGAGGAAGAAGAGGGTCAGTTTAGAGATGCAGTCAGGGGAAACTTGGGTTACTTGATGGAGGCTGATATAGAGTGTCACAATAAATTTGAGCTACTAAGCAACCTAGAGGGGGAGGAAGGAGTTGGTGGAAATGAGGAAACTGATACAAAGGCCGAGGGGAAGGAGTCGGATACCCATAGGGCATCACAGACCAGCTATGGAAAGGATAGACATAGTCCCAGAGGAGAAGGGGAAACATATATGTTAAGCAAATGGGGAGATGCAACATATTCCAGACATGAGGAGGAGAGCATGATTGAGAGAAACTGGGAGACAAGGAGGGGGAGGAGCCCCCTTCAGCTGGGAGGTCAGTACCAAGGATGGGGCCCTTAGCTAAGGGGACCCACAGGGAACCTCTGGAAGTAGGGTACTACATAAGGGGGATGGTGGTGTGGGGAAGGGAAACCATCAGGGCCAGGATAAATGGTTCAGATAAGAGAGGGTTAGTAGGGACACCTATTCAGAGGGGTTTGAGTTAATGGGCAAAATAGCAAGGGAGGCAGAAAGGGAGGGTGACAAGGGTCTCATAATAGGCAGGAAGACTCCATGAAATGAGATCATGAATAAAGGGAGGAGGGGGCTGAGAGGGCATAGTGGAGGTAACCATAAGGATGATGGCGGTGTTAAGGTTCTGTTACTGGAGACTCTAGATGATTAGGGGTATCCATTGGGAGGACAGGGGGTGGATGCCATAGCCAGGTGAAGGTAGTGAGTATCTCTGGGCTGACAGTGCACAGAGCAAAGTTCATGGTGTATGAAATGGTTAGAGATTGTGGAGGGAACCGGATTTCTGGCATTTGGAACTAATGATCTAGAGGAAATAGCATTTGGAATCCAAGCAAGGTTCCAAGAACTTGCCAGAGTCTGTCGGATAATGGATGCAACATTTTTCGAGATATTGCCAGTACCAAAGGCCCTGTAGTGGAGAAAAAAGAAGGCTCTAGAGGTTAATGACTGGCTCAGGAAGTGGGTAAGAGAATAGGTTGGGGTGTTAGGGAACTGGAATGGAGTTTGGGAGGATAAGGGACTATATGCCAAGGACAGGTTTCATCTTGCCCCATTAGGGAAGGAAGTCCTTAAACAGGGATGGCTGACTACATACAAGAAAGGTGGGTTTAAACTTGTAAGGGGGAAGGGATGAGAGGGGATGACCAGAAGCCCTCTCCTCCAGATGAGGGAGTAGCCGCTGCCCAAGAGGGAAGGGGGAAACAGACTGGAGGTGGAGGTTTCAGGAGGAGCAGGGGAGGATGGAAGTATAAGGAATCTGGGTGGGGTTCGACAAAGAGGATCAGGGATAAGGGTGGGGTTGGTGTTAGTAAATGCCAGGAGCTTGGGGAACAAGTTGCAGGGAGTTCCAGGCCATGCTGAGGGGTGGATGATGGCGGGTCACAGAGACGGGCCAACAAAACCACGACTGGGACCTAAATGTACAGGGTACACTATGCTTAGGAAGGATAGAAAGGAGGCCGAGGGGTGGAGGGCTATGTTCATTAGAGATGATATAGAAATTGCTATGGTAGAAGAGGCAGAGGGAAACGGGAGGCCTTATGGGTCACCTTAACGATCCCCAGCAGGAGATAAGGTCAAGCTGGGAGTAGCATATAGGTCCCCCGGATGAGTGGATGTTCTAGAGGATGGTTTGCTGGACAACATCATTGCCCAGTGTGGTCCAAAAGGGGAAGGAGTGGTGTTGATGGGGGACCTTAATATGCCAGGTACAAACTGGGAACCATGTCCCTAAGGTGGCCAAGGAGCAGAGGCTGCTGGACTGCTTCCAGGATGTGTTCTTAACACAGCATGTGATGGAGCCCATAAGGAGGGGCATGTCCTGGATGTGGTTCTGGCAGATGGGGATCTGGTAAGGACATAGCTGTACAGGACCCCTGACTGGGAGTGACCACAATACTGTCTGGTTTCAAATAAGCATGGGGGAGTGGGGTGAGATCTAGGACACTGGCAGTGGACTTCAGGGGGCAGACTTTATGGGCATGGGAAATATTCTCAAGGATCACTTGAAGGGATTACCTCAATGACAAGTGGGAAAGGAGATGGAGGTCATAAACGGGACTTCTGAAGCAGTCAGGATCTGCGCTAGTTGAAACGTAAGGGAGCAAGGTCACGAAACCATGCTGGTGGTCCAGTGAGGTACAGGTAGCAGTCAGGAGAAAAGAAGACGCCTACAAAAATATAAAACAACAAGAGGGATAGGGATAAGAAATGCACCAGCTTGCATCTAGAAAAGTCACCCGTATGGTGAGGGGAGCAAAGTCCAGTGGAAGAGCAGCGGCTGGCACAGGAGATACATGGAGGGGAAAAGGGTTCTTCCCACATTGGGAGCGGAGAAAACTAAGGCCATCTCAGCAGATTGAGATCAGAAGGAGGGTGGGTGGAAGAGGCGAGGACCAGGCAGAGGTATTTAATGAGTATTTTGCCTCTGTGTTCACTAGGGAGGGGGATGGGATATCTACAAAACAAGGCATGAAGGGATGGAAGGCAGGAGTGGGATCAGGAGAGCAACAGAAATGAGCAAGAGGGAGGAAAGGTAATTTAGGCCACGATCTGGATAAGGATAAAAGACCAGTAAGGGGAGGGGACAGATGATGCTATTCCACCAAAAGGGTGTGGTTAGCCCTCAAGGCCCTAAAGAAAAAACATCTCCTGGGCTGATGGCATCTCATCCTAGAGTACTATGGGAATTAAGCGACATACTGACATACAACATGGAGCAGTAGTTAGGAGAGAAGAGGGAGGGGGTTTGCTGGAGCTTTTCAGCAGGTCACTTGAGACAGGGAGGAGACTCTAGGATTGGCGAGAGGCACATGTGGTACCAATCCATAAAGGGGGCCGAGGGAGTACCAGGTAATTATAGACCCATCAGTTTGACCTCGGGTGGTGGGAGAATTAATGGAGAGTATTCTAAAGGAACGATTGGGGTGTATTGGAGGAGGTGGAGGTCTGATAGTCGGCAACATGGGTTTGTGCCAGGTAGATCATGTCAAACCAACCTTGTGGAGTTCTATGAATGGGTAACATCAGAACTGGACAGAGGTAAGCCTGTGGATGTATTATTCTTGGACTTCAGCAAGGCGTTTGACTCTGTCCCACAATGGTCTGGTGGAGAAACTGATGGAGTTAGGAGTAGGCCCTTTGATGGTCAGATGGATTGAAAATTGGCTAGCTGGACACACTCAGAGAGTAGTGGTCTGGGGAGCTCTCGAACCCGGAGAGGTTGGTAGTGGGGTACCACAGGTCTCGTCCTGGGTCCGATCCTGTTTAATGCATACATATCGGACATCAGGGAGGGTATAGGGTGTGAAATGAGTCTCTTCACGGATGACTCCAAGATGGGAGCAGTAGTTGAGGGAGAAGAGGAGGTGGCCCTGCAAGGGACCTGGACACCCTGGAAAGCTGGGCTCACACATGGAAATTAAATTCAATATCACCAGTGCAAGGTGTTGCATCTTGGTCGGGAAACCTAAACACAGGTACACCCTGGGAGGGAGGCGCTGGAGGCCTCAATAGGGAAAAAGACCTAGGGGTCATGGTGGATACATGTATGAATAACTCTGAGCAGTGCAGGAGAGCAGCTAGCAAGGCAAACAGGATGTTGGGATGCATCGAAGGGGGATCACCTCTAGGAGCAGGGAAGTGATTCTGCCGCTGTACAATGGACTGGTTAGACTACACCTTGAGTACTGTGTACAGTACTGAGACCACATTTGAAGAGGGACATACAGCTCCTGGAGAGGGTACAGAGGAGGGCAACAAAGATGATATGAGGCTAGGGATTTGACTTATGAGGACAGACTTGAGGAGCTCTGCCTGTTTTCATTGGAGAGGAGAGACAGGGGACATGATTGAGGTCTTCAAGCACTCAAGGAATAAATAGGTAAACATGGAGGGATCTTTAGACTAAAGCAGGGAGGTATCACCAGAGGCATGGTTTGAAGTTGGAAGGTGGAAGGGTGAGGGGGGAAAGAGAGGAGGTTTTTCACCGAGAGGGTGGTGGACCCTGGAATGCACTGCCTGGTGAGCTGGTTCAGAGATCCACAGTGGAGGGCTTCAAGAGAGGGTGGGACAGACACAGAAAGTGGATGTATCAGATGATGGCCTGTCCCGGTGGGGTGGGGATGGATGATAGGGGTTTCTAGAGAACAAGGGATGGGAGGATCTCGGCACCCAACTAAGGATCTAGGTTCGAGCAGACTCGATAGACCGTAAGGCCTAATCTGCTGGCAAATAGTATGTTAGTAAGTGACAGTCATCACTGTCCAGTGGCACTGCATGTCTGTGAGTGCATCACTGGTGGTCCATGCATGCACTGGGCACATGGCTGTGGCACTAGCATCCCACCATGTAGCCACGTTACTGGACAGCCTTGGTTGTGCTGTGATGGACATGGGCTGTGTGTGTGTGCAGTGGTACACATGGCTGTTGCTGCCTGGTTGGGCATGTCTTGTGCACGGTCACTGTGGGTGGGTGCAGTCCATCACAGGAGCGGGGCACTTGGCTGTATGCCATGCATGATGGGTGGGATTCAGGGCTATGGACAGTCACAGCCATTGACTCTGATCCCTTGTCCTAGGTATCCAGATCCTGCGACGCATGGAGCGGTCACTGCAGCGGCTGACACAGGTGGCCACTGATTCACCTGCGCATCCTATTGGACCTTCAGTGTCATCGGGAGGAGGCGCAGGAGGAGGCCCCGGCCCAGCACGAGGTGGCAGGAGGGCAGGCTGGCAGCGGTGCGCCCATCACCTCACCCCACCTTCCCTCTCCCAGTTGTTCACCCCTGCCTTACCCGCCCCTTACCTTATACCCTGTACCCCACCCCCTGCTTTGTGTATGTGTATATATATATATATATATATATATATATATATATGTACATAGTTCTATTTGTTGTTCTTCTTATTCTGTTTATTAGAATTATATATTTTGATATGAATACTGTGGTGGTCTCTGATTTGCAGCTGGCTATAGGTGCTCAGTTGCAGTGGTGTGCATGGCATCTGGGGTGGTATGGTCATGGGTGTGTGTGCATGTGTGTGGGGTGGTGTCTCTGGTGGTGTGGTTTTCAGTCAGTATTGCTGCAGTGCTGCCACCCACTGCTGGGTGCTCATGGTGGTCAGGCTTGTATGGTTCTGTGGTACACGAGGTTGCAGTGTGCCGGGGGGATGTGTGGGGATTCCTGCAGTGCTGGTCACTGCTCATGGGTGGTGTCTTGGGGTCACAGTGCAGGGTGTGCTGTGCACAAGGGGGGGCTGCTGTACACTGGGGTGGTCCGCCCCCTTTGTGTGGCAGTCTCAGCTTGCCAGTGGGTGTGCTGGGGTAACATGGCCGGGATGTGCTTTGTTTGCTTGTCCCCATGGGCTGGTGGATATTCCGTCCCTCCCGCAGATATGCTGTGCTTGGGGTGTGGGGGTACATTGTTAGTTCTGCAGGGTGTCCCTGTGCCCATCTGTGGCATAGGTGGTGGGCCCCTGCCTACCTCCCTGGTTGTGCAGTTCCATTGCTCTGCTGCTGGGGGTCTCTGCTTGTGCTATGGTGCCTCTGGACTGCTCAGCTGGGCTGCCTTTGTTGCGCTATGATGTATTGTCTCTGCTCAGCTTCCCCTTCCTGGTTGCGCTATAGCGCAGGTTGTGCAATATTCAGACATTGGCTGGTTGCGCAATTTGGCTTGCTCCATGTTTGAATATCATGTCTATTGCACATGTGCGCAATTGACTTGTGCTTGCTCCTGCTGTTGTGCACTTTTTGGGCGCAGTTTGAATATCCGGCCCACTATGTCCAAAATAACAGGAATTCTTTGCCACCCTGCTGCAAAACAATGGTTTGGTCTATTGGGCTGAAATTTGGAAGGAAGACAGCCAACATGCCACAGATGTGCCTTTTGGTAGTCTGGTGAAAAAATATTGGAGGGCTGCAAAGTTACAATACTCCGTAGTTGAAGCATTTTCCCATAGAATAACATTACGGCGTCCGCCACAATACAGGAATTCTTTGCCACCCTGCTGCAAAATAATGCTTTTGTCTTTTGGGCTGAAATTTGGAGGAAAGAAAGCCAGCATCCCACAGATGTGCCTTTTTGTGGTTTGGTGACAAAATATTACAGGGCTGCAAAGTGATCATTCAAATGGACACTTTTTCCAGAGGATAAACATTACAGCGCCCATCATACCTTTTCGCTATATATATATATATATATATATATATATATATATATATATATATTAGAGGCAAAAAAACTCAATTTAATGCAATAGTTAGGGTTGTTCCACACTGACAAAAGTGAGGAAATTCGGGACCCCACGTTCCCACCATGTGATGTCTTATCATATAGTAACATTGTGCCCGCAAACGCAAATGGTAATGCGCATGGTGACACAAAGTGAAACAGAAAGAGAAACAGTAGTGTAGACAGAAATATTAAAAACAATGCAAAAGCAAGCGCAAATAAAAATGCAAAGGGTAACCCACATGGTGGCGTAGATGTGAACGTTAAGTGAAACAGGAATGGAACCGCAAGTGGAAACGGTAACGGTAATAGTAATGTAAGTGCACAGGCTGGTTTTCCCCAAAAGCTACATAGAGAAAGACAGTGAGTACAAAGACTGTATGGATAATAATGGTTCTTGGAGCAGAAAATGAGGAGTTGGAATACTGAATTGCTTATATCTCAGGAACTGTACAACGTAGAAAAAAATTTAAAAGTTGTATGATTTATGACTTTCCTGGCTAGTTTTGTACTTAGCACATTTTTCTGATGAAAAGTCTGTATCTCACACCGTTTCCAAAATACGGGCCCTGAAAGGCGTGGAGAATGCATAATGTTATCCTATGGGGGAAAAAAAAGTTCAGAGTGCCATAACTTTGGCCCCCTGCAATATTTTTTCACCATACCACAAAAAGGCACATATGTGGGATGTTGGCTGTGTTTCCTCCAAATTTCAGCCCAAAAGACCAAACCGTTATTTTGCAGCAGGGCGCCAAAGGATTCCTGTAATGCATCGGATGCCGTAATGTTATCCTATGGGAAAAAAAGGAAAGTTCAGAGTGCCATAACTTTGCTGCCGTGTAATATTTTTTCAGTGAAACACTGAAAGGCACATCTGTGGGATGACAGCTGCGTTCCCTCCAAATTTCAGGCCAAAACACTGAACTGTTCTTTTGCAGCAAGGTGCCAAAGAATTTCTGTCATTTTCCCACAGCCTAGAAAAGTACTGTCAAAGTTTGCAAAAGCTTTCATAAATTCATTCTACAGTGTCGCAAGTGCGACAGTAGTTTGCAAAAGTACTTTTTCCAGAAATTTGAAAAACATATTTCTGGCATGTTTTACCCCAAAATAAAGACATGGCTAGCATTCCCATGGTCCTACTAGGGGAATACAAAAAGAAATAGGTTGCTAGAGGGTCCCAATTTTAAATGTCAAGCATTTTTCTGATCGCTAACTGAAAACAAAATGGCGGATTTGCGACAGTAAAAGGGCCATTTTTGAAAGTAAAAACTGCATTTGTGACACTGTCAAACTTTTTGTTAACTTTTCCCATTGACTTATAATGGGAACTTGTTTTTTGAATAACTTTTGAACTGTTTAATATTTTCTCACGATATCTTCAAAAGGCACATTGGGACCCTGGCTGCACATTCCCTGAAGATTTTGGACCAGTCGCACAAACCATGCGATCTGTAGGCAAGACAGTAAAATTTCAAAAAAGCATAAATGCACATGCGCAGATCACGCATAATATATGTGACCAGTACGAAACTTGGCAGATCCCAAGGCATATGGGTCTTGATCATGTATTCCAAATCTCAGGCAAATCTGACAAATGGTTGCAAAGTTATTAAGATGTAAAATTCTGGGTTTAACATGTAAATGGTTCCTCAACCCAATAGATGTATATATATTTATATATATATCTTATTTATACTAGCATCAATAGTGCCAGTATAGTTAAGAGTTGCACCGCCACTTCTATTTTAAACCCCAAATTTTGCACTTTAATAACATTGCCACCATAAAACAGATTTGCCTGAAACATTGCATATGTGTTCAGGTACCATAGATCTCTGTATCTGGTAAGTTGTGCTATGGTCAGATAAGCAGTTGTGGAACTGCAGAGTGCCCCAAAACACAAAAAAAAGTTGTTTTTTTTCATGTTTCTTTGCTCATGGCTACAGCCTGCACAATTTATCTGTTTGGTCTGATATCTTCAGGGAAGATACAGTATGGGTCATTGCTGTGCTTTCAAAAATTTAGTGAACAAAATATTAAACCATTCAAAAGTTATTCAGAAAACAAGTTTCACATTAGTCAATGAGAAAAAAAGTATGTATCTCTCAAAGCTGCCGCCACTACATTTTACTGTCACAAATGGCCCTTTTACTGTCATGTGGTGGCCATATTGTTTTCAGTTAGTGAGAGATAAAAATGTCTGGCACTTAAATTTGGGACTCCCTAGGTAAACACTGACTGTTGAGGATAAGAGCACTATCTTTTTTGGGGGGGAATAAACAGAAATGCTTCTTTTTAAATATCGGACCCCCATAGTGTTGCAAATTGTGACAGAAATGGCTGTGATACTTTTGCAAATCACGAAAGTGTCATGCCTATTTTTGAGAAACTTTCACAATTTGTGACAATGCTTTTGCCCCAAAAAAGCAATTGTTTGGCCTCCCACTGCAACAAAATGGTTTGGGCTTTCTCCTGAAATTTGCAGGGTGGCAATCCCTGGTCCCATAGAAGTGTGTTTTGGGGTCTGGTCCATAGTTACAGTACTCCAAAGTTGAAAGATTTCCCATAGGCTAACATTAGGCACCTGCAATGACTTTTTGCACCCTTAACTTGGAATGGTGCGAGATATGGATTTTTTTAGTGGACTAAGCATGCATGAGGTTTTGAAGTCATGAAAACCACTGCAGCGGAATTTTTTTCCCTACTTGCTATGGTTACAGAGATATTACCAAAAACATGTTACAATGGTTCCTTTGGAGTACTAAGGCACTGCTGTATGGCTCCGTACTTATGTATAAGTGGAAGTGCAGGGCCCCTGCTCCCATTAACACATACCAATTACCAGTTACATTACACTTTCTCAAAAAGAAGGGAAATTCATTGCAAAAAACTCTGTTAATGCATTAGTTAGGGTTGATAGCACAGCAAAAGTATAGAATGTGATGTTAGCTACACTCACTCACTCACACTCCTCATCTCCACCTCACTCAACAGATGTTGAGTGTACCATGTGTAGTCAGGCCTAACTCTCACCATGTTCTCCTATCCTATAGCATGTCAGCTTGTTTGCACATGGAATGGGGTGAGAGTTGGGCCTGATGACCACATGGCACACCCCAACGTCTGTTTGTGAGTGGAGGGTGGGGGTGAGGTGGTAGGGGTATAACCCTAACATCACATTTCCATACTTTTGTTGCTGTGCTATCAACCCTAACTGATGCACTAACTGAGTTCTTTTTACAAAGAATATATATATATACAGTATATAATAGTGGCCCAGTCATGCCACTATATTTAGGGTTGAGATGTCATTTCAAAGTTAAAGTCAAATTTTGTACATTAATAACCTTGGACCTATTCAACGGATTTGCTTGAAATTTGGTATGCACAGTGGGGTATGGTAGATCTCTCAATCTGCCAAATTTCATTTTGCTCAGACTTACGGTCTTTGCGCATAAAAACGCTGAAAAATGCAAACTTGTCCATTTTTGGAGGCAGCTTTTGCAATTTTGGAAATGGCCTTGCGTGGCCATCATGTGCTGTGCCACTCTGCAAGATGGCTTGTTTGAAAGAGCTTCAGTGGCTGAACATGCCGCTTTTTGTTTGGTGAACAAATATTAAGGCATTCAAAAGTTATGCCACTTTTAAGTTCCCATTATAAGTCAATGGGAACATTTATATGCATGTTTTGCAAACAAAGAATGGGGCTCTGGCCATCTCATCTCACCTGGTGGTCAAAGAATTTGCAGCCTCACAGTTCAAGAATCTTTGTCCCCGAGAATTCTTTGATTGTGAGGTAAGCCATCTTGTTTTTAGATTTCTGACCTTAAAAACACAAATATCTCGGCTCAGGGGTCACTCCTGAAGTAAAACTTGGATGGGATCTACTGAGGGGGCTCTGATCTATAGAGCCACACATTTGGTTTAATCTAAATTGGTCAAAAAATAGAGTTATAAGGTTTTAAAATTTTGATCACTGCTCGATAATGATCTTTGATTGCTAGACTGCAAATTCTTTGATCACAGTCTTGCATTGTGAGCTAAAACCACAATTATCTCAGCTCAGGGGTGGGCTAGAGATACAAATGAGGATGGGTTTTGCTCAGGGGGCTTCGTTATATCTAGGCATGGTGTTGGTTTGGTTTAAATCGCTCAAAAAATCACTTTTCACCATCTTTAATTCTTTGGTCACGAGCCTGAAAATTCTTTGATCACAAGATTCTTTGATCGCAATCATATATCTCAAGCGAGGGACGAGATGACTGAATTAAAAAATCAATTTTCTCAACCTAGGGGTTCCTAGGAAGTCAAATGAGGGTGGGTTTTGCTCAGGGGGTTTTGTTCTGTCATACCATGGTGGTGGTTTACCGCAATTCCTTTAAATCTTTGATTTACAGCATTTTTCATTCTTTGATCATGAGCTTGCAAATTCTTTGATCGTGACATTCTTTGATCATGATCATGCATCGTGAGTGAGGCACGAGATGACCGAATTAAAAAAATCTAATTTCTTAGCCCAGGGGTGTCCTAGGAAGACATATGAGGGTGGTATTTACTCAGAGGGCTTCATTCTGTTGAACCATGGTGGTGAGTTCCTGGAATTCCTTCTGATTTTTGATTTACAGCAGTTCTGTGTCTATGGTTATATCATTTTATAACATGGACACCTATATATCAGTCAAATGATTGGTTAATTGTAACCACCTGACCAGTCATTAATGACTGATAAATGAACAGTTGCTGCAAGTGTTGAAAAGGAGTCCAAGAAAAAGGTGAGACACAGTACAGAACTCATTTTAAGCAGTTCTGAAAAATGTGAGCAGTAGCCATGTTGATATTCAGCTTAGTGCGGGAACCCACCCACCCACCCAGAGGACTCATAAAATCACACCATAAAGTGCTTATTAGCACAAATAGAACTGAGTATAAGGAAAACTACAGAGAACCAGTAAACGCACCAAATAAGCAGTACACAAGTGTATGTGTAGCAGATGACTGCGATCACTCGCAGAATCAATACTGTAGCCACCCACCTAGTCAGAAGCCTGTCAGTATCATAGCAATTAGGAAGTCAAAAGTTGTAGCAACATTAACAATCGCCCCTGTAAGATAGCGAGCAGAACATTTGATTTTCTGACCTGAAAACTGTCTATGTTGCCAAGTAGTGTGCTGCATTTCACCACTCCCGTGCCATTACCTATCCCTATCGAAACAGGGACACACAGACAGTACATTCCCCTCACCCATGCCCTGAGTGAACCATTCTGTTCACTGTTAGAACAGGACACTTCCTAGCCACGTACCGATTGGTAGTCGATGCTTCCTCGTAGAAAAGTAGCAGTCCAGGACTGCAGGACATGGCACTGCATGGAATCTAGCAATATATGGATGGAAGAGATGAGACATAAAACAGTGAGTGATCAGCGCAGTAGCGGGAATTGGCAGCGACGGTCACTGCATGTGTTTCTGTGTCACTGTCTAATTGTAAAGCAAGAGGTGCAGAGGTAATGTTGAGTAAGACAGAGTCCGGACTGAAATTTTTCCAGGTAGTTCGCTAATCTTGTGGTTGACATGCAAAGTGACATACCACAGTGTCACCATGCCAATGGGGATTAATTGTGGAGGAACAAAGAGTGAGAGTTGAACAGTTTGGAGACACTGGATTTTGCAATTGGCATACAAACTGACAGAGTGCACTGTCAGCACACAGAGCAGTACGGCACCCTGTAATCAGCAGACAAAAAATTACCAGTTGCTCATTAATTCCACTGTCAGTGGCCTGTATACCACAAAGTTCAGTGGTCTGAACTCTTTTTACAGTGGCAGAACACATAAAACTGTGGTTCTACAGCCATGATTCGTGGAAGAACACTAAATAGTCCCAACATATTTTCCCTTTTATTAGAAATGTTTTTGTGAATTTTTCTTCACCTTTAGCCCATGTTATAAGCGTAATAACCCACTCCAGGTTGTGCAGTTATTGGAGATTAATCAACATGCCAGGTGCTGTGAGGACACTCAGTCTGTGGCCTCGTGCCTCACAACATTGATTAATCCCCAATAACTGCATACCCTGTCATGGGTTATTGCTTACTTATAACATGGCCATCTATGTTTCAGAAAGGTGATTGGATAAAATGGGTCACCTGAGCGTTCATTAATTACTGGCATTTCAAGAGTAAGTGGATGTGGTGAGAAGTCATGGAGGACACATGTCACTGAAGTGACCGAATTAATTGTGCAGCAGTTTGAAATGAAATGAGGAGCAGCCATGTTTATTTGCAACTTAGCGATGTAGCCCACCCACCCACCCATTGGACACTGTTAGTCAGAGCTAAAGTGCTAGGCACACTATATATCCCCGTAGTGAGATACCAAGCAAGTATTAAAAGAGTTGGCTGCAGCTGGCCTGTCAGCACAGTGGTTGGATTTCCCTCTGCAACGCCGGCAACCCGGGTTCGGGAACAGACTCGGGTTGCTGGAGGACCGGCCGGGGGGAGAAGGCTGGAGTTTCCGGAGACAGCTCTACTTCTCTGGGGGGAGGGTGGAGAAGCACACTGGCGCATGCTGACTCCTGGCAGAGGCTGGGAGCACAGCAGTGATGCCTGGTCGGAAGCTGAAGGAGAGTGACAGATGTCGGCGTATGCCTTGACGTCAGGATGTCACTCCCCACAGAAAACCAGGAAAATGCTTCCTGGCTGGCCAGATGATGGTCTCTATGTCCTCTGCTGCCACCGATCCCATGACCGGCACACCTCAACAGTACACCTGGCCAAAGGAAAAGTGTGCTGGCCGCCCCGACGGTGTCTTACCCTTTGGAGGAGGGGACCCACCACGGTTACGCCGATTACCCAGGGTACGCCATATGAGGTGATAGCCGGTATGGTAGTTGGAGCAGGCAGTCGGGAGGGTATTAGAGACCTGAAGGAGTGGGCAGCCATGGAGAAAGGGAGGCGCAAAAAAAAAAGAGTTGGCTGCACTCAGTCAGAAATTTTCACAGCTACTCATGTTGTTTACACTGATTCGTGAGTGCACAACTTAGAATAAGGCATAGCTTCTGGTTGTCAGTGGGCTCATGATGTGAACTGCTTCTTTCCCAAGGAATACAGAGAGAACCCCCCCATCCTATGCTTCCATGTCCGGAGCCCTGTGGGTTGTAGTAGCTTTTTTGTGCCCTGGACTACTAATGTCTGCAGCGGCGCCCCACAGTATTTACAGTTAGCAGCAACCTGAGAGGTGCGAATCAGTGTGACAGCAGCTCTCCACACTGCTTGCATTCTGTTGCCTAACCCTGTGACCAAGTGCATGATGAGAGAGACAGAGCGAGCGAGTCATTCAACACAGAATTGTTTCTTTCTGTCTCTCGATAATTGCTGTTGTGTGTCTTTCATGTGTGTTGCTGTGGCCGTGCACCCTGTCAGTTGCTTTGTGGACGTCAGTGGTACAGTTCACAGTCACACTCAGTGGTGAAGAGCAGTTGCACTGCATTATGTCATCCCTGCTATCTCAGAATTGCAGCATCCCTCATCAATGAATGCCTTACATTAGAAAGTAAGTACCCACTGCCACCAATAAAGTACAAAAAACAGGACCATATGGAACAGTAGATAGAAAAGAGAGGCACAGCATGGCACAGTAAGGAAAAGAGATAGAAATAGAACAGAAACACATGTGTGTAAATGTACAAACTGCTCAGTTAAAAAAATAATATATTTGCACTCTGCAGTCATAATAGTAATATAGAAATACAGCACCCACTGTAGTGTTAACAGTACAATAAAAAGGTGCAGGTGCTCCTTGATTTAATAATGTGTGGCCTCTTCACCACAAACTTGTGTGTTTAGGACTATTTTTTACTGTGGCAAAAGACAGAAAACTGTGGTTCCATTGCCAAAAGCAGTGGAAGAACACTAAATAGTTTCCACATGTTTTATCTGTTATTGCAAAAGTTTGTGTACATATGTCTCCAAATGTGGCCCATGTTATAAGCACAGTAACCCACTCCAGGGTGTGCAGTTATTGAGGATAAATCAACACCCCGGGTGCTGTGAGGACAGTAGGCCTGTGACCTTATGCCTCACAACACACCCAGGGTGTTGATTAATTCCCAATAACCGCACACCCTGTTGTGGGTTATTGCTTACTTAATCAACCCCCTGGGTGCTGTGAGGACACTTGGCCTGTGGCTTCATGCCTCACAATGCACCTGGGGTGTTGATCAATCCCCAATAAATGCACACCCTGTCGTGGGTTATTGCTTACATCCTATTCAAGCTTTTGGTGGGGGGGGGTGCTCCATGGACCTTGTAACTGCATGTTTCAATCAGGTCCATGGGTGTAGTCACCATGTACAATATGTCTGTGATTGGCTACCATTTCAGGTTGGAAGAGTGACTAGTGAGGGGTGGTTTGTTTAAATGTCACCAGTTCAACAAACAAGGCACTGTGTTTTTTCACTTTGGTGCCTAATCAGAGGAGCCTTGTACTCGGGTGGAACTGCAGGGGAGAGAGAGAGACAGAGAGAGACCAAGAAAAAATGTGTACCAAATCCTACAGTGGCATCTTTGTCTCGGGTGGAGAAAGATCACCACACCAGTGGTGCAGAGCAGACAGAGCACCACTGTTGTTGTCCTCCAGAGCAGTGAGCTAGACTAGCATGATTTTGAGCTGAGGTCAGAGTGGCTGGTGGCTGCAAGACAGGCAGGGACTTGTGAGCTGAGCTGATGCAAGCTGAGGAGGACCAGATGAGAGGAGCAAGTGAGTTGAGGCTGCCAGTGCATGCCTGTGTGGTCAGGAAGAAGCCAAAACTCGATCACTACCATTTACATCAAACTGAGCTATATTTCATTATTTATTTTTTCTCTCTCTTGAGTGAGCCCAAGTTTCAGTCTATCCCACTTCACTGCATAGCACCGTAGTAATCCTGGCTGAGGATCAATTCACCAAGTTCCGCAATTCGGGCCCTGTGCTTCCACCAACTTGCACAAGTTCTTAGTTTTTTATTCTTTCTCAAAAAGTAAGGACATTCTATGCAAAAAACTGCATCAATGCATCATTTAGGGTTAAAACACAAAAAGTCAGGTAAGGAAAAATCTTTAGGGTTGCCCCTTCCCCCGGACCCACCCATCATCCCAAGATTGACAGCTGACAGGGTGTGTCATTGGGGTTGTGAGGCCTAAATGTCACCCCATTCTTATTTACTGTGGCTTGTGAATATAATTTCAGATGAAATGGGTGACATTTAAGCCTCACAACCCCAATGACACACCCCATCAGCTGTCAATCTTGGGATGATATCTGGGAGGTGGAAGACTAGGCTTGCTGGCCAAGGCACCTAACTTCACCTGAGCTCTTTTCTTCTAGGTTGCTTGAAAGGACAGAGCAAAGAACCTTACCAGAGCAACAATAAGGATTAATGCTTCTTTCGGCTAGGCAGGTTTACTGTGTGTTGTTATTTTTATTTTGTACTCACAAGGAATTGTTACTGTTTGTTGCTAAAATTTTTTTTGCTTTATTTTTCTTGGATTCAAATTGTTGTTGCTGGGTATACATTCTGCTGCATTTTTACAGGGTGTGCCTACAGGTGTATGCTTACAGATTACTGCTGTAATCTTCTGATTCAAAATGTCTTTTGCGAGGTATATCTTCTGTTACTGCTTTATTTTTCTCTGTAGCAAAGTGTTTCTTACAGGGTATATCTTCTGTGAAATTATTACAGGTGGTGCTTTACAGGTTTCACAGTTTTATCTGTCAATAGGATAAGCTTTCAAGGCTACTGCATTTGTTGCTGGCTGATTGTTTCAGCTCTTACCTCCTTGTTTCTTTCATCCGTTGTTTTTATTTTTCAGCAGGGGAAGGGCCCAGCCTCGCACCCCAATCCCCAACCACCCAACATTACACTCATTTTATAGGGTAGCACAGTCATGAAATTTCCTGTAGCAAAGCAGGAAGTGGTGGTTCAGAGGGGTATCCACACAGTGACCTCATTTACAGGGGCACTAGTAATTTAACTTGTTATAACAAATTATACAAAAACAAACAAACAAAATACAAAATCAAACTTTTGCTTTCATTTTCTTCCTCCTAATTACTCTGAACAGGTTATAAACCCAGCAACTTACCTGGAGTGGATATCATTAACTGCAGGTACTGTGTAACACTTTTCAGAAAGGCAGTTTTATAGGATTTAGGACACTGCCGTACATTTATTTTATTTATTTTATTTATTTAGTTTTTGTTAACCGGGTAGGCGCGCTAGTCAGCAAGTGACTGTTTTCAGGCATGACCCGGAGGTACAATTACACACACAAAGAGTACAGCCAGATTATTAAGACAACGAGTACAAAAATGCAGAGAGAAATACATATGGCAATGTAACATACATTAGTAAACAAAATATACTTTAGCACTTGATCATGGAACATACTCAAAATGTGAATAGTAGAAGGCAGAAAATACGAGAGATAGGCATCAGTAGAAAAGACACAAGGAAGGGAAAACTGGCAAAGGACGGGAGGAGAGATTATGGGAAAGGAGGTGCCGCCAGATACGGCAACAGTTGGTGAGGTACCAACTCAAGGCCGGAATATGGAGCCAAAAGATGGCAGGCAAAGAGAGGGTGGTAGGGGGAGCGGTAGATGGCAACAGTGGTAGGGAGGTAGAAAATACAGCCGGCTGGTGGAACCAATAGACGTAGGGCGAGAGGAGGATGCTGGTGAGAGGATAGAGGCGGAGGAGTTACGGCAATAGGCAAAAGTGTCAAAGCTGCCGAGCCAGTGGAACCAAGAGACAGCAGGGCAGGGAAGGGGGGGGTCGGTAGACGGTGGGAGTAGGCGGTAGGTGGTGGAGAGAGGTGACTAAGACAGCCAGGAGGGTGGGGACTAAGGAGGGGTAGGAACAGGTAAAGGTGAGTTTAGCGGGAGTGGCAAAAGGGGAAGAGGATATAACAGAAGAAGGGGGAGAGAGCAGCAGTGGGTTAAGGAGAGAGGCTGTAGGAAGTGAAGATAAGAATGTCATGGAGTAGAATAGCCACTTACAATTGTCAACAGCTAACATTAGGCTTATAAAGAAACAGGTTAAGGCAACATTAATTACAAGGCACAAAATAAAACATTAATTACAAGGCACAGTATAGAACACCCATTTGGACATGCAAAAGTGCTAGCAATGAGGAAACAGTACAAATGCAGCAGATCAGGTAGGGTCAAAAAACACATTTGTCCATAATAGTGAGGAAAGTCCTGAGTTTGCTCTTAAAAGTCACATGAGTGGAGACATCTCTTAGATCCTGAGGTAGTAGGTCCATAGGTGGGCAGCATGATGGAAGGAGCCCATGCCCTTTTAGTCCGGCTAAAGGGATGGATAGTAAGGTCTGATCAGCCGATCTAAGATCTCCTTGTGGAATGGCCGCCTGAGGAGATCAGACAGGATAGCAGGCTTGGACGCCCTTAGGATGGAATCAACTAAATTGTACAAGTAGTACTGCCTGGTAGAGGAAGGAGAGAGCCAACCAAGGTCCTGATATAAGAGACAATGATGCTGCAGCTGAGGGCTGGTTGCATACCTGCACATTATTGAAGGCTGTATCCATAGTTGCAGAGAGAGATTTGGTGGCTAAGGACAGGATGGGACACCCATATGTAAGGGGTTGGCAATAGAATGCCTCTGGCTATCACCAATTTAGCAGCAGGGTGACTCAGGTATTTGGTTCTGTAGGCAGCCCCAATTTGCAGTTAATTGACTTGCAGGTTTCCTGTATATGTGCTTTCAGGTCCAAGGTTTGATCCAGGTGGATGCCAAGGTAACGGAAGGAAGTGACAGTTTCTATAGGGTCCCCATCGATATCAGAGACAGAGATGGTCAGAGGACAGGATCTAAGCTTGTGATTGGAGCCAAACATCATAACTTTTGTTTTATTTGTATTTAAAACCAGGCGCTGAGAGTTCAACCAGTGTTGTACAGCACGAAAATCTGCAGTGAGGGCAGCATTTAGATCCAGGACCTTATCAGAATGATAATAAATTACCAGGTCATCCGTGACAGAGAAGTGAGGACCTGTGGTGACCAGCTCAGGAAGTTTATTGATGAATAATGAGAATAGAAGAGGGCCAAGTATAGACCCCGAGGGACCCCAATGTTGATAACAGCACTGTCTGACATGGATGAATTAAACTTAACAGCTTGTGTTCTGTTGGAGAGGTAGCTTTGAACCAGGTAGTGACTGGGGGAGAGAAGCTCAAGGTACTGAGGGCGGATAGTAGCAGAGAATGGTCAACCAGATCGAAAGCTTTGTTAGTCAATGAAGACTGCCCTCGTTAACTTTCCTCTATCCATATTGGTAATGATATCTGAAGTGAATTTTGCAAGTGCGTCATGGTGCTGTGATGCTTTCTAAAACCATGTTGTGCTGAGCTTAGTAAATTGAATTTCTCAAGGTATTCAGTGATTTGCATGGATACTACTTTTTCCAGGATTTTATTCAGAACACACAAAATAGCAATAGGTCGGGTAATTTGATATGTCATTTTACTGCCTTTCTTAAATACAGGAGTGACTCTGGCTGCCTTCCAGACTTCAGGAGAATGCCATTGAGATATATAGGATGAAGATGCGTGCAGGGGCCAGAGATGTAGTAAGAAGCCATTTTTAGTAGTCTTGGTTCTAGGCCATCTGAGCCAGTACTGGTGTTTTCAGAGAGTGACCTGAGCAGCTTTAGGACCTGATGCATAGACACTTCCCTGAAATAGAAGGGGTTGTTAAGTTTGGGGGTCCTTCAGATGCTGTGGGGTTAAACTGTGAAGCAGAGGATTGTGATGGGAGGAAGCTGTGCAGGCAGATAAGTCAGAAAATTGTTGGTTAAAAGCATTTGCAATGGTAGTAGAATCATTACAGTGTACACCATGTAGGACCATATCTGAGGGAGTGACATCTTTAGCAGAACCTAAGAAGAACTTAATGTGACCCCAAAACTTGCGAGGGTCATTGGAAGAATTAATCAGCAGGTTTTGGCAGTATTTACTTTTGGCCTGCCTGATGCATCTTTTACAGTCATTTCTGTATTGTTTATACAGAATGAGATCTGACTGCATTCCAGTTTGTTTGTACTTTTTCCATTGATTGTCTCTAACTTTTAACTTTTGAAGCAGGTCTTTTTTCAGCCACTTCGAATGCTGGCCCCTTACCCTCCTTTGACTGTAGGAGGTGCTTCTTTGGATGTTGCCAAATTCAGTCAGAAATGAATTGAGGGCAGTATCAACATTGGTTGCGGTATAAATGTTAGACCAGTCAACACAAGAGAGGTCAAATAGGAAGGCTTGTTTGTCCAGGGCAGCATAGTTTGAAAACCTAATCAGACATGGTGAAGGAGGAGGAGGAGGTGGACAGGATCGCCATCGACAAAGTGTGGGGGAATGATCAGTGATTGAGTCACGCTGGGCCATTGGAGATCTAAGGGCTCAGCTCCAGGCAGCACGGGCAGAGATTGTGCACCTCAAATTGCATATTCAAGAGGAAATATATTATAAGAACCGCCCGCCATTTCCCCAACATCCAACAGAAGCACCTCGACCACAGAGGTTAGTTGGTCCTGGTGGTTGGCAGGTAGTTAGGAAGGGCAAATCAGGTGCCTCATCATTCGGCGCTCTCCAACATATCACCTTCACAAACCATATAAAAACTACAAACAGGTATCTGCCTCTATCTCCAAAATCAAACAAAGGGGCAGAGGATACTGCAGAGCAGAACACTGCAGCACAGGAGCTAGCACAACAAAACTCACCCAAAACAGGAACCAAAACAAAAGTAGCAACAAGGAATTCCAAAAAACTTCTGATCATAGGAGACTCCATGATTCAGGGAGTTTATACCTATCTCCAACTAGGAGTAATGGTCAGATGTCTCCCAGGTACATTAACGTGAAGAGACACGGTCCACATTGCTAAAATTGTTCAGGAAGCAGGAGAAAACACTGATGTCCTGGTACACATAGGGACTAAAACTATCTCGCCAGCTGGTCAGTTGTGGAGACCAAGGAACACCTGACCAGGCTGGGTGATAAACTATCATCTATTTTGCCCGGCATCTCCTTCTCTAAGATCCTGCCAGTCTGGGAGAGGGGGAAAGATTGACGGAAGGTCAGAGAAGGGGAGATAGGAGAGCGAAACATGTGACTCAAGGGCTGGTGCCAGGAAAGAGGACACAAATTTGTAGGGAACTGGCAACAGTTTTGGGAGCAAAAGTTCTTTAAATTTGATGGACTGCATCTGATTAAGGAGGGAGTCAGTGCACTGGGGAAGAAGTTTGATATCTTTGCAGAATATTTAAACTAGCAAATGGGGAGAGGGGTGAAGCACCCGAAACATCGACTGGGAAGAACACCCCATCCCCCCTCAGCTAGTGGTCAAACAGGAGTTCAGCATGTTTGTAGTTCATTTGCATCACCAGGTAAAGAAAAAGGTCTGGCTCCCCTTATGATGAACTGGAGAAATATCAGACCTCGCCCAACAACTAACACACCGACATCGAAAATCATGCAAACAAGTGCTTGCAGTCTTGGAAACAAGATCCCAGACCTGCAGGCAATAATGACAAAGGCTAAACTGGACATAGTAGCCATTAGCGAGACATGGTTTACCAGTAACCACACTTGGGAGACTTCAGTACCTGGCTATGTACTGTTCAGAAGAGACCGAGGTGCAAAAAGGGGGGTGGAGTGGCTCTTTATTTCAATGAAAATATCAAAGCTACAGAAATTCAGAATATATATAAGGAGCCAGAAGAACTGTGGGTCACCCTGGAAACAGGAAATGGGACAGCCATATGAACTGGGGTTGCATACAGGGCTCCAGACCAAGGGGAGGACATAGACACGTTACTGTTAAAAGATATACAAAACATGACAGCTAAAGGGGAGGTTCTGATAATGGGAGACTTCAACATGCCAGATACAGATTGGTCAATACCAGCAGGGACATCTGCCAGAACTAGACACATGATAGATTTCCTACAAGGGGAGGGCCTCAAACAACTGGTACAACAACCCACTAGAAACAGGGCTATCTTAGATCTAGTACTGACTAACAGGGAAAGGATCACAGATCTCCAGGTAGAAGGTCACCTGGGGGCCAGTGAACATCACATGGTATGGTTCAATTTGGCCACTAGAACAAAATCATCCCATTCCAAGACAAAAATATGGGACTTCGGAGGAGCTGATTTTGATAAGATGGTCAACAGAGTTAAGCTAGCCCTGGCAAAAAGAAATACAGGTGAGGGGATACAGGCAAAGTGGGCAAGCATTAAAGATGCAATACTTGAAGCAACATCCCATTGTTTTAGTGAGAAAAGGAAGCGCAAAAGAAGAAGGAAATCACTTTGGTTCTCAAACACAGTGGCAGAAAAGGTCAGAGCCAAAAGGCTGGCCTTCAGGAAATATAAGGGAACTCAGCAGGATGAAGAGAGAGAGGCATACCAAACTTCCCTACGGGAAGCAGGGAAGGCAGTAAGGCAGACAAAGGCCCAAACTGAGGAAACACTAGCACAAACAGTAAAAGAAGGTGGCAAGACTTTCTATAGATACATTAGTGAAAGGAGAAAGTCCAGAGGGGGAATTGCTAAGATCAAAGGGGATAAGGGGGCATGTGAGTAGGAGGACCATGTAAAAGCATCTATCCTAAATAGATACTTCTGCTCAGTATTTACTGAAGAGAAGGTAGGGCAGGGCCCACAGCTCTGCACCATGGACATAGGGGGGAGCAAGATATGCACAAGTCCCTTCACAAAAGAAAGGGTCCTACAAGAGCTCGATAAGCGTAGGGTGGACAAGGCAATGGGACCTGATGGCATACATCCCAGGGTACTTAAGGAGCTAAGGGTGGAACTAGCAGAGCCATTATCAGAACTGTTTAATTAGTCTCTGAGCACAGAAGAGGTCCCAGAAGACTGGAGAAGGGCTCATGTGCTTCTGCTCCACAAGAGTGTAGCAGGGAGGAGGCAGAGAACTTCAGATCAGTCAGTCTTACCTCAGTAGTGGGCAAGATTATGGAAACACTCCTTATGGAAAGGATAGTGCAACACCTGGAATCCATAGGAGCACAGGATCCAAGACAGTGTAGGTTTACAAAAGAAAGGTCCTGTCAAACTAAGCTCATAGATTTCTTTGACTGGGTAACCAGAGTGGTGGACCAAGGGGGAGCAGTTGATGTTGCCTACCTTGACTTCAGCAAAGCTTTCGATACTGTTCCACATAGAAGATCGATTAATAAGCTGGGTAGGCTCGGGGTGGGTCAGACATTGGTCAACTGGGTGGAAAACTGGTTGAAGGGCAGAAAACAGAGAGTGGTGGTAAACGGTATACAGTCAAAAGAGATGCGAGTCACAAGTGGGTTACCTTAGGGATCAGTCCTGGGGCCAGTCCTCTTCAATATCTTCATCAGTGACATTGCAGATGGACTGGAGGGTAAGGTTATCTCTTTGTAGATGACACCAAAATCTGCAAGAGTAGATGATCCAGATGGTGTGGGCAGAATGAGAAGAGATCTGGATAAACTAGCAAAATGGTCGTAGGATTGGCAACTGGGGTTTAATGCAAAGAAGTGCAAGATCATGCACATAGGGAAGAGAAACCCTGAAGCCACCTATAGGCTTGGAGGGGAGTTGCTGGCAGTCATAATGGAAGAAACAGACTTGGGTGACCTCATCACCAATGACCTGAAATCATCCAAGCATACTGCTAAAGCAGTAGGTAAGGCTAGAGGGATGTTGGGGTGTATTAGTAGGGGTATCACAAGTTGGAAGATGGAGGTAATAATCCCTCTTTACAAGACACTGGTTAGGCCCCATCTGGAGTACTGCATGCAGTACTGGAGGCCACACCTTCACAAGGACATTAACCAAATTGAGGCAGTCCAGAGAAGGGCAACTAAAATGGTGCAGAGACTGCATCAGAAAACATATGAGGACAGATTAACTGAACTCAATATGTATACTCTAGAGCAAAGGAGGAAGAGAGGTGATATGATTGAAACATTCTAACACCTTAAGGGCATTAACAAGGTGAAAGAGTCTAACATGTTTCAATATAAGCAAAACAGCAGGACAAGAGGACACAGCATGAGATTAGAGGGAGACCAATTAAGGGGTAATGTGAGGAAGTTCTTTTTCACAGAAAGGCTGGTGGATGCATGGAACAGCCTACCTTAGGAAGTGTTGGATATGAATACTGTGCAGGGTTTCAAACAGGCATGGGATAGGCATAAGGGAGTGATACAGATGAGTATGAATAGATAGGCGACTGACAGAGCAAAGGCCTATGGCACATCCATAAGGTAGAAAAAGAAATGGGCAGATTGGATGGGCCTTGTGGTCCTTATCTGCTATCAACTTCTATGTTTCTATGTTTCTATGATGGGCAGGTCTGGGAGGGAGGGGCAACCCTAAAGATTTTCATTTCTGACTTTTTGTGTTTTAACCTAAATGATGCATTAATGCAGTTTTTTGCATAGAATATATATATATATATATATATATATATATATATATATACAAAATCACACATTCATTGTGTGGGCATGTGTGATTTTGTATTTTCTTGAAACTTGGCTTCCCAGCCAAATGCCCTTTGGGGTAACCCTTGCCTCGTAGTTTGTGCACAGAGGTTCTTTGTCTTTATATATATATATATATATATATATATATATATATATATTAGAGGCAAAAACTCTGTTTAATGCATCAGTTAGGTTGTTCCACAGCGATAAAAAGTGAGGAAATTGATGTTAGGGTTGAAACCCCTTGCACTCCTCCAGCCCACCCTCAACTGGAATCAGGGTGCACATTAGGTCATCAACCCTAACTGTCACCCTATTACATGTGGAAAGAAGCTGAGAAATAGGAGAATGGGTTGACAGTTAGGACCGATGACCCCAATGCGCACCCCGATTCCAGTTGGGGGGGTTGGCTGGAGGGGTGCAAAGGGGGTTTCAACCCTAACATTGAATTTCCTCACTTTTGTCGCTCTGGAGCAACCCTAACTGATGCATTAAATGGAGTTGTTTGCCTCTTATTTCCCTTCTTTTTGAGAATGATAATGAGAAATAGTGAATCCCGCCACGTGATGTCTTGTCACATAGTAACATTGTGCCCGCAAATGCAAATCATAATGCGCATGGTGACGCAAAGTGAAGCAGAAATTGAAACAGTACTGTAGACAGAAATGTTAAAAACAACCCAAACGCAACCACAAATGAAAACGCAAAGGGTAACGCACATGGTGGCGTAAACGTGAACAGTAAGTGAAACGGGTACGGAACCACAAGCAGAAATGGTAATGGTAACAGTAATGTAAGCGCACAGGCTGGTCTTCTCCAAAAGCTGTATAGAGAAAGACAGTGAGTACAAAGAATGTATGCAAAGTAACGACTCTCGGAACACAAAAAATGAGGACTTGGAATAGTAAATTGCTTATAGCTCAGTAACTGTACGACATAGAAAAAAAATGTAAAAGTCATATGAATTATCACTTTCCTGGCTAGTTTTGTACTTAGCTCCTTTTAAGGGGGCTAACAATGTTTTCGACAAAAAGTCCGTATCTCGCACCGTTTTCGATATACAGGCCCTGAAAGGCGTGGCGAACGCCATAATGTTATCCTATGGGAAAAAAAACAGAAGTTCGGATTGCCATAACTTTGCCTCCCTGTAATATTTTTTCACCAAACCACTGAAAGGCACATCTGTGGGATGTTGACTGTGTTCCCTGAAAATTTCAGCCCAAAAGACCAAACTGTTATTTTGCAGCAGGGCGCCAAACGATTGCTGCAATACGTTGTACGCCGTAATGTTATCCTATGGGAAAAAGCGTCATCTTTAGAGTACTGTAACTTTGCTGCCGTGTAATATTTTTTCAACAAAACACTGAAAGGCACATCTGTGAGATGTTGGCTGCGTTCCCTACAAATTTCAGCCCAAAAGCACCAAACCATTCTTTTGCAGAGGGGTGCCAAAGAATTACTGTTATTTTGGGCATAGTGTCGCAAAGTAGTGTCGGATTTGTAAAGCTGCATAAAATCGCGACACTTCATGAGTGAGACACTACTTTATGAAAGTACTTTTTCCAGAAATCTGAAAAACATATTTCTGGGGTGTTATACCCAAAATAAAGATATGGCTAGCATCCTCAGGGCCCGACTAGGTGAATACAAAAAGAATTAGGTTGCTAGAGGGTCCCAATTTTAAATGCCAAGCATTTTTCTGATCGCTAACTGAAAACAAAATGGTGGATTTGCGACAGTAAAAGGGCCATTTGCGACAGTAAAAAGTGCATTTGTGACACTGTTGAACTTTTGTTAACTTTTCCCATTGACTTATAATGGGAAATTGTTTTTTGAATAACTTTTGAACCGTTTAATATTTTTTCACGAAATCATCAAAAGGCACATCGGGGACCCCAGCCACACGTTCTCTGAAGATTTTGGGCCAGTCGCGCAAACCGTGCAACCTGTAGGAGCGACTGTAGAATTCCAGAAAAAGCATAAACGCACGTGCAGATCATGCTTAATAACTCCACAGCCATGTATCCGACTGGTATAAAACTTGGTAGATCCCAAGTTGTATGGGTTTTGATTGTGTATTCAAAATTTCAGGCAAATCCATCAAATGGTTGCAAAGTTATTAAGGTGTAAAATGTTGGGTTTTACATGTTAATGGCTCCTCAACCCTAACTATCGTGGCACTACCATGCCACTATAATATATATATTTTATGGGTGTGTTCACACCCCTATTTTTAGGACTGAGTAGGCAGTTCAATGTTAGACTAAAAATTTTGCACTTTATTAACTTTGCAACCATTGAACAGATTTGCACAAAATCTGGCCTATGCCTTCCTGTGGGGTAGATCACTTTATCTGGTAAGTTTCGTTTCAGTCAGATGTGTGATCTCTGAGTTACAGAGAGGTGAAAAAACATGTTTTTACCCACTGACTTTGCTGGGATTTTTCTTTTAACCTGCCTACAGCCCTGAGGGTTTGTTTGGTATGACATTTTCCAGACAGAAAGGGACTACCCCACAGATGCACCTTTTGCTAGTCTAGTGAAAAAAATGATAAGCCATTTTTAAGTTACTGCAATTTAAAAACTTGAAAAAAATGTTTCTGAGCATGCTCAGTAGGCACTTCAATATAGCTGTATGATGTGAAAGTGGAATCCTGCATTGTATGAGAAAATTCCTCTTTTGTATGGTCACTATCTTGTTTCCAGTTTGCCTGAAATCCAAGTTTGGAAATCTCCCAAAATGATATTCTGAGGAGGAACCAACACATGTAGCTTGCTTATTGTGACCCCCTAGGTGCATTCTGCACTTTACTGTTCATAAAATGGCCTTAAAATGTGTGTTATTTAACATTTAAATTCTTTGTTCATATTGGCATCATACGAAGAAAGATCTTAGTTCATATGACAAGATATGAACTGGGATCATACTTCATGAGTCAAATGACTTAGGATCTTAGTTCGTATCTCAGCATACAAACTAAGATCCTATTTCGTATGACTCCTATACAAAGAATTTAAATGTGGATATCTCAGCCATTTTGTGACATTTTCTCACCAAATTTTCAATATAGGCATTTTGGGACCCCACCTCATGAACACTGGCACTGTCATTTCATTACTCAGTCCCAAAAGGTGATTTCATGGTCACTGCACGGAATCAACTTTTGGGACCTATGAACAAAATGACAGTCCCAGTGTTCATGAGGGGAAGTCCCCAAAAGCCCATGTTGAAAATTAGGTGCAAAAACAAAAAAAACAGCCATGTTACAAGCTTGCATTGTGCAGTTTCTTCACATGCTCGTAACTTTGCCAATTTTTTATATTTTCCCTCCAGATTTTCAACACTGCCATTTTGTCACACCTCCTCTTGAACAATACAGCTGTCATTTCTTACATCCTGCCAGAAATATGTTTTCACACCTCTGACACAGAATGGTGCAGTTGCTGTGCGAAATCAACTTTCAGCATGGATTAACAAAATCACAGTGACAGTGTTCATGAGTGGATTTTCCAAAAAAGCCCATGTTGAAAATTTGGTTAAACAATTCCCAAAAATGGCCACATTACAAGCATGCATTGTGCAGTTTCTACACATGCTCATAACTTCACCAATTTTTCATATTTTCCCTCCTGATTTTCAACATTAGCCTTTTCCATGCCTCCTCATGAACAATATACAGCTGTCATTTTTCACATTCTGCCCAAGACATGATTTTGCTCCTGTGTTGCAGAATGGCAGGTTCACTGTGCAACTCAACTTTCGGGGCAGATTAACAAAATGATGGTGACATTGTTCATGAGGTGGGGTCCCCAAAATGCCATGTTGAAAACTGGGTGAAAAACATCCTGAAAATGCTTGAATTACATGTGTCCATTGAATTGTGGCATCCGTGGTGCCTTTCAGAGCTTGTATCTCAAAAACTATTCGAGATACAGATTTTTCACTCTCCGCAGCTTAGTGCACCTTTAGGTGGCAGACTAAGCACCCATGGAGGTTTTGAAGTCATGATTACAACTGCAGTGGAATTTTTTCCATAGTTGCTATGGTTACTGAGATATTGCTAAATTAGTGTTACAAGGGTTACTTTTCATGATTATAGGGCTGCAGTACGTCTGTACTTATGTGTAGGTGGGAGCACAGGGCCCAGAGGGCCTGCACTCTCACTTATGTGTATCATTGTGCAACAATGGGTAGTGTGAGGGGAGTACAGGGCCCATAGGGTCTGCTTTCCCACAACCACATACCAGTTACTGTATATTACACTTTTTCAAAAAGTCAATGTGCAACAATGGGTAGTGTGAAGGGAGCACAGGGCCCATAGGGTCTGCTTTCCCACAACCACATACCAGTTACCGTATATTACACTTTTTCCAAAAGAATGGAAATTCATTGCTAAAAACTATGTTAATGCATCAGTTAAGGTTTTTATTAAAGAGTAAAAAGCTGGGAAATTCAACATTAGGGTTACCAACCTATCATCCCACCAACCCCCACCCTCCACAAACTAACAGGCATCGGGGTGTGCCTTGGAGTCATTGGGCCACTCACCCCCTTTCTCCTATACCATCTTATCTTGTTTACATATAGAATGGGAAGAGTTTTAGCCGATGACTCCCAAGGCACACCTGACGCCTGTTGGTGTGTGTGGAGCATGGGGTGGGGGTGGTGGTCGGTAACCCTAACATCGAATTTCCCAGATTTTTGCACTTTAATAAAATGCAAACTAATGCATGAATGTAGTTTTTTTGCAATGAATTATAGTGGCACGGTAGTGCCACTATAGTTAGGGTTGAGTACCCCATTTAAGGTTAAATCTGAAATTTGGCAGCTTAATAACTTTGCCAATGTATGACAGATGTGTCTGAAATCTGGCATGCATGGTCTGGTTCCATAGATCTCTGGATTTGCCAAGTTTCATTACAGACAGATGTACGGTTGCAGAGCTACAGAGCACTGAAAAATGCACAAATTATGCATTTTTGCACACTCTTTGCTGCATGGTTTGCACAACCAGTGTGAATCCTTCAGGGAACATGCAGCCAGGGCCCCCGATGTGTCTTTTGAAGATTTCATGAAAAAATATTAAACGGTTCAAAAGTTATTAAAAAAAAAAATGTCCCATTATAGTTAAAGGGAAAAGTTAACAAAACGTGAAAGTGTCGCAAATGCACTTTTTACTTTCACAAATGACCCTTGTAGTGTCACAAATAGGCCATCTTGTTTTCAGTTGGTGGTCACAGAAATGCTTGCCATTTAAATTTGGGACTGTCTAGGAACACTGTTCTTGTTGTGTTCACCTAGTCGAGCCCTGAGGATGCTAGCCATTTTTGTTAAGGGGTAAAACACCCCAGAAATATGTTTTTTAATTTTTTGTAAAAAAGTAGTGTCACAAAGTAGTGTAGCATGTGTGACACTTTTGTGATTTTATTTGCGAAAGTTTTGTGATTTGTGAAAGTACTTTGCGACACTATGGCCAAAACAATAGGGAATCTTTGTCACCCTGTTGCAAAAGAACAGTTTGGTCTTTTGGGCTGACATTTGGAGGGAAGACAGCCAAGATCCCATAGATGTGCCTTTTGGTGGTTTGATGACAAAATATTAGTGAGCTGAAAAGTTATGGCACTCCTAAGTTGATGATTTTTCCCATAGGCTAACATTACGGCGTCTGCCACGCCTTTCCGGGCCTGTATCTCGAAAAAAGTTTGAGATACGGACTTTTCGTCAGAACAATGATAAGTTCCCTGCTAGGGGGCTAAGTACATAACTAGCCTGGAAAATCGTAAATAATATGAGATTTAAATTTTTTTTCTACATCGTATGGTTCCTGAGATACAAAGAAGTTAGTATTCCAAGTGCTGATTTTCTGATCCGAGGGACATTATTGTGCATACATTCTTTGTATTCACTGTGCTTTTGAATGCAACCTTTTGGGGAAAAAAGGATGTGCATTTGTGTTACTGTTACCGTTAGCGTTTATGCTTGCATTTACATTACCATTTTTGTTTGCATTTGCTTTTGTGTCACTGTGTACATTACCCTATGCATTTGCATTTGTGCTTTCATTTGCGTTATTGTTACCATTTGCGTTTCTGTAACCATTTTGCATTAGCGTTTCCATTTATGTCACCGTGTGTGTTTCTTTATGCATTTGTGTTTGCGCTTGTGTTAGCGTTACTATTACCATTTGCATTTCTGTTATTGTTTTTGTTTGCATTTACTTTTTCTTCACCCTGTGCATTACCGTTTGCATTTGCATCCGTGCTTGTGTTTGAGTTTACATTTGCATTAGTGTTTCTTTTGGCATCATAGTTGGTGTTACCATAACTGTTTGCATTTCCAATTGCATTACCATTACCATTTGCATGTTTACTACCATTTGCATTTGCATTTTCGTTGGCCTTAGCATTTGTGTTTTTGGTAGCATTTCCATTGTAGAGTACATTACTGTTTCCTTCTGCGTCACTGTTGCTGTTACCGTTTACGTTTCTGTTTGCATTTCTGTTATGTTTTGCATTTTTGTTACTGTTACAATTTGTGTTTCCATTGCCGTTAGTCTTTGAGTTATCATTTTCATTACCATTTGCATTTCTGTTGCCGTTAGCATTTGCATTACCATTTCTGTTTTCATTTATGTTTACACTTGCGTTTATCTTACTGTTTGTGTTATTGTTTCTGGTTGCATCACTGTGTGTTATCATTTGCACTTGCATTTGCATTACTGTTAGTGTTACTATTTTCTTTTACCTCACTGTTTCCATCACAGTTTGCGTTAACATTACCGTTTCTGTGTTTGCGTTTGCATAGTGCAGTGCAAAACATTATGTTTTTGCTATTTTGCTGCACTGTCTTCCATGATGCATAGTGCAGCCAGTGTGGGGTTGATTGGTATAAACCTTGGCACATACAAAGACCTTTGTTCAATGACCATGCCAGTTTTTGTTTGGTGAAAAAACATTGTACCGTTTCAGAGTTAATGCCAATTGAAGTTGGCCTGCTTTGCAGTTACTGATTTTTTGGCTGCCAGGTCTGCCATTTTAGAGAATTTTTAGCCTCAATTTCCATCATTTTGTGGTGCAAGACTTCTTAAAGTTGCATAAATGTAAAAATTAAATATCACTGGAATGGTTTGTTCTTTTCACATGAACTTTGGATGTGTTGAGTGGATGCCCTGGAGATGTGACTTATCATGTTTACATGTTTGAAAAATAATTCACTGTGGAGATACTGTGTGACGCAGTTAATGTTGTGTGCATAGTGTTCTGCATGGTGCTACTGGCTTGAAATTTGTAGCGTAGGCAGCCCTAGTGGCATGGAGGTGCCTTGCAGTGGTTTGGTGTGTAAAAACATTAACAGGTGTGGAATTATGCCACTCCGATGAATGAAAATGTTGTTCATTACACTTCAATAACTTCTGAACCATGTGTCCAATTTGCCTGGCATTTGGCAAGTGTAAAGATTCATAATAAATCTTTGACTGTGACAATTTTCAGATCACTGGGTCTTACAATTGCTGAATTGTGCATGTTATATTGTTTGCTCGTGGCACTGTGAGACCGTTGAATGGATGTACACACAATTCTGGACACACATTCCTTTCACTGTTTATAGTGCACATTCTCAAAAAGAAGAGAAATTCATGGCAAAAACTTTTTAATGCATCAGTTAGGGTTGTTTCACAGTGACAAAGCAAGGAATTTGTGTTAGGGTTCAACTTCACATTCTCAAGCCCACTTGCTCCCTCGCTCAACAGGCATCTAAGTAGTGTTGGGGTCATCGGCTCTAACTCTCACCCCATTCTCCTATAGTGCACCACATCAGCTTGTCTGCACATGGAATTGGGTGAGATTTAGGGCCAATGACCCCAATGGACACCCCGATGCCTGTTGGTGGGAGCAGGGTGGGAGTGGGGTGCAAGGGGTGGCAACCCTAACACCAAATTTTCTTGCTTTTGCTGCTAGATACATAGATACATAGACAGTGTTGGCAGATAAGGGCCTATGGCCCACCTAGTCTGCCCATTTGAGCTTGTAAGTTCAGTTTGTTTTCCTAGAAGTCTATTTCCCCTTAACCCTGACCTCTAGAATTCATTTATGTCTATCCCATGCATTCTTAAATCCCGTGATTGTTTCAACCCCCACCACTTCCTCTGGCAGGGTGTTCCACTTGTCCACCACCCGTTCTGTGAAGAAATTCTTTCTCATGTTTCTCTGAATCGTCCTCCTCCAACTTCATCCCATGCCCCTAGTCCTGAAACATCTTTTTTCGCTTAAAATAGTGTTTTCCTGCACCCTGTTCCTCCCTGTAAGATACTTGTATGTCTCTATCATATCCCTCTCCCTCCTCTCCTCCAGGGAGTACATGTTCAGTTCCTTCAACCTGTCTTCATAGGACTTGTGATGCAACCCATGCACCATCTTTGTTGCCCTCCTCTGAACCTTCTCTACCCTGTCTATGTCCTTACGTAGGAATGGTCTCCAGAACTGTACACTGTACTCCAGGTGGGGTCTCACTAGTGTCTTGTATAGTGGAATTATGAGCTCCCTTTTCCTGCTGGTGATGCCCCTGCCTATACATCCCAGCATCCTATTTGCTTTACCTGATGCCTTGTCACACTGTTTCCTACCTTGAGGTCATCAGAGATGACAACCCCAAGATCCCTTTCCTGCTTGGTGCATGCTATATCCTCACCCCCAACTGATATATTGTGCCAGGGTTTTGTGCCCCATATGCATTATCTTGCACTTCTTTGCATTGAATTTCAACTGCCAAACCCTTGACCATTCTTCAAGTTTCTGCAGGTCCTTCTCATTCTGTCTACACCCTCTGGTGTGTCTACTCTGTTACAGAGCTTTGTGTCAGCGAACAGTGAAATTCTGCCTTCTATATCCTGTGCAATGTCACTGATGAAGATGTTGAATAGGACCGGTCCCAGCATTGATCCCTGTGGTACCCCACTGGTCACTCTTCCCTCTGTGGAGTGACAGCCATTTACCACCACCCTCTGTGTCCTGCCACCCAGCCAGTTATCTACCCACCACACTACTGTCCTGCCCACACCCATATTCCCCAGTTTGTGTAATAGTCTTCTATGTGGCACAGTGTCAAAGCCTTGCTAAGTCCAGATAGGCCATGTCCACTGCCCTCCCCTGATCCACCTCCTAGTCACCCAGTCAAAAATTCAATGAGGTTGGTCTGACATGACCCCTGGTGAAACCATGCTGCCTTGGGTCCTGTAGTCCATTGACAACCAGATGTTCCACCAATCTCTCCTTCAGTAGTGCTTCCATGATCTTTCCCACTACCGAGGTGAGGCTGACTGGTCTGTAGTTCCCTGCTTCCTCTTTGTTCCCACTTTGTATAAGGGGACTACATCTGCTGTCCTCCAGTCTTTGGGTACCTCCCTGTTTCCAGTGATTGGCTGAACAGGATAGCCAGAGGTTCAGCCACCACCTCTCTTAGTTCTTTAAGGACCCAGGGTGCACCCCATCTGGCCCCATTGCTTTATCAGCTCTTATTACTTCCAGTTCCTTCAGGACCCTTTCTCGTTAAAGGGACTTGTGTCCATTTCTGCATTACTCACCCTTGTACTCCTTCGGACCCATTACCCTCTTCCTTAGTAAAGACTGAGCAGAAATACCTGTTCAATATGTCAGCTTTACTGTTGTCATCCTCCACGCGCTCCCATCCTCCCCTTCAGTCTCACTATCCTCCTTTGTCCTTCTTTTTCACTTATGTACCTGTAAAAGGTTTTGTCCCTTTAACCACTGATTTTGCAATGTGTTCTTCTGTCTGAGCTTTGGCTTCCTTACTGACTTCCCTGCCTCCCTTTGTTTCTCCTGGTACTTCTCCTATCCTTCTGCCTGTGTCTTTTGTATTGCCTGAATGCAATCTTTTGGCTTTCACTTTCTTTGCTACCTCTTTGAAACCATAATGGTCTCTTTCTTTTCCTTTTGCTAACCTGCTTAATGCATAATTCTGTTGTTCTTATAATCCCCATTTTAAATACTGCCCACTGTTCCTCAATCCCTGATTCCTGTCCCATTCCCCTTAATGCCTCTTTCAAGCATCTCCCCATTTTCCCAAAGTCTGCCCCCCTAAAATCCAGGATACGTGTTTTTGTGTGGTTTGGTTCTGCTCTTTCTGTGATTTCAAACCACAATGACTGGTGGTCACTTTACATGTTACCCAGGTGCTCCCCCACTGTTACCCCCATCACACTGTCCCTGTTTGTGAGCACAAGGTCCAGTATTGCCTTCTGCCGAGTTGGTTCCATGACCAGTTGCTTGAGGAAGGCACCCTGAAGGGAGTCCAGGATAAATCTGCTCCTAGTTGATGCTGCTTCTGGGATGCTCCAGTCCACGTCTGGTATATTGAAGTCTCCAACCAGTACTACCTCACCCTTGTCTGCCATCCTTTGGATGGCTAGCATCAGCTCCCTATCTGTTTCTTCCTCCTGGGCTGGTGGTCTATAGACCACACCTGAGCGGATGGATGCTGTGGAACAACCCTAACTGATGTATTAAACAGAGTTTTTTGCCATAAAAAAAAAAAAAATATATATATATATATAGCTAGCTAGATAGATAGATAGACAGACAGACAGACAGACAGACAGATAGATATATTATAGTGGCACAGTAGTGCCACTATAGTTAGGGTTGAGTGCCACATTTAAGGTTAAAGTGTGAGATTTTGCACCTTAATAACTTTTTCCACTGTATGATGGATTTGCCTGAAATTCAGCAAGTGTGGAGCAGTACCATAGATCTCTGGATCTGCCAAGTTTCATATCGGTCAAATATACGGTTGCGGAGCTATAAAGCACAATATAAAGTTGTATTTATGCTTTTTTGCTCATTCTTTGCTCGTGCCTACAGATCACTCAGTTTGCATGACCAGTCCAAAACCTTCAGGGAACATGTAGCTAGGGTCCCCAATGTGCCTTTCAAAGATTTCTTGAAAAAATATTAAACAGTTCAAAAGTTAGTCAAAAAATGAATTTCCCATTATAGTCAAAGGGAAAAGTTAACAAACTCTCTGACAGTGTCACAAATGCAGTTTTTAGTGTCACAAATGACCCCGTAGTGTCATGAGTCAGCCATTTTTTTTTTCAGCTACTGATCACAGAAATGCTTGCCATTTAAATTTGTGACCCCCTAGGGGCACAATTCTTTTTGTGTTCACCTAGTTGAGCTCTTAGGATGCCAGCCATGTCTTTTTTGGGGGGTTAAACACCCCAGAAATATGTTTTTCAAATTTTTGTAAACTGTAGTATCACAAAGTAGTGTCGCACTTGCGACACTTTCATGATTTTTTTTGTGAAAGTGTTGTGATTTGTCACACTACTTTGTGACTCTGTGCCGAAAAGAATAGGAAATCTTTGCCACCCTGCTGCAAAAGAATGGTTTGGTCTTTCGGGCTGAAATTTGGAGGGAAAAAAGCCAAGATCCCACAGACATGCCTTTGTGTGGTTTGGTGACAAAATATTAGAGAGCTGCAAAGTTATGGTATTCTGAAGTTGACTATTTTTCCCATAGACTAACATTACAGCATTTGCTGCGCCTTTCGGGGCCCGTATCTTGGAAATGCTTCGAGATATGGATTTCACATTGGAAAAAACGCTAAGTGCAGAACTAGCCAGGAAAGTCATACATTATATGAAATTTTATTTTTTTTTCTACGTCGTACGGTTCCTGAGATATAAGCAATTTAGTATTCTAAGTGCTCATTTTCTGCTCCGAGGCCCATTATTATGCATATATTCTTTGTATTCACTGTGTTTCTCAATGCAGCTTTTGGGGAAAAAAGGGTGTGCACTTACGTTACTGTTTCAGTTAGTGTTTCCACTTGTGTTTCTGTAACCATTTGCATTAGCGTTCTTTAGCATTGCCATGCCATCGTGTGCGCTACCCTTTGCATTTTTGTTTGCGCTTGTGTTTGCATTACTGTTACCATTTGCATTTCCATTAATGTTTCTGTTTGCATTTCATTTTGCGTCATCATGTGCATTACCATTTGTGTTTGTGTAAGCACTTCCATTTGCATTTGCGTTTGTGTTTCTGTTTCCTTTGGCATCTCCATTGGTGTTACCATTAGCATTTACATTTCTAATTGCGGTACTGTGACCATACACGTTACCATTTGCATTTCTGCATACACTTGCATTTGTGTTTCCATTTGTGTTAATGTTCACTTTGGCATCATCATTGCTGTTACTGTAACTGTTTGCGTTTCCAATTGCAATACCATTACTGTTTGCATGTCCGTCACCATTTGCTTTTCTCTTGCCCTTAGCATTTTCATTTTCGGTTGCATTTCCATTGTTGATTGCATTACTGTTTCCTTCTGCAGTGCCGTTGCTTTTACCATTTGCATTTCTGTTTGCATTTGTCTTATCGTTTGCGTTTCCATTGGCGTTAGTGTTTACTTTACTGATTTTGTCACCGTTTGCATTTCTGTTGCCATTAGCATTTGCATTACTGTTTACGTTACCATTTCTGTTTTCATTAATGTTTGTGCTTGCATTTCTCTTACCGTTTGTGTTATCCTTTACATTTGCATCACCATGTGCATTACCGTTTCGGCTTGCATTTGCGCTACTGTTTATTTTATTTTATTTATTTATTTGATATATCGGTTTACAACCTTTGAGCCAGAGGCTTATTTGCAAAGGTACCTCATCACATGTAAGACAGATGGAAACATAGAGTAGGTATAAAGACAATTACATCAAACATGAGATACATGGTATAACAGTGGTTACATTAAGCATGTGTTTCAGACATTTGTCACAGACAGTATTTACAAGATTTGGAAGTAGGTATTTTCTGACATTATTTATAACCTTTGGATGATGATATTTACAACATAACAGTAGCGAGGCATTATAAGCTTGAGAAGGAATCTAAACATAGTAGTCAGACCTAATCATGGGATTGTTGTTAAAGATGGAGGTTGCAGTCCATAATTGACTTCGTCAGAGAATATTGGATCAGATTGGGTAAGAGAGTGAAAGAATTAGAAGCAGTTGCAGGAGCGGATATGGAAGAGGTGGTTGCGAAGAGTGGTTTTGAAATGGGCGATCTTCATCATCATCATCATCATCAAATCTTTATTTATTCAGGTGAACATCATTGAGCAAGGCTCATTTACAAGATGGACCTGATAAGGTCAAGGTTCAACAGTTGATACACAACAGATACAGCAATACACTTATATAAAACAGTTATACATACAGAGGAAAAACACATTTATAAACACAGTGATGTACAGTAAAATTCACATGATAATATGGGTTATAGGAAAGTTAAGCTAATATTTACAGTATATACAGTGTATACATATCCCAGTGGAGGGGCCATGGCAAACACACAGCATAATGTAATACTAGGATGGTGGAAGGTATTACTGGGTGCCATAAGATGGGGTGTCTGCCTGGGAGGTTGAACTGAAGAACAAAAATTATGCCATATATGGTGAATTTTTGGGAGGGAGATTGTGAGATGACAAAGCTAGCTCTAGCGGTAGCAACTGCATTTCTCTGTGAAGAAAACTGTACAACGCTGTTTAAAGGATGCAATTGGTATAATATTGGACAGTTTTAGGGATTTTTGTAGGGTGTTCCATGCTATAGCTAGAGAATAGCTGATTGCTGCCCTCCCTAGCTGGGTGTTGAATTTGAGCAATTTGAACAGGATGATGTTGTTGCTTCTTAGGGCATAGGAGCTAGGACTGGTCTGGGTGAAGCAGTCCAGAATATAGTTTGGAAGTTTTTTTAATAACGCTCTGTAAATCCATAGAGCTGCATTTCTGTTCCTTCTGAGGTGTAGGGAAACCCATCCAACTGCAGCATAAAGAGAGCAATGATGGGTATTAGATGGCAGATCTGTTATGAATCTTATTGCTCTATGGTATAAGGTATCCAACTTGTGTAGGTAGGAGATGGGGCAGTGACTATAAAGGAAGTCTGCATGGTCAACAACTGAGAGAAAAATGGCCTGGACGAACCTCATCTTTGAATCTCTGTTTAGGAAGGGTTTTAATCTATAGAAAAGGCCAAGCCTTTGGCGAAGCTTTTTTAGAAGTTCTTCTAAATGATGAGTGAAGTCGAGTCTGCTGTCAATCCACACACCTAGATATTTGAAATTTTCTACATACTCCAGATTTTCTCCAAGTATCGTGCATAGCTGGGGGAGAATGATCAAAGAGGAGGTGCTGGTGGAGCTTTGATTTGTGAACATCATTGCTTTAGTTTTCTTTGCATTTAACAGAAGCTTTTTCTCAAGTAGCTGATATTGTAACAAGGAGAATTCTGTTTGTAGGATTTCACAGGCAGCTGCAGAAGAAGGTTGCTGACATACAAAACAGTGTCATCAGCAAAGAGGTGTACAGAGAGTTTGGTGAGAAGTTGAATCAATATTATTTATATAGATGGCAAAAGGATAGGACCCATGATAGAACCTTGGGGACTCCTCTTAACAGTGGTTTTAATGGGGATAGGTCACCTTCAGCTTTTACCTGCTGTGACCTACCGGTAAGATAACACCTAAACCACTTAAGGGAGGGTGAATCTAGGCCAATGGAGTGCAAGGATGATAGTAGAAGCTCATGGTCCACAGTGTTGAATGCTTTGCTCAGGTCCAGAAATACTGCACAGACATTATTCTTTTTATCTAATTCAGTTTGCCAGTCATTTGTGACCTTGGCTAGTGCAGTGATAGTGCTATGCCAGATTGAGCTGGATTCAAGAGGTTAGCATCATCAAGATATTCCCTTAACTGGGTACTCACTAATTTCTCCAGCATCTTGGATAGCACTGGTAGAATGGAAATGGGCCTGTAATTATTAAGGTCCATAGGGTCCCCTGATTTTAGAAGAGGAACCACTTGGGCTGTCTTCCACAGTGTGGGATTAGAACCAGAGTTTAGAGATAGGTTAAAGAGATGTGTTAGGGGGACTGCAAGTACATGAGATGCAATCTTTAGAAAGTAGGGGTTCAGAGAGTCTGCCCCTGTGCTTTTTTTGATATCCAGCTGCCATAATAGGTCCTCTATGTGCTTCAACAGTACAGATTTGAAGCTGAAGGAAGAGTCAGCTCTCTGAGCACCAGTGTACTGGGAGCTTAATTGTTCCCTCAGCAGGTTAGCTGGAGAGGTGTCAAAGGCAAGGCCAGCCGTTGTGAAGTGGTTATTGAAGGCATCCAGAATTTCCATTTGCCAGTGATAGGGCCATAACTGTGATGTAATTGAGTTGGTGAGGAGGTGCTAGAAGTCCTGCCCAACCATACCCTTGATGGTACCCCAAAACCTAGCAGGATTATGATAGGAGGATTTGAGCTTAGCCAAGTAGAAGGCAGCCTTTGCATCCCTAACTTTCTTGGTGCATCTATTCCTGGCTTTTCTAAAGATCACCTAGTCATTTGCATTCTTGATTTTTCTTGCCATTTTCCAGAGTTTGTCTATCTCCAGCAGTGCAGCTTTGAGGTCAGCTGAAAACCAACGACAGGATTTGTTTTTTATTCGGATACTAGATATTGGGGCATGGATGTTAAGGGCACTTATTATAATGCTATTTAGTACCTGCTGTGCTTTTTCCACAGAATGGGCAAGATAAAACTCTTGCCAGCTTGGAGAGTGAGCTAGATCATGCAAATATCCTTCAATATTGATGTTTTTCTTGGATCTCCTCATGAGGAATTTTGCAGGGGTTGTTGTTTTGCTGGAAGATCTTACCCCTGCGATGGGGCAGTGATCACTTATATCACAGAGAAGCACTCCAGCATGTGTGAATAGATGGGGTTTATTCACTAGCATGATATCAAGTAGTGTGCTGTTATTACTATTCCTTGCATTAATTCTTGTTGGCTCATTAATTAGTTGTGTGAACCCATATGTATCACAGGAATGATACCAGAGGTGCAGCTGCCTGGGTAAGCCAGTTAAAATTCAGGTCACCTAGAATAATGACTTCTTCAGTGCTGGCTTGAACAGATTCCCAGGTGGGATAAGAGCTTGAGGTCAGCAGAGGGGGTCTGTAGCATCCAACTAGCTGAAAAGCTGCTGTATTGGGGAAAGAGACTTTTAGGGATAGGCATTCAAATTCCTTGGACATAGAGGTTGCAGCAATACAGGATACAGGTATACTGGATTTTGCATATATAGCTACTCCACCACCCTTTGTTTGGCAATCCACTCTGAATAGCTGATAGTTGGGTAGGTTAACATCCCTGTCTGCTGTGGTGGGTTTGAGCCATGTCTCAGATACCACGAGAAAGTTTGTCAAGGTATGGGCAACCCAGGCTTGTATCAGTGTAAGTTTTTTCAACAGACTGCATACATTAATATGCAAAAAACTAAGGCCTTTAATTGAGGTTAGGTCTGTTGGAGAGGTAATACATTCAGGGGTCCAGGGTAGATCAGTTACCAATACAGAGCAATAGAAAGAGCAGGAGTTTCATGAGGGCTGCCAGAGAATAGGAGAGGGGCTGTCTTTGGTCCTCCTTCTCTTATTCTGTTGCCACTCTTTTGGGGTGCTCCATGTGGGTTATAGAATTGTGTCGAGACACCAAGTAGCAGTTGGTGGTCAGGCGTGGGGGATCTGTATATCAGTAGTGGAGCCTTGATTGAAATACATGTATGGTGGTTTGCATCTCTTTTTGGGGGTCACCCCACTGTAATCGATGCAGCAATGGTAGGGCATATGTGAGGGTTTGAGCGTCAAACAATGGGGATGATTCAGAGAGACTGGGCGGATGGATCACCCTAGTTTGTGTGATAGGGACATCTTCTTTGGGGAACCCCATGGCTGACAGTGAAAGAAGTATCAGGAGTAAACTCCCCATTGTGAGAGAAATATTGTTAGTTGGCTACCGGGAGAGTAGTGAAGTTGCTGATTAGCTGGATCAGCAAGCCAGTGGAACAGTTTATTGGTTTAGGGTAATGCTGAGGGCGGGGAAGTGATTTTGGTGGGAAGATGCCTATAAAAGTAACACACAAGAGGGGGGAAGGGTGGGCAAAAATTTTGTGGCTTTCCCAGATCTTGGGTGCACTAGTGATGGTGCTTGGGAGTGCATCAAACCATGTGGGTGCCCTATGGTGGAAAGATCTCTGGGCAAGGGAGGTTTTTACCCTGGGCACAACCAGAGGGGCTTTCTCTGAACTGCGGGTGAGGATAGTGGGGGTTGCAGGCTGAAGAGAGGTGGTGACCCCAGGGGGGAGAGTCCGAGCAGTATTTTCTTGGAGAGTAAGCAGGTCTGGTAGTGCAGCCTTTCATCAAGGCTGAGAATATTGGCAGAGGCATACAGCGAGCAGGTGTGAGTGAGCCTGGGTGCATGTGTAAGGAGTCTGCAGGCCTTGTTGAGTGTGGCCTGGATTATCTGGAGTGTGGTGTTAGTTGCTGCACCATATACAGAGAACCCATAGTCCACTAGGGACAGTATCGATGAGGTGATGGCAAGCCTAATGGCATGGGGGGGAAGGCAATCCCTGTGTTGGTAAAGGAGTCCAATCCAGGAGTTTGTTGCAGCAGCAAGGGTGTTTATGTGGTCATGGAAGGTAAGGGCCGAGTTGAGGGTAAGTCAAAGATATTTGTAGTTGGATACCTGCTCAAGGGGGTGCTGGGTGCTGGGTAGGATGCTGGGCAGTGCATTCTTAGCTCTGTTTTGGTGGTGAGAGAAGATCATTGACTTCGTCTTTTTTAAGTTGAGGACCAGTCTATGGTCCTTAAACCAGGTTTCGGCCTGGGAGAACGCAAGTTGGAGGGAGTCCTGCAGGGGTGTGGGTTTATGATGTGAGGTGAAGAGCACTGCATCATCTGCATATAGTAAGATTTTTGTGGAGCAGGCCTTTGGTAATCAGTTTAGGTAGAGGGAGAAAAGAAGTGGTCCCAGGATAGAGCCCTGGGGCACCCTGGAGCAGACGGATAGCGTGTCAGATAGAGTTCCATTAATTTTGATGCATTGGGACCAGGCAGAAAGGTAACTGGAGCACCAGACCAGGGGGGCCTGTGGAGAAACCAAGTTGGTGGAGTGAGTCGAGAAGGAGAGGGTGGCAGACTGTGTCAAAGGCCTTGGATAGGTCTATGAACACAGTTCCTGCAATGCTACTGGCGTCTAGGGAGGAGTGCAGGAAGTTGGTTAATTCTAGGAGGGCTGTGGTGGTGCTATGGCCTGAATGGAAGCCATGTTGCTCTGGGCACAGGATGTTATACTTGGCTAGGTATTCAGTAAGTTGGGCAGCCACCACTTTTTCTAGCGCTTTAGAGAGGGGGGAAGAATGGAGATGGGTCGATATTTATTAGGGGAGGCTTTGTCACCACTTTTATGGATGGGGTAATGACAGCTGTTTTCCAGGCACTAGGGAATTTCCCTAGGCGTAGGGATTTGTTGAGCAGGTCTGTTAGAGGGGGATTAGGACCACATCGAGGACTAGTCGAAGGAGCCTGGCATCTAGGGGATCATTTATAGGGTTATTACTGTTTAGTGCTTTTTGTAGGTAAGGATAAGCTTTGTGGGGGGATATTGTGTGCAGGAGGAAACAGGGATGCTGCAGGGTTGGAGGCGGGGACTGAGGCATGGGGTCAAAGAAACTGCTAGGGAGAACAGTGCTGAGATCTGAGAAGGTGGTGTTTAGACAGTTTGCTATGGTGAGTGTGTCTGTGGAGGCAGTGCCATTTATGGTGAGCTGGTAGGGAGGTGAGGAGTGAGATTTCCCATTGAGTTCTTTGATGTTATTCCAGAAGGTCTCTGCAGACCCCCACGTGGTTGTGAGAGTGGATTGACAGTGGTCTGCTTTGGCCTTACGGATGGCTCGAGTGCATTTATTGTGAGCGGCATTATAGAAATGTCTGTCCGCCAACCTGCCCAATTCTATGGCTTTGTGCCAGAGATTATCCCTGTCTCTCAACATTTGGAGTAGGGAGGGGGTTATCCATGGGGCATGTTGCTTTTTGGTGCGGATTTTGGTGAGCGGAGCATAGAGATCACAGGCCTTGGTGAAGGCCTCTGTAAACAGGGTGAGTGCAATGTTGACACTGAGGGCTGTATTAATGGGGGACCAATCTATCTGGGTGAGCAGCTGTTTAAGTTTTTTTAACCCTCCTGGGTGGAGACGCCTTCTGAAGGTTGTTTGGGCTATGGGTTTGGGTGTGGAGGAGGTCTATTGGAATAGGATGGGTGAGTGGTCACTTAAGGAGTCGGGAAGTACTTGTATATCCTGGATTTTGTGGGGGAAGTTAGAGATAAGGATGTCCAGGAGGGTGCGGGTACCAGTAGATGTGTGGAGTCTGGTGGGTTGGGTAACTAATTGGACCATGTCAATGGCTGAGAATGAGTCCTTAGTTGGTGCTGCAGAGGGGCCAAGCCAGTTACGTTGAGGTCCCCTACTAGTGTCCATTCTGCATTGTGTGATAGGGTAGAGAGGTATTCGGTGAGGGATGTGATTGCAGTCTTTTGGTCCTTAGGGGGTACATAGGCGACTGTGAGGTATAGTGGGGCCCTGGAGGGGTCAGGGGTGATTTTTTTGGGTGAGGGCTTTTTCTCCGTTTGTGAGTTTTGGGGGTGGGAGCATGTGACCAATAATGTTGTTGGCAATGTAGAATGCACAACCACCCCCACGCTTTCCTACCCTGTTTTTCTGATGTAGAGTGTATCTGGGGAGTGAGACAAAGGCATCAGGAGTAGATTTGGAGAGCCAGGTCTCCACTAGGGCAATGATGTCTGGTTGGTGAAGGGTTGCCCAACATTGAAGCACTGCAGATTTCTTTGGCAGGCTGCATATATTCAGCGAGGCAATGCGGAGTCCAGAGGATCTGGCAGGTGGAGTGGTGGTGGCAGGGCCTGGATTAGGGTGGATATTACCAGAGAGGAGTAGAAGGATGACTAAGGCTCTAATCATAGGGCGGCAGGTTATTAGAGTTTTGGGGGAATGTTTAGAGGGAGGGGAGGATGTAGTGGGGTAGGGGATGGACAGGGTTTGGAGAGATTGGTGGATGCAGAAGGGGTGGTGCCAGGGGGGCCTGGGTGGGTGCTGGGGTAGGGGCTGCCAGTGGGAGGTGGATGCAGGGGTCCAGTGTGTGATGACAAGGTAGGGAGGGATGGCCAGATCTGGAGAACTGCAAAGGTGCAGTCCACAAGGGGCATAGGGTGAGGTGTGGCAGATGGGAGGTGAAACCCAGGGTGGTAATGAGGATGAGGTACATAAGGTGGAATTGAGCAGACATGGTGCCTAGGTAGCTTTGGGGGAAGGACAAAGAGGTTGTGGGGGGAGCCAGAAAAAGCTGTAGGGGCTTTGAGATATGCCACGATACAGTAGTTTAAAAAGATAGCCAGATATGATGGCTGAGTGGCAGTGCTGTTGACTTTGGCAGCAAGGGTGCAGGGTTCAAAGCCTGCAGTAGCACCCAGAAAATATTTTAGCAGACTATGGGGATTAGAGGCATTTAGAGTCTTAAACCTATCACAAACAATAGTCTGATGTGATAGCTGAGTGGTGGAGCTGCTGAGTGAAATAGCAAGGGTGCAGGGTTCAATGCCTGCAGTGGCACCAAGAGAGAAATGGTGAAATATTTTGGCAGACTAGGGGGGGCCAGAGACTATGAGAGCCTTAGAAACTAAGGATAAGATAGCCAGATACAATGGTTAAGTGGTAGCGTTAGCGTTACTATGTGTCCATGTTCCATTCACTATTTATAGTGCTCATTCTCAAAAAGAAGGGAAATTCAGGGCAAAAAAATCCATTTAATGCATCAGTTAGGGTTGTTCCACAGTGATAAAAGTGAGGAAATTCAGTGTTAGAGTTGCCACCCTTGCAACGCAAGCCCACCCCATCTCCACCAACAGGCATCGGCGTGTATGTTGGGGTTGTCAGTCCAAACTCTCACCCCATTCTCCAATACTGCACCACCTCAGCTTGTTTACACATGGGCTGGGTTGAGAGTTGGGACTGATGACCCTAGCACACCCAGTGCCTGTTGGTGGGGATGGGGTGGGCTTGGGGTGCAAGAGGTGGCAACCCTAACACCGAATTTCCTCATTTTTGTCACTATGGAACAACCCCAACTGATGCATTAAACAGAGTTTTTTGCTACGATATATATATATATATATATATATATGTATGCAGATATATAGTCATCACAAAAAACTTTCTTAATGCATCAGTTGGGGTTGAAGCAACAAAAGTAAGGAAATGAGGTGTTAGGGTTTCCAACCTTAACACATCCCCCCACTGACACCGAACCTGACCACCCCACCCCCACCCTCCAAAGACCAACAGGCATTGGGGTGTGCCTTGGGATCATTTGGCCTAACTCTCACCCCATTCCAAGTGGAAGGAAGCTGAGATGGTACAGTATAGTAGAATGGGGTGAGAGGACCAATGATCCCAAGGCACACCCTGACACCTGTTGGTCTGTGGTGGGTGGGGGTGATGTGGGGTGTCAGTAGGGGGAGGTGTTAGTGTTGGAAACCCTAACACCTCATTTCCTTACTTTTGTTGCTTCAACCCTAACTGATACATTAATGAAGTTTTTGCAATGAATATCGTTACTTTTTGAGAAAGTATAATGTTACCCTTATAGGTTTATGAGAGTGCAGGGTCCTCTGGACTCTGCACTCCCATCAGTCTATACTGTGTTGTGGTTGCATCTCTCTCTCTGTAATGGTATCCATTTGTGGGAGTGTAGCGCCCCCATTTATCCACAGTTGTAAAGACAATGTATTGAACGCTCATAACCCTGTGGGAGTGCAGGGCCCCAACCCACTACTGCATAATGAAGGGCCCTGAAGACTCATAACTGCATAATAGTATCCATATGTGGGGGCGGTGGGCCCTCTGGCCCCATTTACCAGTAAGTATAGAGGAACAGCTCAGGCCTACAGACATGTAACACATGTGATGCAAATGGTGCAATATCTCAGTAACCATAGGAACATTGAAACAAATTCCACTGTGGTTGTAATCATGCCCTGGCAACCTGCACATCAGCTTAGTACACCGAAAGGTGTACTAAGCTGTGTTTAGCAAAAAATCCATTTTCGAGATATAGGTGCTGAAAGGTACTGGGTCCACAACAATGTTATCCAAAGGGAACGTTCCAAACTTTAAGATATTATAACTATGGAAGTAATGTAAAGTGTATCACCAAACCAGCAAAGGTCACATTTTTGGGACAAGGCCTTTCTACCCTGAAACTTTCAGCCCAAACTTTCAAACAGTGTCTTAGCAGTGACCTTTTAAAATCCACTTTCACGAGGTGTCAAAATCCCTTTTCATGAGCTGATCCCTTTTAGTGAGGTAGGATCATATGAACTTTCCCTCAGGAAAAGGGATTCTGACAGTTCATAAAAAGGGATCAGCTCGAGAAAAGGGATTTTGACAGCATGCAAAAATGAATCAGAAATGAATCATGAAAAGGGATTTGTAAACTTTGAAAGTACCGTTTTTGAAGAAAACTAACTAAACCAAAGTTGTGGACTTGTAGAGGACATCCCCCTGAACAAAACCTATGCTTGGATGTCTACAGAAGACATCCCTGGGGCAAGTTATTCATAAGTTTCATAAGTTAGAAAAGAGACAATAGCTTGCGCCAAGAAGTTCCTTTGGTTAATCCTATGTCCTTCTGCTTATAAAGAATTCATCCAGTTTATTCTTAAAGGAGGTAATAGAAGTGGTATTGATTATTTCAGATGTAAGTTTGTTCCAAGGGGACACTACCCTTTGTTTAAATCAGTGACCCCTTTTGCTAGAGTTATATAATTTACCTTGGAATTGATATTCATGTGTTCTGGTCATTTCAGTTCTAATTTTTAGGTCCAGTCCCACACATTTCCATAAGTCGTGGTTTCAAAAGGCAGAGTATACCAGACACAAATCTCCCCTAAGTGGCCTATACTCCACTGGATACAGTCCTATATCTTTCAATCTCTCCTCATATGGGAGGTTCTGTAAACCAGCAATCCTCTTTGTCGCTCTTCTCTGCACTCTCTCAATATTTGTAATATCCACTTTATGGTAGGGGCTCCAAAACTGAGCCCCGTATTCCAGAAGTGGCCTCACCAAAATGCTATACAATGGCAGCAGGAGTAGTATAAGTTCATATATCTCGTCAAATGTTAAATTTCAGCCAATCAGCGCGTGCCACGTCATTTGACAGGTGGGCGTGGCCTAAAATGGACCAATCAGAATCGCCCCTTGTTAAACGGAAGTCCCTCCCTAAAATGCACTAGCCCGCCCACTACTGGCGGAGTGATGCAACCTCAAACCGTGCCCGCCCTTACTTGGGAAATGACCGCATTCGAACCCATCCAGCCCTTTTGGCGGAAAATGACATCATGTTGAACTCCCAGTGCCCGCCTGCGCAGGAAATGACCTAACAGCACCATTTTGTAAGCTGCCCCGCCTCCTTCATGACACTCCTCGAGCCCTGCCAGACCATCCTGTCTGAACCCGAGTCCCACCATGCTAAGCTGAACTCCTGCGTCCCCACCTGTCTCCTGCACTCCCACCATCCTGGCTCGAACCCTGTCACCCACCCCTCATTCTCGTACACTCCTCGAGCCCTGCCAGACCATCCTGTCTCGAACCCGGTCCCACCATGCTAGGTTGAACTCCTGCATCCCCACCTGTCTCCTGCACTCCCACCATCCTGGCTCGAACCCTGTCACCCACCCCTCATTCTGTACACTCTCAGCCCTGCCAGACCATCCTGTCTCAAACCCAGTCCCACCATGCTAGGTTGAACTCCTGCATCCCCACCTGTCTCCTGCACTCCCACCATCCTGGCTCGAACCCCTGTCACCCACCCCTCATTCTCGTACACTCCTCGAGCCCCTGCCAGACCATCCTGTCTTGAACCCGAGTCCCACCATGCTAGGTTGAACTCCTGCATCCCCTCCTGTCTCCTGCACTCCCACCATCCTGGCTTGAACCCTGCCCCACCCCTCATTCTCGTACACTCCTCGAGCCCCTGCCAGACCATCCTGTCTCAAACCCGAGTCCCACCATGCTAGGTTGAACTCCTGCGTCCCCTCCTTTCTCCTGCACCCCCACCATCCTGGCTCGAACCCCTCTCCTCTTCATCACTGCATTCTTCCACCCCAAAAATCAGTTAGTGTTTATGTGGTGGTGTGTGACCCTGTAGGCCTATTGTATAACTGCAGGGGGCATGTGTGTGTTTTTGATTAGGATATTTTCAGAAAGAAGTATCTAGGAGGGAACCTGATCGTGCAGAGATTCACAGATCTGTGTGGAGACCCCCACCCCGAGGGAATTCATCTGCCTGTGTGAGTACCTTTTTTCTGTTTTGTAACAGTATACAAAATTATTTAACATGCATCTGTAGGACTGTGTCAAACTTGCATCAAAAGGATAGCTTTATGTATACGCATGTAACATTTATAAGCTAAAACAGGGACCTCTGTGTAAATAAGATGGTTCAGCAGTTTTCTCTGGATAGCATTGCAACAATCGCTAAAAAACTAATTATACTTTTGTCATGAATTAGAAAGAATAAAACTATATAAGAAAAAAGGAATACACATACCTATAGTTCACCCCCCTCAGCTCTGTGTAGTATCAAGGAGAAGGCTGAAATGAAATGTGTGTGATATTTATAATGTTTTGAAAAAATGATATCTTACAAAGAAAAGACAGAATGTAAAATGATAATGTTTCTCTTTCAAACATAGTTTTAAAGCACACAGTCTTAAAAACGTATATACAGCTTTGCTTAGAGTCATTGCAAAAAAATACACACTTTGTGTGTGTGTGTGTGTGTGTGTGTGTGTCCGTCCCTCATTAGGCACGTAGGAAAAAGCAATGCTTTTTGTAGATGTTTAAAATTTAGATGGACTTTTTGGAGCTCACGGGCCTGTTGGCTGTGTGGTAGGGGTCTTTGTCTGTTAAGACGTGACAAAACATCTGTTGTTCATTTACACAGCCATGGCTACAAAGGCCTATTGATTCTCTTTGGAAACGTGTGTCTCAAAATTTTGGGATTACAGGGTCTGTAAAAAGTAGCTTTTATGCTTTTGTTGCAAAATGCCTATAGTTACATTATCAAAAAAATTAAAAAGTCATGTAGTACTAAATAGAAAATAAATGATATGTCTATAGTTACATTATCAAAAAATTAAAAGCCATGTAGTACTAAATAGAAAATAAATGATATGTTACAAAGATTTATATTCTGATTAGTGGTAGGCAAGCAGTTTTACGAATTACTAATTTAAAGGATGCAGCTGTTTAAAAAGACAAAATGTCTGTTTTACTTTTCAAAAGCATAACTTAGGCTTGCACTCCACAGCCTCTCTGTGTTTTAAGATTGATAAAAAGCATCTGTTTTTAATTAGACTGTGACCAGCCTATTAGCAGAAAGGCATTTCTTATGCCTTCCAGCTGTCGCAGGAAGTGAGAAACAAAAGCCTACATTGACTAGCATAGGGTCTTATATAGCCCCTTGGAGAATGGGGAGAGGGGTGTTGGTCTGATGGACAGTGCCAGATGTTTTTCACTACTTGACACATACTTGCGTGTGGGTGGTGAGGGAGGGAGGGGTCTGAGTCATTTTATATAAGAATTTGAAGATACTGAAGCTCAAGTAGCAGTTGTGTTAGTATCGCTCTGTCCTTTTGTCTTGAGCTGAAAATTAAAATATTCAACAATTAGCCATGGAACCATGGACTCCTGATGAAAGCTTATCCAAACATTTAATGCTTGGCTAATCCCAGATTAATGCTACAGAAGGTATGTATTTTTAACTAGAAAATAGTAGATGCTGCATGTTTTAGAGTTTAAATGTTGTCTTATAAAAGTTTTAAAAATACGAAGTAGTGACAGGGGGCTTATTTTCTTTTTAAATAGAACACATAGAGAAATCCTGGAGGGTGAGGCTGGCTAATCCCCAGATTACTGCTACAGAAGGTATGTATTTTTATGTAGAAATAGTAGATGCTGCAGGTTTTAGAGTTTAAATGTTGTCTTATAAAAGTTTTAAAATACTGAAGTATGTGACGGGGGCTTATTTTCTGTTTTAAATAGAAACAGAGAAATCCTGGAGGGGTGAGGCTGGCTAATCCCCAGATTACTGCTACAGAAGGTATGTATTTTTATCTAGAAATAGTAGATGCTGCAGGTTTTAGAGTTTAAATGTTGTCTTATAAAAGTTTTAAAATACTGAAGTAGTGACGGGGGCTTATTTTCTGTTTTAAATAGAACATAGAGAAATCCTGGAGGGTGAGGCTGGCTAATCCCCAGATTACTGCTACAGAAGGTATGTATTTTTATCTAGAAATAGTAGATGCTGCAGGTTTTAGAGTTTAAATGTTGTCTTATAAAAGTTTTAAAATACTGAAGTAGTGACAGGGGTTTATTTTCTGTTTTTTAAACAGCCTCACAACAAACCCTACAGGTGTGAGAGGGAAAAGAGATCATTACATGAACGTGATGTTTTTCAAAGGCATGGCAGAATTTCAACTGGGGTCAGTGACCAGAATACATATAGCATAACTGAACAAGATATACAACCATCTACGAGCAATGTTTTAAGAGTCTCTGCAGCTGTGAATGAACCAAATGTGCCAATAAACATTGTACAGCCATTTAGTTGCAGCGGCTCAAGAGTTTCTGACCAAAGGTTTCAAGAAAGTGACATTGACATGATCAATATGGGAAAGCCTATATTTTAAAACAATTGATTGTTTGTTTAATGCCTTGTAATTGAGGGCAGATTATCTAGTGAGGATTACGATCATCAGCTGCTTAAATCTGAGCTTTTAAAGTTCAGCTACTGTACTGAACAGTGTGCTTGGTTTAGTCAATATTTCCAAATATTCTATCAGAGAACTGAAGACTGCTTTTAGTGCAGCCGTCATGTATGAAAAGTACAGGGGCTTGGAGGAAAAAGCTGCCAAAAACAAAGAACAAAATACAAAGTGAAAGCACAGAAGCTCTCATAAACTGAGTACAAGGGTTGCATCACTAGCAAAATGAAAAAAATAAATAAATGGGGTCAAAAAGAAAAATCTGGGTAAAAATAAAACAATACGAGAAAAGTTGATCAGAAAAGTAAAACATGCCAGGAAAATAGTTCAGCGTGAGGTTGTTACAAAATTACAAATGGTCTGCAGTCTGAATTAGAAAACCATGATGATGATGATGATCAGGCTAACAGGCGCCCCTACAGTGTATTTAGAAGCTGTACAGGAATATGAACAGTTTAAAAAAATTAATGCTACAGAATTTCATCAAAGATATAAGTTTATAAATCTAGATAAAATAAAATCTTTTACAGAGGCTATTGCAGCAACGCACCAGGCTATAGAAAGTTTGTTAGACAGTGTGAAGAGAAAAACACAATTAGGGATTTTATACAGGTAAGATTAAATGCTGCTTCTTTGAATCACCCCTTGTTCTCAAGAAAGACAAGTCCAAATGAACTAAATGCTGCAACCTTCTTAGATCAGATAGCTGATATGCTACAGAGCAATACTGAAGTAATTGCTGATTCCTCTATACATCTTGTGATAACGACCATCAGAAACCACCAGGGTCGGGGTGGGGGAGACGGACACTGAGCTCCATCTTGTATAGCAGGATTTTACAAAAAGAGGCGATACCTGATTGATTTAAATAACAGAGACAATAGTTTGTGTTTCGGTGGCTCCATTCTCGCACTCTTAAATCCACATATGAGTGACAGTCAGTTGTTGAACAAGGCTAAAATATTGTATGCTGAGCTAGGTTTGTCAGACCAAAGCCCTGTCACTTTTAGTGATGTGTCACAGTTTGAACGCTTTTTAGGAGTCAAAATTAAGATTTTATATCATAATGAAGGAAACTGGCAAACATTTTCAACAGGTCCAGAAAGATTTCCTAAAACACTGTTTGTATTATTACATGAAAAACATTATTATGGTATCACTAATGTAAAAAAATTCATAGGCGCACGGTACCTCTGTGAATATTGTGATGTAGCCTACAGCCATAAGGGGAATCATATCTGTGCACAACAGTGCAAAGTTTGTTTCGACCCATGTTGTCTCGAAAAAGAAATTGGCACAGTATCTTGTCACAAATGTAAGAAGATCTGTAGGTCTTCAGCGTGCCTAGAAAGACATTTAGCTAGAGCTGATGGTGATACAGGGTCTTGTAAATCCATGAAACTGTGTGAACAATGTTTTGTTTTTTACAAGGGATCTCATACATGTAAATTGATTCAGTGTAGCAGATGTGGTTCTTTCATGACAGCCGACAAGCATCTGTGTTACATGTCACCACTCACAGTTGTAAAAGCACTGAAAATATATAGTGTTTGATTTTGAAGCCACACAAGAAACGGGGTGCACATACCAAATTTTGTGTATGCTAAGCAGTTAGATGGGAAGAGGTCCTGGGAATTGAAGGTGAAGATTGCATAAAAGATTTTGTAGGACATTTTATTGATGCCCCATTTAGACACTACACATTTATAGCACACAATGCCAAAGGCTATGACAGTTACTTTATCATTAGCCAGCTAGTCAAGGAAAGAATTGATATTAAATTGCTCACACAAGGAGGAAAAAGTACTCTGTGTCACAGTGACATCCCTACACATCAGATTTATTGACAGCCATTGTTTTCTTCCTTTTAAACTAGCAAAAATCCCTGCAGCCCTTGGATTTGAGAATGAGATTGCTAAAGGCTACTTCCCCATTTTTTAACACCAAGGCTAATGAAATTATATGAGGACCCTGCCCGATGCTCAGTTTTATGGTCCTGAATATATGTTGCCTGCAGAAAAGCAAGAGTTTTGCAATGGTACCTAGCTAACAGACATAGAGAATTTAATCTGAAAAGAGAGCTTCGCTACTATTGTCAGTTAGATGTTGAAATTCTTCGAAAAGCCTGTATCAGATTTAGAAATGAAGTACTGGAGATGACTAGGAAAAGTATTTTAAAACAGTCAGGACGATGATACCGTGGAGTATGAAACAGTATCCTTAGACCCCTTCCAGTACGTCACCATAGCCTCAGTTTCTATGCGATGTACAGGTTTCTGTTTTGAAAGAATGCACTGTTGCTGTTCTCCCCCAGACAACTACTACAGACAATTGAAGAGGTACTCCCACCTGCTATTCAGTGGCTTATGTACATATCTGAGAAAGAAAACATTTCTATTCAGCATGCGCTAAGGGTGGTGAATTTAAGGTGGGTCCGTGCTTTTTGGATGGCTATTCAGTCATAAATGGAATACCCACAGCATTTGAATTTAATGGTTGTTTTTCATGGCTGCAACATCTGTTACTGTGAGAAAGATAGAAACCACATGACAGGGACTAGTTTGGCCAGTTATTCAATAGGACCATGCACAAATTTCATTTTCTAAAAGACAGGGTTTTGCAGTTAGAGTATTGTGGGAACATGAATGGAAAGCAATGCAGACCACGGATCAGGGTTTGAATAATTTTTGAGGGACAGGCAGCTACCACAGCCACTCGAACCTAGGCAGTCACTGTTTGGGGAGAACAAATGCCATTTGTCTGTACTATAAGACACAGCCTGATGAGAAAATACACTATTATGATTTACCAGCCTCTACCCTTTTGTTAACAAAACCAAACAGTATCGGTCGGTCATCCTGACATCATTTATGACCATTTTGATGACCTCCTCAGTACTTTGGTTTAGCAAAAGTAAAGTCTTACCCCTAGAGTCTTTTCTTTCCAGTGTTGCCATCCAGGATTGGTAAAAAGCTTGTGTTTACATTATGTCATGCATCGCTTGAAAATAGACTTCAAACAACATCATGCACACATGATGAAGAGCAACGGTCACTTACTGGTACCTACTGTACGTGAGAACTAAACCTGGCACTGGAAAAAGGCTACAAAAATCATTAACATTTATGAAGTTTGGCACTTTAAAGAGTCATGCACAGAGCTTTTGCAGATTACATCAAGCTGCATCTAAAAGGCAAGCAAGAGGCATCTGGTTTCCTTCATGGGTCAAAACTGAAGAGGATAAAGTCAGAGTACATACAACAGTATTTTGAAAGGAAAATACATTTGAACCCTGCAGCCATAACTGTTAACCCTGCAAGAAGACAGATATCTAAACTGTTTTTAAATTCTCTTTGGGGTAAATTTGGGCGAGAGAGCTAATTTCGACCATGTTAATAATAACAGACCACAGAAATTATTTCAATATGTCTTCATCCCTATTTCGATATCTCATCGTGCTTTTTCATCGATGATGAAACAGCTTGTTTAAGCTGGAAATATACCAGCGATCATTACACAAATTCAATAATATCAACATATTTATAGCTAGTTTACAACGGCATATGCCAAGTCGAACTCTACAACCTGCTAGATAGGTTACAGGACAGGTGCCTTTACCACGACACAGACTCTGTCATTTTTGTGTCCAGACCGGGTGACTGGGCACCCCTGGAGTGATTATTTAGGAGCTGACCAGTGAAGTTCCTGCTGATGAACACATTACAGATTCGTTTCTGCAGGCCCAAAAACATATCGGTTACAGGCTGTCCAGTGGTGAGTTGTTCTTAAAGTGAAGGGTTTACCCTTAATGTAGCCAACAGTAAACACAGTAATTTTGAAAGTCTGAAGGACCTGGTCTTTGACTATCATGGGGTCACAGATCTCTAAAGAAATTACCGTGAGTCAACCCAGCATTGTTAGGAATAAAAGCAGTGGTCCCTTGAAACAAAAAGCGCTGTCCAAGACACAGAGAGTAGTTTATGACAAGCTAGGTTTTACAAGACAATTTTAAACACTTCCTTACGGATACTGACTGTGAAAATGGATATCAGGTTGCAGCATCCCTTTACTTGTCTGTTGGCTGGCCCCTCTAATAGTGGGAAGAGCTTCTTTATAAAACAGTTGTTGGAACATGCTGATGCCACTTTATCACACAAGCCTGAAAATATTGTCTGGTTCTACAGCTGTTGGCAACCTTTGTATAATGAATTGCTGTTAAAGTTCCTCAGATTAAATTTGTGGAGGGCCACCGATGTCCCTAGCTGACAATGATCTCTTACCCCCTGGAAAGGTAAATTTTGTCGTTATAGATGATTTGATGGACTCTGCCTGTCAAAATAGTGAAGTGGAATATGGGTTTACCAAGTACAGTCATCATAAACAATTGACAATATTTTTAATTGTCCAGAATGTGTTCTGTCAAGGTAAAAAAAGCAGGACCATCACACTAAATGCCAAATACATGATTCTGTTTAAAAACCCCAGAGACAAGCTTCAGATCACAACACTAGCTAGACAAATGTATCCTGGTCAGACAAAATTTTTCTTAGAAGCTTTTGAAGATGCCACAAGAAAGCCTCATGGCTATTTACTGGTTGATTTAAGATCCAATACACCAGACGAATATAGACTGCGTAGTGGGGTGTTTCCCCCTGACTGGCCTGTGGCATATGTCATGAAAAAAACACATTCTTCTAAAATATTTTGATACTGTATTGTCATTATGTCAAAAGACTGCAGAGAAATCTATCTGTTTTAAAGTTACTAGCAACAAAGGGCCTCCGAGCTTAAGAAAAGCTATTTTATGTTCAGCCTCTGATGATCTGATATCAGCTATAGCTGAGATAGCCTTAAACACTCTCAGAGAAATATTCCACTGTCAGCAAAGCAGTTAGGTGTACTGAAAAAAGCGGAGAGTCATTAAAACTTTAAGCGATAAACAAATAACCTTAAAAAGGAAAAAAATAGTTAATCAGACTGGTGGCTTTATAGGAGCGCTGCTAGGAATTGCCATCCCTTTGATCACAGGTCTGCTGGCTAACAGATAATGGATTTTACACAGAAAATGTATTTGGTACCTCAGCAACAGATGGATCACATTAAAACTAATTACCCTGATCAGGATATGAGAACAGTTGCAACTAACAGTTTGGACACTGACATGAGGCTATACTCCTCCGGACTGATTTATCAGACTATGACAAGCCAAGATGTACTCTGCTGTGTTACAACGCTATCTGACTTTGGTAAGACAAGGAGAACAAGCTAAAACCAGTTTGACATTACTCATGCCTGAAAATGAATCAATGTCTGACCCCTGCGATCATAGCAGAGACAGCTTCTGTACCTAGTACTATGGAAAAAAGACATTTTAAGTAGTGTTTCTCATCGGTCTAAAACCAATGCTGAACTTTGTTAAAGCATATGGCCAGAACAAGGATATTGTGTTTTGGAGTGATAAGGGTGAATTAATGTATAAAGGCACTGTTGTTTCTGGGTCTCACATGGTCGATTTAGTAGGCGGCTACAGCCACTCACGTAATCCTGACCACAGAAAGCCAAGGGCTGGGATGTTTTTGTCAAAGCAATGGCTGAGTCTAACATACCCACCTCAGTGTTTGCTCACTCAGCAAACAGGAGCTATGTGGAAAGGCTGAAATTGGTAGCTGGTGCAAAACAGCCACAGCCATCTCTAGTTAGCCAATGGTCAGTGGCGCCCAAAAGACAAAGTCTTTTAAGAAACCTGTGTGGCTCACTACTGTAAACTTAAATGCAAACTCTATGTATGAATGTTAGATACCCAGTGACTGTTGTGTACAGCATATGTTGAACATTTTACCTCATATTAAATATGTAATCCTACCTCAGTGACTGCTGTGTACAACCTATATTGTCATTACCTACATACTGAATATATAATCCTGTTTAAAAAAAGTGTTTATATTGATGCATGTTAGTCTACTTCATAGTTAAATATGTTAACATGTTTTTAGAAAGATGTGCTTATAATTCTACCTCAGGGCTATAGGGTATATAGTGTGCATTTTTTAACAGGAGATGCTTTTGTTTTATTATATCATATCTATGATGTCACCACTGATACTTGTTGTATTTTATTGGCAGTTTTCAATAAATGCCTTTGTATTTTATATATTTGTCATTATTGAAGACATTGCATATCTTATCCATGATGTTACCACGAGTTTTGTTGTATTTGGTAGCGGTTTTACAATAAACACCTTTATATTTTATATTTTTGTCATTATTGAGACATTGCATATCTGAAAATGTTAAACACAGCCCCCAGTTTAAACACAGCAAACAGAGACACACAATTATGAGTGTTTATATATGATTTTATAAGTGACTGGTTTTGAACAAAATTACAAGCTGCTGCATATTTTAAATTCATTACAAGACAAACAAGTCTGAACATGTTGACACCTCACTGATACATGCCCTGACATGTTTAGATGTCTGGAAAAGTACCGTGCAAACTAGTTACCATGGCATCATTTTCAGCAAATCATTAGAGTACATTTTAAAATCTGATCATAAGAGTCCTTTGCATCTGTGGTGTAAGAAAAATATGCAGTGAAATCCATGGTGGTAGAAAAGGTATCTTGTAACTGTGTGTTTGGTACAAAATGTTGTTTGCATTTCTGTTTAAAAAAAATCAATAGTTTGTGCATGATTGTCAGGATGAAAACCGTAGCTGTCGAAGAAGACTCCCCAGCCCATTTTCTGAAATGTATCACGGCTAACCAGTGCTGTGAGGGAGGTCATGGGGTCAGTATTGATGACTAGTGCTGCGGGAGGTTTCTCAGTCTCTCCTTGGGTAGCAGATCACAGGAAACACACCAGAAAGCAGTCACGGATGTGATGTCACTGGTTACAATTTTTCCAGCTGCTTTGTGTTCATTTTATGGTTTATCACATATAATCAAAAATGACATTTCTTCTCTGGTTTATCTCAATGACATTATCAAACACTGCATAGATAATGAGATTAACTGTTTGTGGAAGGGCTTCTGCAAATCTGAGCTCAGCTCTGGGGTTCCCAGTTTTAATTAAAAGAATAATGATCAGCACATTCTTGGTCCGGTGAGATCAAAGGCAAACAGGTGTACCTTGGGTAAATTCTGACGGTTAACTAAAAGCGGTCGATCTTTCATAGATTTCCCGCTGCTAGTACTAGATTAAAATATTCTCTCAACATTCCCATTTCTAAAATCTGGCTGCAGAGGTTTAGAGGATTTGTTCACCGTCAGATACAGAGCCACAAAATTAATGTTATAATGCTTAAAGTTAAAGGGTTTTAGTGTAGGATCCACTAAAAGCATCATTGTCAACAAATCCCATGACTATCATTTTGGCAACTGTCCCAAAACAAATTATCTTGGTTGCAGACCCTGCTGCCTGCAGGAGGCTGAACACTTTCCCCACTCTGTCCTATAGGGTATTTAGCGTTGGAGGTGATCAGGGCTTCTGAGTGTCCCAGGCGGACTCGAGGTCACTTTAACCCTTTTGACAAACAGAGAGGCGGCACGCGTTTTGGCTTCATAAGGCTCAGCATCTCCACTCATCAGGCAGAAGCTGTCCTGTTACGTGTCAGTTTAATTTTAATATCCACGCCATTCAGCATCAGTTTCTCTTGAAAAAACAAGTCTGTGCAAGTGTCCCAGCAGTTCTACCCCTCTACTGAGATGTGTGAAGGGCTTCTTTATTAAAGCCTACATTATCACCATCTCTGTCTGTGTTCATGTTTCCTGGGGTGTCTTTGTAAAAATAACCCTGAGGTAAATTAAGTGAAAGGGTCTCTTCACTGAAGTTCGGCACAGATTCTATGACAGCCCTGTTGGGGTAACAGTTGTGCTCTGACTGATGGGCCGATCACCGACAGTCACATCCAGCTGACTGAAAATGCTTGCCACTGGGTAGTTTATAAGGCACACTTTGGCGCTGCGGGTATATCACTACCATCCGCTTCAGTGATTTTGCAAACCAGGTAAAGTGTGTTGTTTAGATCCAAATAGTCTTCACCAGTCCCTGCTATATAAAATTCAATTGGTGAGTTTTCTGAAAGAGGGCAGCCAGAGGGGTATCTCTACATAAATGCTTTTTCAATGCTTGTCTGTGGGGAGAACGGCAAACAAATCAAGTTCTGATTTGTGCATTCTTTAGAACCACAGTGCATAGAAGCCATGTTTTTTAGAACAGGTCTCTGCTTTTTCGACCCCTCGAAGATCCTTTTGCCTTTGAGCATTTTCTTTCACATGTGAAGTTTTGCGTTTTGAAACACCTCTTTTAAAGTAGCAGGGGGCCTATGAGAAGCGAAGGGGTGTACTCTGCGCTTTCTCTTTTACCTCTCTTGAATACAATCAGCCCTGAAGCCTGCCTGAGTAGGCTTATCACCCCCTGACATCTTTTGGGTGACCGCACTGAGTCACATGCCCCACAACATCTGCAACATTTTTAGCAGCTGTCTCATAGATGTGGTTTTGCAATTTCAAACCCCTTCTTAAAAATGGAAACTGCTTTTCTGAACAGACCTGAAATATCCCTCCTATACCAGAACCATACATAATAGGAAGAACATGAAAGCCTGGCAGAGCCGTATCTGCCTGTGCCTTGTAATAGCTTCTGTACAAGGCAGGGTCCCCATAATGTCGAACAATCACCATCCTTGTTTTAATTTTAGAAGGCACTCTCTAGGAGCGAAAATGCAACTCACGATCACCTTTCCAAATCGAAATGGTACAGGTTCATTTGATCATTCTTTATTTCAATAGTGACTGTATCGATCTGATGTTTACTGACTGTTTGATAATGGGGTTTATAAGTAGGTCACGTCACTATCTCATTGTCTTGGCCCTAGACGAGTCGCATCTCAGCAAAGGCACTAGACTGTCACCCACTATTTCATGTGTGATAATGTCAGTGTATATATATAATGTGTAAATCCCCATTAATATCTGGAGGTTCTTTGCTAGATTCTTTCCTACACCTACCTCGAAGTCTGCTAAAACCCAAAAGGTACTGTAACTGTCCATGCATAAACAAAATACATTTGATGTCACTGTCAACGCTTATTTTCTCTCCAGCCGGTTTGTTGTTCCCAAAACACTGGCAGTTCATTTTACTTCAAATATGCTTTATTAATTTGAGCAATAACACCAGCCATATTAGGATAATAGCCGATGGGATTTTAAATGCTGCTGACTCAGTAAAGGGTCCAGTTGGTGGTGTTTACTGTGGGCTACGTTTGAGAGTTGATAGAGCATACTGAACCTGTTTTTCTGTGCAGGCACATTGTCCCAGGTATGAGGGTACTGAATTTCTGCTAAGCCCACTTCCCATTCACCAGGTGGTTCAAGCGTTTGTGGTAACTTTACAGTAAAGTGGATATAGTATTGTTGGGGAAAATGTTGTGCGATGATGCTGGGCAATGTAATATAAAATCCATTTTGAGCATATTAAGCCTTATCTGCTTCTAATGTCCTGAACTATGTTGCCTCAACCCAGCTTTTAAATTTATCAGGCCACCCTCTCCACTTTACCAGATACCAAGTTTTTCTGCCATGCGCTTTTCTCCTTCAGTATTTTCTGCACCCTGTACACGGTCCTCATCAGGTTCAATTTTTTGCAGCTCCTCTGCGTAAAAAGTACCTTTAATGTCTTCCCCTGATAGTCTTTTTAGCTTATAGGTGGGCCTCTGTGTCTTTAAGACCTCCGTCACAATAAATATCTCATCTGTGTCGTCTGTTCATATCCTTTTCAAACACCCTTTTAGCTTAGATAGTCTCACGGATCATCTTTCTGAAGGGTACACTTTTGTTTTTGCCAAGAACAGAATTACCGTATAGGATCTTCCATACACAAGGGCATTGGAAGGTTAACATCCACAGGTCTGTGTTTAATGCTTCTGTGATAAAGTATGGTTATAGCTGTGCACAGGTCTGACAACACATCTGTATATCTCAAATATTCTGGGCTGTAAAGTAGCATACATGCGTGACTTCAGTGTCCTAATAAATCTTTCTACAATGCTGGCCTTAACTTCATTATTCGTCACAAAATGGTGTATTTTATTTTGTTTTAATAGGTTCTTTAAGGAAGCATTTAGAAACTCTTTACCCTGATCAGTCTGCAGCTTCTGAGGTGTCGTCAGTTTTAAAAATAGTTTTAAAGGCTTGCATCACGGCCTTGCCTGACTTGTCTCTTAAAGTCACTACCGGGCATACTTGGACAGCACATCGATGCCGTCAGTATGTGCTTAAACCCATTATTGTACTTTGCATGTGACTCATATCCACTAAATCAACTTGCCACTGTCTGTCTATGTCAGAAACAATAACAGGTTTCTTCAAATCGGACTCTGGCTGCTTTGTGTAATGAATAGGGCTCCTGCTACAAGCCATTCTGCAACACCTTTCCTGGTGACCTCTTTATCAAGTTTTTTGCAGCCTTATACAGCTGAGTCACCCCTGTGAAACTACCCACTTTTTTGCATTAAAATATATATTCTGGAACAGGTGATCATTCATCTCCTTTCGTCAACACCCGACACATCTGCTAGCTAGAAAACTCTTGTCACCAGTAAAATAAAGTATGTGCTCTTTTGTTCTTTTAAAAACACTATGACAACCACAAAGTGCAATGCATGATTATATTTTATTTATAAATACACACGTCATAACAGTATTGAATATTTACTTTATAATACATCAACTAATGCATATAGGTTCTACATACAAAAGGCATAACACTATGACAACCACAAAGGGCAATGCATGATTATATTTTATTTATAAATACACACGTCATAACAGTATTTGAATATTTACTTTATAATACATCAACTAATGCATATAGGTTCTACATACAAAAGGCATAACACATGGTAAGCATGCAACAGATTATATAATAATTTTGTTTTTCTACTCTTCAATTTTACACACTTCACAATACCTGAAACAGCAACTTTTGGGCTGTATGTTTTACACATGCATTGGCATCGTCACTTCACCCTTAGTGATGAGGTATGCACAATACATACACACATATGCCATACACCACTCAAAATAATAAGGCTGATTTTGCAGACATTCTGTTACATCAAAATGACATTCACCTTGCATACTGCTCTCACGGTTACTGTTTTCCATTAGGTCAACATAGAATCTCCATACAAGGGTGGCAACTCTTTAATCAAGTCAGTGTGTTTTCTGCCAGTGAAGCAGCAGCATCTTCAGAGCAGACATTTAATGCAGGCTGCTTTCCAAAGTATATAGGTTCCTTTAAAATGTCCTTTATCACACAGTACATTGTAGACATCAAGACTGTCTGGAATATTGGAAGCATGCCAGTACGTTCCATCTGAAAGTACATTATAATACACTATTTAGGAAAAGCATATGCTAAATCTGGTTTATGAAACACAACAAAAGCGATAAAAGAAGCAAAATTTATGATGTCAGACTCAGACCCCCCGTTCTGCAAACTAAACACTAAAAGTCAACAGCAGTACAGATAAAACCACAAAGTGTATTACATCATAAGGGTTATGCATAAACTCTATAGCAATTTTAAACATTGCTTCCTCAAGAGTAACCCCTCATCCTTAAAATAATCCACAGTTTCTTTTTGGGGTCCCTCTGGAGACCATCAAAAGACACAGCATGTCTCTAAAAGTACAGATGGTGCTTGTCCTGTGGGTAGATTTAAACCAGGTTGTTTAGCTTTGTGTCTGACTAGTTGGTAAATAAGCCTCTGGATGCACTGACAGGGTGTTTCCCATCGTTGTATACTCTGGAAAAAAACATACATTTAGCAAGTGGTAAAAGCCAGGGTAACAATATGAACAATATTAAAATGGTAACAAGTAGCAGTTTTTGGGTGGGGGGTGGGGGTGTTTTTAACAATGAAAACAGTGTTCCTGAATTTCCTTATATCATTTTTTAAAGGGTCCTTTTTTTGACCAGTGGATTATTTCAGCAAGCAGAGAAGCCAGGTTAACAACACGCACAATATCACAAGGTTTTTTCTGCTTTGTAGTACACACACACATGGCTATGACGACCATGATATAAAGTCCACAAAGACATTCATCGTCTTCATGAATATATCAGCAATCACTTTAACATTTTCTACAAGTGGTAACACAGATTCATTTATATATTTATCTGTATCCTCCCATACTTCTGGAAGGGCAAACATCATCAGTTCATAGGCTGCATGTATCTCACAAAGGCAAATGTCATATTGAGGTGAACCAAACAGTGATGGATGACAGTAATGGCTTAGGATCAGATACATAAACCTTTGGATTCTCTCTGTACTTGCATTCCGCATGATGATCTGTAAAAAATAAAATATGACACATTTTGGTACTGAAATGTTTCCATGTAGTAATTTGGGGGAGGGGTAGGGGCAGGTGTTGGGGTAATTTTTTTACAATATAAACAGTGTTCCTGAATTTCTTTTTAGAAATTTTTAAAAGGAGCCTTTGCTGACCAGGACGGCAGGCATCTTTTTAATTTCACCGTCTGTCTGCTGTAACATTTGCATAACTAACCACATGGGGTCATCCAGATTTTCTCACATCATTTAAAACATGACTTATAGTTTCCAGGGTACAATTGGTCATATTTAACCCTGATGCTTCATAGCGATTGCCAAGATCACGGGCATGAGCTGTCCTATATGTATGGCTTCAGAAACATTTCTGTATGCTTCTTTAGACCTTAAGTCATCAAGGACACATGAATGGTTTTCTGACTGGATCATCTATCTCACACCCAGGACAGGAATCAACCAATTCACAATGTATTACCCTCTGTATCACTGAAGCAATTGCACCACGGATGGTATGATACATAATGTACTTACAATACATATCGTTGTCAGTTTTGGGGGGTTTACTAAGGCCTGATTTTTCACATGAGGGCCCCTGTCTAATCTCAGTAGAAGAAGAGGGTTGTGTGGTGATCACAGCCTGTTCTGTGACATTTTGAAACATTCTATCGCTCTCTGTATTTCTAACATACTGGTTCTCACACATCTCATTAACAACCACATTTGTATCTTTCACACAGCAAAGACAGTCGAGCAGTAGATTTGTGGAAAGTCGAGAATCCATGCTGTCCGAATATGACTGCTGCTCCATTGCAAATCCTTCAGTCTATTAAAGTAAAACAAAAAACAGCATTGGTCCTCTGACTCATTATAGGTAAGATTTAGTTCTACTGCTAACTCATCTCCCTCAGTTATGCCATGTAACCACTCACATTTTTTTATATGTTAAAATGCATTTACCTCATCAAGGCAACTCTTTTCTTCATTTTTCTCATCTTTCTCTTTCTTAGCCTGGGCCTGACTGCTTGTGGCTGCATTATCATCATCATCACCCTCTTGGTCAGAGCCCTCTTGGCTCTGTCTTGCATTTCTTTTTCACAACTTTCTCTGATGCTTTTTGGCAGTGTCTCACTGACCATCATCTCTAGCTCCCCTTCTTGTCACTCTCTGTTTTTGGTTTCATAGTAACTTCTTTTTCTGCATCAGATTCACACCCCAGCAACTCTTCAAGGTCTTGCAGTGGTGTCTCTTCAGAAGGACAGTCAGGTTTAGGATTTTCTGATTCACCAAACTGTTCAGCGAGTTTCTTTTTTATGTCAGACACTCTTCCACTCAACAAGACTTGTGTGGGGCATTCGTTTTCACACCTCACGTAGTACACATACGTTGGCTTGGGTTGTGGGGTCCCGACAGCTACCTTCTTGCTTGGCTTTTCATCTCCAGACTTTTCATTAGGTGGTGTGACAATCTGGCTTGTTACAGGGAGGTTGAATTTCTCATTAGGTGGTATGACAATCTGACCTGTTACAGGGATGTTGAAATGAGAAGCGCTTGCCATCTTCTTGCTTGATGTTTTTGATAATCTGCTCCAAGTCTCTAAAACAGAATCTGAGAAATCTCTCAAAAGCTGTGCCTTCTGGCTTCAAATGCAGGGTTTATATAATGCTTAGAAGATGGACTGCCCCTTGGTAAAACCATCACCACACCCCAACATACTATACATGGTAACGTGTCAGAAGTACATCTGTTGTAGCCCCCACCCTTTTTCAAAACATTATAAATATCACACATTTCATTTCAGCCTTCTCCTTGATACTACACAGAGCTGAGGGGTGAACTATAGGTATATGTATTCCTTTTCTTATATAGTTTTATTCTTTCTAATTCATGACAAAAGTATAATTAGTTTTTTAGTGATTGTTGCAATGCTATCCAGAAAACTGCTGAACCATCTTATTTACACAGAGGTCCCGTTTTAGCTTATAAATGTTACATGCGTATACATAAAGCTATCCTTTTGATGCAAGTTTGACACAGTCCTACAGATGCATGTTAAATAATTTTGTATACTGTTACAAAAACAGAAAAAGGGTACTCACACAGGCAGATGAATTCCCTCGGGGGTGGGGTCTCCACAGATCTGTGACATCTCTGCATGATCAGGTTCCTCCTAGATACTTCTTTCTGAAAATATCCTAATCAAAACACACACATGCCTGCAGTTATACAATAGGCCTACAGGGTCACACACCACTACATAAACACTAACTGATTTTTGGGGTGGAAGGAGCACGGTGATGAAGAGGGGACAGGGGTTCAAGCCAGGATGGTGGGGGTGCAGGAGAAAGGAGGGGATGCAGGAGTTCAACCTAGCATGGTGGGACTCGGGTTCGAGACAGGATGGTCTGACAGGGGCTCGAGGTGTCACGAGAATGAGGGGTGGGGCAGGGGTTCAAGCCAGGATGGTGGGAGTGCAGGAGACAGGAGGGATGCAGGAGTTCAACCTAGCATGGTGGGACTCGGGTTCGAGACAGGATGGTCTGGCAGGGGCTCGAGGAGTCACGAGAATGAGGGTGGGTGACAGGGGTTCGAGCCAGGATGGTGGGAGTGCAGGAGACAGGTGGGGATGCAGGAGTTCAACCTAGCATGGTGGGACTCGGGGTTCAAGACAGGATGGTCTGGCAGGGGCTCGAGGAGTGCACGAGAATGAGAGGTGGGTGACAGGGGTTCGAGCCAGGATGGTGGGAGTGCAGGAGACAGGTGGGGACGCAGGAGTTCAGCCTAGCATGGTGGGACTCGGGTTTGAGACAGGATGATCTGGCAGGGGCTCGAGGAGTGTACGAGAAGGAGGGGGCGTAAGACGCTTACAAAATGGTGCTGTTAGGTCATTTCCTGCGCAAGGGGCGGGGCACTGGGGTTCGAACACATGTCATTTCCAAAAGGGGCTGGACATGGGTTGATGTGTGTCATTTCCTGCATAGGGGCGGGGAGCCTGAGGTTGAGGTTGCATCACTTCCGCCAGTAGTGGGCGGGGCTAGAGCATTTTAGGGAGGGACTTCCGGTTTAACAAGGGGCGATTCTGATTGGTCCATTTTAGGCCACGCCCACCTGTCAAATGACATGGCACGCGCTGATTGGCTGAAATTTAACATTTGACAAGATATATGAACTTATAATACTAGCAGGACTGATCTGTCTCTGCTTTTGATATTATGCAGTATTCTGTGCATCATTCAGTTAGCTCTATTAACTATTTTAGTAGTGTGTTGTCTAAAAGAAAAGTCACTTGAGACTCAAATACCCAGGTCTTTCTCACAGTCTATTTCATTTAAAATGTGTCCAGTCAGATTATAACTAAATTTGGGATTGTTATGGCCTAGGTGCATAACACTACATTTGTTCGTATTGAATTTCATTTTGTAAATGATTGCTCAGGAACTTATTTTGTTCAATTCAAGCTGTACATTCTTGGCATCAGCTTCTGATCTAATGGTAGCCCCTATTTTACTGTTGTCAGTGAACTTTGATATCAACACTCCATTGGATGTCTGAAAGGATGTTACAAAGATGTTAAATAACATGGGACCCAGGACCAAGCCCTGAGGGACCCCACTGGTCACCTCTCTTCAGTTGGACTAGTATCCCCTAATGCATACTCTTTGCCTTCTGTTTTTAAGCCTATTATATACCCATTTAACAACGTGGGGTTCACTTCCAGTGCATATAAACTGTTAATAAGACCATTGTGGGGCACTAAGTCGAAGGTCTTTGAAAAATCGAGGTACACTACATCTACTGGTAGAGGATTTTCCAAAGCCTTGCTCACTGTTTCAAAGAAACTCAACAAGCTGGTTTGGCAAGACCTCTCTGAAGTAAAATCATGCTGATTAACGTCTGAGTAACCCTTAGATATCATATGTTTGTCCAGATGTTCTTTAATACAACTCTCCATAACCTTACATAAGACACTGGTCAGGCTAATAGGCCTGTAGTTACTTACATCAGACTTAGCAACCCCCCTTGTGGATTGGTGTCACTTTAGCCTACCTCCATTCCCCAGGAACTACACCCTCATTTTTTGATCTTTCAAATAGGAACCTAATTGGGCCACTTGGTTCTTTTGCCAATTCCTTAATTAAATACTGGTGTAGGCCATCAGACCCTGGTGATTTATTTACTTTTATGTTGTTCAGTTTCTCAGATAAATTATCAATATTAAATTCCATAATGTTATTAGTAATGGCACCCTTACCGTACTGCTTTCCTGACTAATGTTTGGTTGAAAACTGCTCACAAAGTAGTCATTGGATGTTTCTACTATATGTTTTTTGAAGGTTATTATTTCTCCTTTTTCTAATGGCCTCATCCTAGTTGTCCCATTCCTTATAATGTATTGTTTATGCCAAAATCTGAAAAACAAGATAGTGGCTAGTGGTGGGCTAAGTGGGCTCAATCCACTCTGTGAAGTGATTTGCGGAGTAAAGGTGGATTCACGGAGTGCTCCACAATGGAAGTGGAGTACTTTGCGTTATAATGAGTAACACGAAGTCCATTGAGAACAATGACGTCGCATTACACCACTTTCCCAGACCACTACTCCACCAAAATCTTAAGGTGAAGTGCATTGAAAACAATGCACTTTGCCTCACGTCACCTTGTTTTTAAGCTCTGAAGGTGAATTTTGCAGTGATTCATGGGATTTCAGGTCACATGGGCTGTATTTTGATCTGCACAACCTCAGTTCTGGGTATTGTGTGTGTAGGAAGCTGTAGGAGACAATGTTCTTTGAGAGCTGTCTGTAATTGAAACCTTCTAAAAGCTGTTAAAAAAGCATTTTAGTGGGGTTTTTTGGGCTCAAACTTTAGTTAATTGATTGTAAGAAACCCTTCTGTGCTCATATCATCAAGCATTTTTGTTTTTGTGGGAATTTTGAATGTTAAGTGTGCGTGTAGTGAAAGACAGTGAAAGTGTGCTTTGGGGGATGGGGCGTATCTGTGGTGTAGGTAGATTTAAGTTGGAGAAATAGTGAATTTTTTGGTTTTGGTTATATTTTTGTTATATAACTGACTGTGTTAATGTACACACGGTAATATTATCAGTAATTGTTGAAATTTTCTTGCTGATTGTATGTTGTGTGGATCTGGTGCAGCAGTTTATAATTTCCAGTTGTTTACATTGCAATACGTGGCATATTACTGAACTTTTCAATTTACTATGCATTACTCGTTCACCATGTTGGGCAAACTGTTCTTTTCTGTGTGTGTGTGTGTGTGCGGTGTTGCATGACATCAAAATTTAAACACCTTTCGTTGTGCCACAGACTAGTGTAATTGTAGGCACAGCAGTGTGAACCTGCTATCCACTGCAGCTGCCTGATTTTGTACTGTGATCATGGTATCTGTTCTTTGTTTTGCTGCTTGTACTGCCGTAGAAATCTGCAGTCAGTGCTCCCCCCACCCCCACCAACAAAAGGAATTTTTTACCAGATTGGATTGTTTGTGACCTCATCAGCACCACTGGTTACTGAAGTTGTTTTCTTTGCATGACAGTCTCTATCTGTTACTGAAGCCACAGTTGTTTTTTTGGCTTCACATCTCGTGTCCCCTCAATCAGAGTGAACATACCAAAATCTAAAGTTGCTTATAATATTGTTGATGATCTCCCAAAATTCCCACAAAGAGACGTGCAAGCAAAGCTGGTTTTCGCCATGGCACTGCTGCCAGTAAGATAGTCTGTGATCATAGTAGTACGCAGATGCAGAAGTGCATTGCTGATGTGAGGAAAGGTATTTCTCCTGCAATGTTTTTTACAGCCCAATCAGTAGTTTCACTCATAGTTGGAGGAGATGATGTTTTCCCCACCAGTGGTGTTAGTGTTAGTGGTGGTACTGGTAGTATGAGTATTGGTGCCTCAAGTTTGAATTCTGACCAGAGTGCCACATCCAAAAATATAGAGTGTGAAGCAGTGCAAGTGAATGGCAGTGTAGATGATGTCATACTTCCCAGTAACATCCCAGTAAATGAACCTGAGGTTTCTGATAATCATGTCAACGATAGCATATGATGTGATAGAGTGAAGAGGTGACTGCTCTCTCAGTGGAAGGGAAGTAAATGCAAATCTAGGAGCTTTCATTATTACTTCTTCGCATTGATATTGCACTGGGGAAAGGAGGAGTAGGCGTTTGAAGAAGGTTGTGCAATGGCTACTTAAAGTCTGTTTTTGAGTGTGGATAGGAAGGATAGGAATAAAAAAAGCAGTTGCTCAATATATCTAAACGTGTGCAACAAAGGAGGTAAGGGAACTAAAGGAAATGTTTTGCACTGATAGAGGAGGGAGAGGGGAGACTTGGGGGAGTGTTTGGTATCCTGCATCTGGAAGGGTGGGGGGTCGCTGGTGGGCAATGACAGCAATGGGTAGGGTGGTAGGCTGCAACAACTGCAGTGCATCAATCTTTCTAAAAATTGCCTGGAGTGTGGGAGGATGTTTAGTGTGCAACCACATAGAAAAACTTAGAAAGGAGATTGAGGGTCTGCAGGAGGAACTAAGACAGGCAAGGCAGATTGAGGGTGGGTTTAGTCCAATACTGGAGGGAGGAAGAAGGAGAGATGAGGGAGGGCGATTTAAGCCAACAGTGGTAAGGAGAGGGTCAGAAGAAGGGAAGCAGAGACTAAGGGGCCCAGGCCAGGAAGAACAATTGCCGGGGAAACCAGGTCAGGAGACAAAAGTCAAATGGAAGGAGAAGATAGGGACTTGTGAGAGGAGGTGAAGGAGTGGCAAAAGTCATGGAGTGGAAAGGAGAGAACAGGTTACTGTGAAGAGAGAGGGAGTGGGCATTTATGAAGGGCCTTCAGAAAATAGTTGTGCACTGCTAGAGAGGAAGAAGGTGGAGGAGGGAAATGATGAAATTAGAGGAGTAATTGATAAATGCCTGGACCAAACGAGCGGGAGGAAGTTCTGCTGGGAGAATTGCAACAGGGGTAAAAGGAGGAAATAATGTGCAGGAGGAAGAAGAGGAGCTGGAAATGAGAGGAGATGAATGGAAGCAAGCAGGGAGTAAGAGGGTGGAATCTTAGTGCTGGGGACTCAATACTAAGAGGAGTTAGGTGAGGTAGCAGGGGAGGCATAGTCGCATTTGGGTGGAGGCCATGCCAGGAATGACAGTGGAAAGGGTGAGACAGTCTGTTCTGAAATATGCTAGAAGAGGTAGGGACAAGCCTCATTTAATTATACATCTTGGGACAAATGACCTGGCTGACAAGACAGTAGATACAGTCCAGAGGAGGTTTGAGGAACTAGCACAATTATGTGAGGGGGCAGGAAGATAAGTAACTTTTTCAGAGATACTTCCCATGCCAAAGGCAAGCACAACAAGAAAGCTGAGAATAGAAGAATTTAATGGATGGCTAAGAATCTGGTGTTGTGCTAAAGGGTATGGGCTGTTGAGGGGGTGGGGAGGGACCTGGGAGGATGGTAGTCTCTATGCCAAGGACAGACTACACTTGAGTGAGGAGGGAAAGAAAGTGTTGAAACAGAGGATGGAGGAGTACATAGAGGAAGTTGGGAATTTAAACTAGGAGTGGGGGGTGGCAGTTGGGAAGAGATATGCAGAGACCACAGGTTGGGAAACCATATGAGCTTACCCATAACAGTGACAAAGGACAAATGGCAAGTACTGTTGGTGATGCTAGGAAAGGAGGCAGGATGGGAGGGGGAAAAGGGTGGAAGGTGGTTACCCTAATGCTAGGAGCCTTGGGAGGAAAACTGCAGAGTTACAGGTTCTCATGGCAGAGGGAGAGGTGGACATCGCAGCCATCATGGAAACATGGGCCACCAATGACAATGACTGGGACCTGTCTGTACCAGGGTACAGGTTATTTTGTAGGACAGGTGATTGGGAAAGGAGGGGGTGGCACTATATGTGAAGGAAGGACTGAAGTGTGTAAGGAGGAAGGGAGGAGGGTAGTACAGAGTCACTTTGGATGCAAATCCAGGATTCCAAGAATAGGATTCTTAGAATGGGAGTGGTGTACAGGCCACCATCTCAGACGGAGGAGTTAGACAGGGAACTAGCGGGACAGATCAGGAGGACCTGCAAGAAGGGTAGTGTGGTGACTGTGGGGGATTTCAACATGCCAGGAGTGGACTGGAGCACCCCAACAACCAGGAACAGAAGGGAGCAGGTACTGCTGGGTGCCTTCCAGGACAGCTTCCTGCTGCAAATGGTCAGTGAACTAACCAGGTTAGGAAATACCCTTGACCTTGTGCTGGCAAATGAGGACTTTGTGAGAGAACTTACAGTGGAGGAACCGCTGTCAGGGAGTGACCAACGCTCAGTATGGCTCACATTGGATATGGGCAAGGAAGGAGTGGAATCTGGCACAATAGTGCTGGACTTCAGGATGGCTGACTTTGGGAGGATGGGGGAAGTGGTAAAAGGGTACCTGGCCAGAATTCAATCTAGTATGGACACTAACCAGAGGTGGGAGCTCATAAAGCTGGGGATAGTGGAGGCAACCAAAACCTGCTGCAAAGCCCAGAGCAAGAAGGCTAGGGCTAAGAAACCGATCTGGTTGAGCAAAGAGGTCATGGAAAAGGTAAGGAGGAAAAGAGCTGCCTTTAGGAAGTACAAGAAAACAGGGAGGGGGGAGGACAGGGAGGAGTACTTGACAGAATTGAAGGAGGCGACAAGGGCAGTAAGGGGAGCCAAAGCATCTACAGAACTCAGGCTGGCACAAGGCATTAAGAAAGGGGAGAAGGATTTCTTTAAGTACATCAGGGAGAAAAGGAGCTGTAAGGACCACATAGTAAGGATTAGGAAGGAGGGGGGTTGGGTGGAAGCAGGGTGCGATAAGGCAGAAGCACTAAATGAGTACTTCTGCTCAGTATTTACTAAAGAGAAGAGAGGGGTGACACCCAAGGTGGGAGAAATGGCAGAAGCAGGGGGGAAGTGGTGACAGATGGGGAATTCATGGAGAGCAGAGTTGGAGAGGGTTTGAAGGCACTGAGGGTGGACAAGGCACCAGGCCCATATGGCATCCACCCCAGGGTACTGAAGGAGCTGGCAGAGGTCCTTGAGGACCTTTGGCAGACCTATTTAATGCCTCACTACATTCGGGGTGTGTACCTCAGGACTGGAGGATGGCTCATGTGGTGCCCCTCCACAAGAGTGGCCCCAAGGATGAAATGGGAAACTACAGACCAGTGAGCCTCACATCCATCATGGGTAAGCTAATGGAGACTATCCTGAAGGAGAGGCTGGTGGCCCTCCTAGAGGCCAAAGGACTACAGGACAGCAGACAGCAGACAGCATGGCTTCATACATGGCAGATCCTACCAAACCAACCTGGTCGAGTTCTATGACTGGGTAACTAGGCAACTGGACAGGGGCCATGCAGTGGATGTCCTGTATCTGGACTTCAGTAAGGCATTCAACTCAGTGCCACATGGAAGGCTGGGAAGGAAGTTAGTAGGCACAGGGGCAGGTGCAAAGCTGGTGAGATGGGTAGGAAACTGGCTAGGGGAAGGCAACAGAGGGTGGTGGTGGGTGGGGAGCTCTCACACCCAGCGGCGAGCACAGTGTTCCACAGGGCTCAGTGTTGGGACCAGTGTTGTTTGGGATATTCATTGCAGACATATCATGGGACATCAAGAGCAAGATCAGTCTGTTTGCTGATGATACCAAGGTAGGCACGGTGGTGGATGACCTAGGGGATGGCAGGGGTTGCAGGATGATCTGGCAAGTTTGAAACCTGGTCAGACACCTGGCAACTGGGCTTTAATGCCAAAAGTGCAAGGTGCTGCATTTTGGGATGAAGAACCCAAGGAGGAGTTACCAGCTAGGGGAGTGCAGCTAGCGAGACAGAGGAGGAGAAGGATCTGGGTGTGCTCATTACAGGGTCAATGAACAACTCGGCACAATGTAGGAAGGCGGCTGCAAAGGCCAACAAAATGCTGGGTTGTATTGCAAGGGGCATATCCTCGAGGAGGGAGGAGGTGATTCTGCCACTGTATAGGTCATTAGTTAGACCACACCTGGAGTACTGCATGCAGTACTGGTGTCCATATCTGAAGAGGGACATTAAGTTACTGGAGGGGGTGCAGCACAGAGCAACAAAGATGATCAAGGGGCTGGGGGACTTATCATACGAGAGGAGGTTTAAGGAGTTGAACATGTACTCACTGGAGGAGAGGAGAGACAGGGGTGACATGATTGAAACCTTTAAATACATGAAAGGAATAAACAAGACAAGTACAGAGGGGCTGTTCAAAGTAAGGGAGGGGAAGGCCACCAGGGGCCATGATATGAGACTGGGCGAGGAAGGTTCAGGAGGAGATGAGGAGACACTTTTTTACAGAGAGGGTGGTGGCTGGGTGGAATGCGCTACCTGCTGAAGTGGTATGCAGTAGAACAGTGGACTGCTTCAAACGAGGATGGGACAGGACAAGGGCGAGGGTTAATGAAGGGGAAGGGTGGAAGGGAGGGGCAGCTGCAGAATAAGGGGTGCTAGTTGCACATTGGAGCAGACTTGATAGACCTCTAGGCCTTTATCTGCTGGCAAATTTCGTATGTTCGTGTCCACCATGGAGGATAATGTCATGCGTTTTCCATGCAGTGATTCACAGTGTGGTGAACAAATATCAGGTGATGGTGGTGTAGATGCTGATGGTGAATGTGCTGATGACAATGATATTGCTGTTGTTGCAACATGCAGACCACATGCCAGCATCCAAGCAGAAGATATGGATGTGTGTGATGTTGATGAAGATGAAGATGATGATGTAATTAACCCCAGTTGGGAACCGGAGAAAAAGAAATTCAAGGTGGCTGTGTCTGAGTCTGTTTGCAGTAACAACCCCCCCCGTAAAAACTTGTGATTTGCCAGTTTCTGTTAATGATGATGACCCAGTAATAATGGTAGATAGTCGTGGTGGTCAGTTGCAGTCCAGGTGTGCAGTGCCCAAAACATCACGTGCCCCCCCACTTCAGTGCTTAAAAGAATGGAGTTAAATAAGCAGCATCATGGACATGTTAAAAGTAGAGCATCACAATCCCTTGTTTGGGATTTTTTTTGTTCAAGATGCAAATGATGAGTCAGTTGCAATCTTCCAGGTTTGCCATGTGCATGTGAGTTGAGATAAAATGGGGAGCCATCTGGGCACAGGAGGACAGCATACACATCTTAAGAATAGGCACATGGCACAGTGGACCCAGCATAAGATGGCAGCTAATATCACAGTGGGGTGTTCACCCTCGTCAGCAACCATGACGAGCATGTTATCCCCTTGCATGACTGTTAAGTCCAGTAGGAAATTAAATGTGTGCAGTAGTGAGGTAATAAGAGCAGAGGATTACTACAGGCATGATGAGGTGGAGGAGCAGAATGACTTTAAAATGTTGTCCAGTGCTGGTGAGAGTAGTAGTTTTGGTGGTGGTGGTGGTGGTGAATGCAGTATGTCTAGTACAAGTGGTACATCAACCCCGGTTGGCAAATCTGGCAAAATAACTGCATTTTCTGGGTTTGTCATCATCACTTGTGCAACCATCTTAATCAAAACGTCCACACTCCACCAACTGCCAAAGCCATTCATCACAGAGCACAACCATTTTTCATCACACCTCGTGTAAAACATTTAAGTCAGCCCACGTTACAGAGTGTTTTTGCGCATAAGATGAAGTACTGGGTTCTGGTGGTTTGCTGCACATGCCTGTCCAAAATGGAAAGTCCCATCCAGGACATACTTTTCTACCCGTGCTGTCCCCGAGTTGTTACGCACTGTGTCCGACTCAGTAAGACATGCCCTTAAACATTCCTCCTCTCCATTCATCCATTTAAGTATGGATATGTGAGCAAGTGACAAAACAGCAGGGATTTCATATTTGTGTATAACTGCACACTGGGCGCAGGTGCCGGGAGTTGTTTGTGCTGTTGGTAGTGTGAATAATCAGTGCAGTAAGGTGGATTGTCATGGTAGCAATGTTCCAGGAATATGACAGCATGCAACAATTGCTATGTGCAATGTGACCTGTTCACACACTGGTGAGAACATGTTGGATGTGGTACTGACTGAAACTGACAAGTGGCTGAACCCCCTGTTTCTGAGAGCTGGGTTCATAGCAAGTGAGAATGGGTCAAATGTGGTGAAATGCCTCATGAACGGTGGTTTTTTTTTCCGTGTTCCATGCATGGCCCATTGTTTACATCTTGTGGTTCAGGAGTTTCTGCAGCATCCTGATGTAATGGAAATGCTGACAATTGCACAATGTATCTGCTCTCACTTTTCACGATCTGGAAAAGCCCATGACCAACTGCGGCAGTTGCAGATACAAAACAGCCTGCCTTGAAGCTGGAAGTTGTCACCCAATGGAACTCCACTTTATACATGGCAGAGAGGTTGTATGAACAATACAAAGCCATCTCAGAATATCTTGTGATGCGCACTAGACGTGACAGTTCCAGGGCCCTCTCTGTCTATGACGACTGAACAGTAGTGCCTCGTGGACTCTGTAATAACAATTTTGCAGTCTTTTGAACATGCCACACAGGCAGTGAGTAGCAAGTCTGCCTTCATCAGCCAATCAATTCCACTGCTGTGGGTTTGCTGAGGCAGACATTGGTGAATGTACAGCATGGCCTTGATGTTGCCGGAGACAGTGGTAGCAGTATGTTGCTGTAACACATGCTGACAGTATTCGACCAGAATTGTCACATTGTGAGCATTCATCATAGTGACAACTTTGCCATAACAACAATGCTGGACCCACAATACAAACATGGAATTGCATCAGTACTGGAAGGAGGGCCTGAACAGGTAAAAAATATCAATGGTCAACTGGTGCACTTGGTTCATGGGGCACAGAAGTCATGTGCCAAGGTCAGCAAACCTCAGCAGCATAATCCGGCTGAAGGTGTACCTGGAGGACCATCAAGCATATCCTGCAAGGGGAAGGGGACTGCAGTTCCAGGTGGTCTGTCATCCAAAGTGGCTGGCATCAACCTGGTTTGGGAGGCTTTGTCCCAAGTGAGGATTTGCAAAATAAATGATTCAGGAGAACAGGATGATGCATGAACCACTGGACTTAGTGCAGCACAGAGAATGATTGAGTCATATTTGTCTGAAAACAGGCATCTGACAATAACTGAAGATCCACTTTTGTACTGCAGTGGAAAGATCAGTGAATGGCCAGAGCTGAATGCAGTGGCACTGAAGTACCTCACATGCCCACCCTCCAGTGTAAGTGTTGAGAGGGTATTCAACTCAGCAGGCACAATAGTCAGAGATCATCGGACAAACAAGTCTCCTGCAAATGTTAGTCTGCTAACATTCATTCAAATGAATGAGAGGCACATACCAGCACAGACTGGAACCTCGGTATTCATACCCCAGCCTAGTCATGGTGATCTTGCTGATGTGGAAATGGACCATCCTGGTGGTGCTGGCAGTGGCAGCATAAAATTGCCCACCACTGATGTAGATGATGACACAATGGAGAAAGAATTTCCCAGTGGTCAGACTTCAGACATAGATGACTATGAGGGCAGCTTTCTTTATGAGGATGATGATTTGGTTAATGTTGGCAGGTTTTAATTGAAGTTGTTAAAAGGTGGTGTGCCCCCCCCAGGCCACCACCACCACCACCAGGACTGATGTTAGCCACAGCCACTATTGACCATGAGTCTGTCCACCCGTGGTCCACCACCATTGGGACTGATGTTAGCCACTGCCACCACTGAGCATGAGTCTCTCCACCCCTGGACCACCACCACTGGGACTGATGTTAGTGACTGCCACCACTGAGCATGAGTCTGTACACCCCTGGTCCATCATAACCAGGACTGATGTTAGCCACTGCCACCACTAAGCATAAGCCTGTCTGCCCCCGGACCACCACCACTGGGACCAATGTTAGCCACTGCCACCACCACGAGATGCAGGAAGATATAACAGAGAATGTCATCATGTGCTGCAGCTGTCACCACCAGCACCCACCACCAGCGTCATTCAGACTATATTTCCCCATTACATTTACAGTTACCATGCCAAGGCAGAGGGAATCGAACAGGAGACCACATCCATCAGCCACAGGCACAAAGCTTCTTTATATATAAACTATAAAGTGAGTATGTGTAATAATGTTTGTTATGCTATTTAAATTCCTTTAGTTGTATGTTTTGTTTTCTGTAGCTTTTCAGAGCCGCAATGATCAAACACATATGGTACACTTTTTTTTTTACAGGTTAAGAAAACAACTCTTCTTTGCTGAAACTTTGTAGGAATGGTACTGCAGCTGTACTGTACAGAGGAACCTATGGAATATCCATTTGAAATCCATTCTGGTAAGTATGAAGATATTATTTCATCCATTTCATTGTTTTGGAAAGACTGCAGCAAATGTGACTGAGTATAATTAATAAACTAGGTGACATGTGTACATCACCAAAACTATTTCAGTAAGATATCTTTCATACACTGTAATCTGTACTTGCAGCTGTGCAGCCTTGACCATGACAGTGTTGAAAAAGTTGCACACAGGTTGTGTTACTTGACAAGATGTGGTTTTGAAATGTAACTTGACTTGAGATTGAGAACCAGGGACAAATTACAATCAAGTTCAGTGTCAGTGTCAGTGGCTCAGTAGGTAGCACACTTGCCTCTGAGGCTGGGAGATCAGAGAGCTGTTGGTTCAGTTCCCACATCTGGCACTTAGGTTAATATCCCAGTACTGACACTGTAGTACAGCATGAGAGGCGTGCTGCACTTCTGAGGTGCCGTCTTTCAGATGAGATGTTAAACCGAGGTTCCATCTGCCTGGATTGGTGGATGTTTAAGATCCCATGGCACTTATAGAAAAGAATAGGGGTGTTTTTATTTACAATAGTGGATATAAATGAATCACATAAGAAACATACAAAAAAGAAAATCACTTGATAAACAAATAATACAATCAAATCCCCCCACCTTCAAAACAAATCCCACAAACCCAAGCAGTAGCATTCTCATAAGGTCTCCCCCAAAAGGGGACATCGATAAGTTAGCTATTTATATTTAATAATATGGGAAAGGCCTTTCCACCAAAGTGTAACTTTAGCAACATTATACAATTGTTTGTCTTTTAAGTAAATTTTCGATAATTCATTACTTACATAACGACAATACCTTTCCACCACACTCCATTTCTGATAAATAACCCATTGACATCTGAATTGCCATAAACAAAATCTTAAGCATGCAAAAAAAATCAACAAAGTATGTTTATCATAAATTTGTAGGTGAGGAGATACTACCCCAATAATGAAAGTTTCATAATCCAGAAATAACAGCCAAGACATATTCCATCTATTTGCCGCATGTTTCCACATTGATTTAGAAAACGAACAGTTCAGAAAAAAATGCTCCATTGTTTCTTCCTGGTTAACACATCCTGGAAAAGGGCAGTTCCTCTCATTTCTAGCCTTATATTTAGCTGTTCCCCTAACGTTCAACTGGCCGTACATTGTAAGCCACTGTATTTCCCACATATAAACAGGAAGCTTGGGGTTATTTAGTTGGGCTAAAATATTTTCATTTCTGACTGAAGGGCAATTGTTGAAACAAGGGTCTTGAGGATGAACCCGAGACATTATAGACTTATAAAGAGGCTTAGTGACATTGGAAGCTATTTGGTCTTTTACCATTTGCCATTTATACAACTTCTGAGCTGTTGGTCTGAAATATACTGGAAAATGAATGTGTGGATTGATTTTAGGGACAAAATTAACCCATGCTTTCATATACCTCTCTAAGACTTGCCTGATCCAGTAACCATCATGACTATCTGGAGACAGTAAACATCGTCTTAAATTATGCGTGATAAACAGAATATGACAAAAAAATCACTGGATCCATCATACCTAATCCCCCCTTTTCTTTAGCCAAATAAGTATAACATCACCTGACTGGGTTCAATCTATTCCCCCATAATTGTTGAAAATAGCAGATATACAATCTAGCTTCTAACTGAACTGGTAAAGGAAATATTTGAGCAATATATTGTAAACAGGGGAAAATAAATTGTTTTAGAACCTGGTTTCTTTTGACTTTAGAGAATTTAAACTGCCTCCACCTAGCTATTTTAGCTTCAACTCTTTTAAGTACCAAATCCCAGTTCTCCACTGGCATGTTCTGGGGCCCAAATAAAACACCCAGAATGGATAATGGTGCATTGGAGAAAGAAATATCATTTTCATACACAAATGTGTGAGAAACACACCCTATCGATAAACCCCTGGATTTTTTGCAATTAACCTTAGCATTAGAAAGAGTGGAAAACAAATAAAATTCTTTAAAAAACTCCGCTATTTGCTCCACGGTATTAAAAAAAAAGGCAGACATCATCTGCAAAAGCCTGTACTAACAATTGGTTATTGCCTAATGGTTTATGAATTCCTTCCCATCTAGGAGAGATAGTGAGAGCCCGTAGTAAAGGTTCTAAAGAAAAAACATATAGTAAAGGGCTCAGTGGACACCCCTGCTGGACCCCTGTATTCATTAATATACCATTCATAATATTCCCCTTAATAACTGGATATACTGTAGCAGATTTATGAAGGGCTCTAATAATCTCTACAAATGATGCAGGAATCCCTACAAACCCCAATACTTGAAATAGAAAAACCATGGTAACCCAATCAAAAGCTTTCTCCAAGTCAATGAATAACACATATCCTGACTTGCCTTCTAGGGATAAAACTTCTATTATGTCTCTAATTATCGTTAGAGCAGACTGAATTCACCTATCAGGTATTCCACAACATTGTAAAGGAGAGATGACTCTTAATCTGTTATTTAACAAAGAAGCAAAAATTTTGTAATCCAAATTTAAAATAGAAATAGGCCTCCAATTCTTGAAATCCCCACCCCCTGATTTAAAGATATAAATCAATAACCCATCTGAAAAAGAAGGAGAAATCAATATTCTGGACATAAAAAACTGTAAAACTAAAAGTAAATATGCTATAATTTCTACTTGAAAAGTCTTATAAAGCACGTTAGAAAGACCATCCAAACCTGGAGTGGTATTTTCCTTTAATTTATTAATCACCGATTCAATTTCTTTACAAGAAAAAGGTTCTACCAACTGTAAAATATCCTGGGGATCCAACAGCTCAGGAGGCACCCCTAAATATTTGGCAATCTCAGACACTGAAGTCTCAATCATTGGTTTTAAATCATCAAAATGGTCCTGTATCATGGAGTTAATCCTGTTTTTGTCCTCCACCTTAATCTGATTCTGCATTAAATAATCTAAGGGCATTGAGTCTTTAAGTTTCTTACATAATTCATAAGGGTCCCCTATTACTGTTTTAGCCAAATTATTTTTTTAAAATAGCTTGCAAGGTCTGAGATCTCATATACTGGAACAATTTCATTTGATTTTTTATAATATCAATTTGGGCCAAATAATCACACTTGGATGTATTACCCAAGGAGATTAAATGCTGTAAGTGGGACCTTAATCATAAATAGGACAGAAAATCAGAATGCCGTTTTTGGAAGCCATATTTTTTAAACCAATTGCTACAATCTCTCCTTGTTTCTAACCACCACAGGCCTAGGTCTGAATAGAGAAATGCAACTGACAATCTAGCTTGTAAAATAAGGGAAATAGAATTATGTACTACCCCCTCCTTAAGGACAGAGGTATTTAATTTCCATCTGGTAACTGGTTTCTTAACAAATGGAGTGAATCCACTTTCTACCTGGACTAATAAATGATCTGAAAATTCAACAGGGATCAACTTAAACTTTCCCATTTGAACATTTTCAGAAAAAAACCAAAAATCAATTGTGGAGCCTATTTTCCCTTTGAAGAATGTAAAGTTAGATCTTAATTTGGCTGCTTTATTTACATTTACTAGATCCCTGTCCTAATAATGCTGGCCAGACAATTTGAGTCACAGTAAATTTTTTGTTTAAACCTCCCTTTTTATTGAGACTACAATTGAAATCCCCACCCCAAAAAATATAAAGAGAGGAAATCAGGAAAGGCTGAATTAGTTTCATATATTCAGATCTAAGGGCCTTCGTCTGAGGATTAATATATATTTATAAATCGACATTGTCTAGAATGCCATAAACCATCAATAATTAATAACCTCCCAGGAATTAAATCAACTAGTTTCTGCAAAACAAAATGGAATGAATTAAATAGTATCCCTATCCCGTCTGCCCTGTCCCTGCCAAAAGACCAATAAGATGGCCCCCAGGGCCAATCCCTTTGAAAATAAGCTACTTGTTCCTCAGAAAACATCCAAGTTTCCTGAAGAAAACTAACCACTAAGTACTGATCCCTCAAGAGCTGAAAGACAGCTCGTCTTTTAACAGAGTTTAGTAAGCTGTGTGTATTCAAAGAACCCCAAAGGAAACCAGTCATTTTCGTTCAAAAGGGAAAGAATCAGACTTATTTTTTCCTCTGTTTTTTCTTTTTCTCCTTATATTCTTCTGCAGGGATGTCTAAATTACTTTGGATGGATCTTTGAGAATCCGAGTCCCCAAAATCCATTTCTGAATCTCCCGAAGAGATAAACAAGGCAGCGTAGGAATTAGGAGATTCAATAGACTCACTCTTTGGTACAACTACAGCCTTCACATGCCTATTCAACTGTCTTGGAGGGAGGGGAGACACTCCTCCCCTATCCATTTTAATACTCTGAATCTGCTGGATCACTGTAGCAAACTGGTACCAAAAGGTTTGCCACCTCATAATCAGCTGGGACAAAATTTTCAGGAACTTCAGGGAAGGGAGGCAAAATGGCCAGGGGGGCCTATAGTGGAAACAGATGTATTTGGTTCCTCCAGAAAAAAGGGGAGATGTCCCAACTACCTGGGGCCCTTCTTTTGTAGCAACTGCATCTTGGGCTTGTTGAATGATTAAATCAGGACTGCAACATGAGGCTTTGTTCCTAGCAGCCCATGGACATTCTCTGAAAACATGGCCAAAATCCTCACACAAATCACACTTTGCATGATTAGCACATTGCATGGTAATATGGCCTACTTCACCACAATTATGACAGCTAGGCTGGTCACATACACTAGATAGATGATTTTTAGCCCCACACTTGTAACATGCCCTGGCCTGGTCACTATAGAAACAGACTCCTCGATCCCTCCCCAACAAAAAAGCATTAGGAATGTGTTCGATCCCAGAGTCTGACTGTCTAAGCTTCACCTTATATTTCCACCGACCGTCCAAAACTGCTCTGAATCCAAAATGGGTTCTGGGTTACTTTGAATCTCACATTTTTGGGAATGCCAATAGGTAATATCTTCCACATGGACCCCCTCATTCCTAAACATAACTGTGACATTTTTTTACTAGAGGTTTAGTGAGTGGAATCACCAAGAAGGGGGTCCACATGGGAAAAGATTTTACTTGACCATATCGTTCCCAGAAAAGGTCTAAATTATAAACTGATCGAAAGCTAATATCAAAATTGTCTTCACCAGATACATTAATGAATGCAAATACATCTCTAGGTAAAAACTTCAAAGAGTCCTTAATTAAACATTTCCCCACATATTGTCTATTGAGTCTTGTTTCCAATCCCCCTTTGTAGCGTATTCTTACTGCAGTTCTCCTAGAAGCAGCTTCCCGTTTAGATTTGGAAAAAAGTTCAGATGACAGAGGTTTATTAGCAGGCCCTGAGACCTCCACACTCCCCTTCTCTTCCAAAACCTGCCCCTCCGAGGAACTGGCTGTAACTAAAGGTGGTTTAGGCTTTAATTCAATTGATTGAGTAGACATAACAGCAGTCCCCACAGCCAAATTCCCTTTGAAATCTTTTTGAATAACGTTAAGCTCAGTTTTGGGTCACCACTCAGGGGAGCCAGATTGTAAATCCAATTGAGAATCCCAAGCCAGGTCTGGAGACTAAACCACAGCAGACCCTCTCTCCCATCCAGCCCCTTGCAGCGCTTTTTGCGGGGTCCAGGAATCATCGTGTAATAAATATTCCTCAGTCCCCAGAGAATTAAAGTCAGCCTCTGCATTTTTCATGCTTGCCTTTGACTGAGAGTTCTCCAGAATAACAGATTTCTCCCCTTTCTTAGATAAAACTAAGGATTTAGGGTTTGAAGGTTTAGAAAAACAGAATTCTGTGGCCCCTTTTTGGTTAGTAGCTCCAGTTTGATATTTAATTAAAGAAGGCTCGGTATTAGCCAGGTCTGCAGAATAAACACAAACCCTGACTCTTTAGAAAGGGTAGCAGCTGTGGGAAACAGTGATTAAGGTCTTTTTTGCACTGCAACCTGAGAAGGGCATGTGAGTCTATTTGGACAAACAGTTACCTGTTCCAAAGGAGCGTCACAAACAGTCAAGTTACAGGGCTTTCAGCACTCGCTTTTATCAGCAATAAAACTGCCAGCCAGGAGAAAGATATCTTTCTGAGAGCACTCATCCTCTTTTGACTCCATTTCTGAGCTGTCCATTTCCTCATTTTTCCTGTCAACACCTGCAAATGTCTTGTCAGGCTGCTCAGCTGAAACAGGCAATGACGTAATTTCATGTAAAGGGCTAGGCACTGCTGCAGTGTTACATTCCAATGCCTCACTTTCCCCAACTGGGGAGCCAGTAGTTTCTATTGAAATTCTCATTTCCATTTTTTTTCTTTAAATAATGTTTGCTCCAAAACTGAAATTGCTTCATGAAAAACGTCATCTCCCTTGATATCCACCACATCTACCGAACTTTCCAAACTTTTTTTCTCGACCAGTCGTGAGGCCTCCCGCACCACTGGACACACATTCTTATCCTTCTGTGACTCCCCCAGAGTGACCATCTCACAGCAGGATGGCCGTCCATCCACAGGTGAGTAGGGGAATTTCGCCGGTGTCCTGGCCAAATTTCCCTCATTCACTAAAAATACCACCAACAGCTTAATCTGGTTCAAGGTCAGTTGGCATTCATCTGTATCCCCCTTCCCCAGGTCGTGCCTGAAAATAGTCAGGATTTGTCTAGTGCACTTACCCGGTCAACAAAAACTAAATAAAAAAATAAATAAAAAGTTGTAAGTTCATTTCTTTTTTTAGGAAACTTCCAGATGCTTGTTGTTCTGTCAAAGTGGCCTTATCCAAACAAGTTTTTCAACATCACCCCCCCCAGGCTGGGACACACATGTAACACACAGAAGTCATTTCATTAGATGACCATGACCATCATTAACAAACAGACTCCAGAAGGATGCAGATGGAATCTGTGAAGAAGTAACCAAATAAGAAACCATTACAGACAAACCTGCAAATATGCTTCCCCACCCCCAAAAAATAAAAATACTTACCTTCATGTGCTTGAGAGTTATGCATTTTAAATTTCTATGCAAAAAGTTTTCATTGAGCACTGGAATGTGCACACCAACAGTATCTGTGACCTGTGATACAGAACAATACCATGAGTACATGTCCATGTCAACTTCCCTCACCTACAAAATACACAAATATGTATCTATATATATATATCAACTCACCAAGGCTTTTATTAGTGTACAGACAAAGGGCACCCTTCCATCCAGTTGAGATGATCACATTGCATTTGCTGGAATCACATTGGACCAGAAACAGTTCACTCATGGTCATCTTTTTATTCTGGGGGACTTTGTATGATCCCATTTCACTTTGTTATCACTTGTCAATTTTCTGGACACAAGGCAGATACATTTTGGGCATGCAGAAAAATCCGGGGACTCTGTGCCATCACTGCACGCATGACTGAGTGCACCATTAATTCTGGGGGACTTTGTATGTGCTGAAATGATCCCATTTCACTTTGTTACCACTTGTCGATTTTCTGGACACAAGACAGATACATTTTGTGTGTTGTGTGATTGTGAGCTCATGATGTCATACTGACATTATCAATTAAAGCAGCATTGCAAGAATGTGGTGACAATTTTGATTTGTACTTTTTTATGCTATTTTACATTGCCAGCCACTAGTTACCTCCAAGTCATGACTTGACTGATACACTTATTTCACAGTTTCTGTCTGCTTTACTTAGTTGACTACTTTTTGTCATGTATGAAAACAAATGAGCACAACTTTCAATACTGTTATGACCAGGTTTGTATTTATTTGCAGCTGCTTTTCAATAAATATTGTTCTGTGGGGTCATAAAACACGGCCTGCTGCATAACTGTTAGTTTACAACAGAAGTGATATATAACAACTAGCTGATGTGATGGAGAGAAACAGCAGAAAATACTGACAAAGACCTGGTCAGCACCATATTAAAAGGAATAATCTCTTCATTATTTCACACATGAAAAAAGGTAGTACAGCAGACTCAAATAATGGAAATTATAGTATCATACAAGTCAGGATGTAAGTAAAGGAAGTTGTAACATAGCATTAAAAAACATAGGTCAGAGTTCTCAACAGATTGCTGCACTGCAGCTTTATGGAGATTCACCACATTGCATAGTTATGGTGTTACACCGAACCTTATATGTGGGTGCCTTACTTCCAAGGGAATCTTTCTTGCTCCACATAGTGCAATATATTTATGTGAAAACCACCCATAATTTCATTAATGTGTGTCACGTGACAGAGGAATTCCCGTTCAGAAAAGCCACCCATATTCAGTCCCACTTTCTCAGCAACATTAGGTCGTGATGTCAGGGAGAGTGCGAGTGTGTGCTCCACTATAATGAATGTCTGGCAGCTGTCCGAATGTTTCTTTATGTTATAATGTTCACTTTGTGATGAAATGTGAGCACATTTCCACTAACAAGGTTCTTGTTACTGTAAACGTGCCCACACGTTTCACTACAAACTGACCATTATAACATAAAGAAACATTTGGAAAGCTGACAGACAATTGGACATTCACTATAATGGATCACACACCAGCACTCTCCCTGGCATTACGCCCTAACATTGCTGAGAAAGGGGGGCAGAATTTGAAAGGGCTATTATGAATGGGAATTCCTCTGTGACATGACACACTGTAATGAAATTATGTGTGGTTTTCACAGAAATGTATCGCACTATGTAAAGACATGTGGAGCAAGAAATATTCCCCTGGCAGTAAGGCACCTATATATCAGGTGCAATGCTGTAACTTGGTGAATCTCTTTCATGTCTATTTCATAAACAAAATAGTTATAGAGCCTCAGTAATGTTTACTTTGTATCGGGACTCATGAATCAGATTTTAAGTGTTTCACAAACAGCATGAAGACTGAGCAATGCGAGTATGTTGTGCTAAACTGCATGTGTGCCATCAGTGTTCTTTCCTGTGTGTGCATACATTGTCCAGCTTCATGCAAACATATATATGCTAAAACTTGTTGCAGTACATAGATACATAGATACATAGACAGTGTCAGCAGATAAGGGCCTATGGCCCACCAAGTCTGCCCATTTGAGCTTGTAAGTTCAGTTTATGTTTTCCTAGAAGTCTGTTGCCCCTTACCCCCTGACCTCCAGAATTCCTTTATGTCTATCCCATGCATTCTTAAATCCCATGATTGTTTCAGCTTCCACCACTTCCTCTGGCAGGGTGTTCCACTTGTCCACCACCTGTTCTGTGAAGAAATTCTTCCTCATGTTTCCTCTGAATCGTCCTCCTTCCAGCTTCATCCCATGCCTCTAGTCCTGGAACATCTTTTTTGCTTAAAAATAGTGTATTCCTGCACCCTGTTCCTCCCTGTGAGATACTTGTATGTCTCTATCATATCCCCTCTCTCCCTCCTCTCCTCCAGGGAATACATGTTCAGTTCCTTCAACCTGTCTTCATAGGACTTGTGATGCAATCCATGCACCATCTTTGTTGCCCTCCTCTGAACCTTCTCTACCCTGTCTATGTCCTTCCGTAGGTATGGTCTCCAGAACTGTACACTGTACTCCAGGTGGGGCCTCACTAGTGTCTTGCATAGTGGAATTATGACCTCCTTTTCCTGCTGGTGATGCCCTGCCTATGCATCCCAGCATCCTATTTGCTTTACCTGCTGCCTTGTCACACTGTTTCCCTATCTTGAGGTCATCAGAGATGATAACCCCAAGATCCCTTTCCTGCTTGGTGCATGCTATATCCTCACCCCCAACTGATATATTGTGCCAGGGTTTTTGTGCCCCATATGCATTATCTTGCACTTCTTTGCATTGAATTTCAACTGCCAAACCCCTGACCATTCTTCAAGTTTCTGCAGGTCCCTTCTCATTCTGTGTACACCCTCTGGTGTGTCTACTCTGTTACAGAGCTTTGTGTCATCAGTGAACAGTGAAATTCTGCTTTCTAGGTCCTGTGCAATGTCACTGATGAAGCTGTTGAATAGGACTGGTCCCAGCACTGATCCCTGTGGTACCCCACTGGTCACTCTTCCCTCTGTGGAGTGACAGCCATTTACTACCACCCTCTGTGTCCTGCCACCCAGCCAGTTACCTACCCACCACACTACTGTACTGCCCACACCCATATTCCCCAGTTTGTGTAATAGTCTTCTATGTGGCACAGTGTCAAAGGCCTTGCTGAAGTCCAGATAGGCCATGTCCACTGCCCTCCCTGATCCACCTCCCTAGTCACCCAGTCAAAAAATTCAACGAGGTTGGTCTGACATGACCTCCCCCTGGTGAAACCATGCTGCCTTGGGTCCTGTAGTCCACTGACAACCAGATGTTCCACCAATCTCTCCTTCAGTAGTGCTTCCATGATCTTCCCCACTACCGAGGTGAGGCTGACTGGTCTGTAGTTCCTGCTTCCTCTTTGTTCCGCTTTTGTATAAGGGACTACATTTGCTGTCCTCCAGTCTTTGGGTACCTCCCTGTTTCCAGTGATCAGCTAAACAGGATAGCCAGAGGTTCAGCCACCACCTCTCTTAGTTCTTTAAGGACCCTGGGTGCACCCCATCTGGCCCCATTGCTTTATCAACTCTTTTACTTCCAGTTCCTTCAGGACCCTTTCTCGTGTAAAGGGACTTGTATCCATTTCTGCACCATTCTCACCCCTTGTTCTCCCTTCAGACCCATTACCCTCCTCTTCCTCAGTAAAGACTGAGTAGAAATACCTGTTCAATATGTCAGCTTTACTCTTGTCATCCTCCACTTGGCCCCCATCCTCCCCCTTCAGTCTCACTATCCCTCCCTTTGTCTTTCTTTTTTCACTTATGTACCTGTAAAAGGTTTTGTCCCCTCTACCCACTGATTTTGCAATATGATCTTCTGTCTGAGCTTTGGCTTCCCTTACTGACCTCCCTGCCTCCCTTTGCTTCTCCTGGTACTTCTCTCTATCCCCTTCTGCCTGTGTATCAAAGTATCAAGTATCAAGAATAAAGATAACAAAGAATTTCTGATGTATATGTTATTGGTACCATCAACACCAGCAGACTAAGTGATATAATATTTTTTCCGAGGTATCGGGTCACTGTGCACCTCAGCCACTCACAGTGCACACATGACTTTGTGGAGATCATAGCACAAAAAAACACATGCTCTCCTAAAAGTTATGTGTGCAGTATATAATATGACTAAGTTGCACTTTGGCCATACACCTCTGAAAAAGTATCATATAACTTAGTGCACTGATGTTGATGGTGACAATAAAATATACCTTAATCTGCTCATTATTCTTTATAGCATAAACACTGCAACAAGCCAGCAACAGCAATATATGTTTGCAACATGCTGCACAAAGTCTGATGTCACACACACACACACACACACATATGAAACAACACTGACTGCACACATGCAGTTTTGCACATCATACTTGCACTGCTCACAACAGCTTGTCCACAAGCACTCCAAAACAAAAAGTCAACATTACTGAGGCAGTGCAACAGCAGAAGGGAAAATGTCTATTATTAAACAATAAAAAAAAAATGCACATAAAAATAGTACAGCACAGTGGGGGGGAAGGGTCCGGAAAAAAATCCCTTAATGGGGGATGCCATGGTGTTCGAGCAGCAGATGCAGCATTGTCACTATTTCCAGCTGCTGTTGCTGGATTTGATCAACCTGCTGCTGCACAGCACCCACCCTCTCATGGTTCTCCTTGAGGGCCACCCACACCAGTGCAATGTTGGCCTGTGTTGCAGGCACTGTGGCGGGGTCCACTGCAACTGGAAACCCAGGTAGTGGTGATGGTGGAGAGGGTAGTGCTGGTGGCTGTGGTGGTGGTAGCAGTGGTGGAGAAGCAGTTACTGCAGTTGCCCTTCTCCTGCTGTGGTGGTGAGGCACAACGTCACCCCCAGGAACCTCTGCCACTGCCACAGAAGGGCCAGCAGGTGGACACCTGGCCCCTTCAGTGGCAGCCTGTCACTCCACCTTGTGGTAGTTTGTCATGTGTGTGTGTGCTGGCCATAGGTCCCAAAGTGTGTCCCCCGGGGACCATGGTGCACCAGCACACCACACAGATGGCAAACCACAATTGTGCTGTTTCCCCCCACACGGTTAAAAAACTGCCACACTGGGGAGCTGTGGGGGGACCAGATATACTGCTTGGACCATCTACATTTACCTGGGACTCCACCTGCACCTGTGGAGGTGGTGCTGCTGGAGCCCCTGCAGCTAGTACTGGTGGTGGTGGTAGTGGCAGAGTAGGTGGATGCACAGCTACCAGTGGCACTGGTGCTGCTGCTTCCACAGGGGGGAAGCAACACCCAAGAGTGAGGAGTGGTTAAGTAACAACCGACTGCCCCCACGTGTGTGCACACCTCTCCTCTGCCCACACCCACGGGCCACAGACTTGCATTGTTTCGGGTCCATCACACACAAATCCCCAACTATCAATGAGTCCCGATGCCTAACCTTCACCCACACTCAGTCTCACACTCTCAGACACTCACACACACTGTCACACTCATACACAAAATAAAACAAAACTTATGAAACAAATTCAGTGCCAAAACTAAATAAAAATGTTATTTTTAAAAAAGCTGTTTTATTCTGCACAGAATCACTGGGAAACAAACTGCTCTCCTCTCTGTACAACTGCAAAGGAGAAAGTGAAAGTAACTGCTTTTCTGACTCACTTCCTTTCTGCCTGGCTAAAGCATGTGACTTACAGTACTGTAAGCCATGTGATGTGTGGGGGCTGCCTGTTTTGTTGTCACTTTGCCTTACTTCGCATTAAGGCATAATGACAACATGAAGTCATAATGAGAATGCAAAGTGGTCACTTCACGTCCTCTTCACTGGCGGATTTAAAATTAGCTGCATCTCTAATGGTAGCTCACGAAAAGGGATTTTTTTTCTCATGAAGGCAGACATAAAAATCCCTTTTTGCAATCCCTTTTTGTGTGCCAAATCCCTCTTCACCACTGTGTAGCTATCCAAAAAAACTGAACTGAGCATGCTCAGAATGTGGAATTACAAAATTGAATAACTTTGTAATGGATTATTATTTTTTCACCAAACCAATGTGGGGCAAGTTGTTTCTACCCTGAAATGTTCAGACTAACATTTCAAACAGTGTGGAGGTGAGGGAGCAGCAAGGGAGAAATTTAGTGTTTTGGTGACCACTAGTGGTCAAACAGTATAACCTGCAGGTGGGAAGGTTAAGGGAAAAAATGTGATTTACACATTTTGGGACACTATATCTCCATGCCCTCACATGCAACTGAAACAAAACTTACAGCTTCATGAGATGTCTGCTTCTTGATGGGACATGGCAAATTTTGTGCATATCAATGTAACTTTTTCAAAGTTATTGAAGCACAAACTATTAAGTTTAACATGAAAGTGAAGAAATAATTTGACAACAAATGGCGATATACAAATTTTGGGACTGCATATATCCACACATGCACTCCCAATCAAACTGAAACTGGGCAGATCAAGAGGCCATTACTCTGTGAAGGCACATGCCAAATGTCATGAAAATTGCAGCTACAAGTATGAAGGTATTTATGCACACAACTGAGACAATCAAAGCAAGAATTTGACAAATCATGTGAATGTACACATTTTGGGAATGTATATCTCCAGACACGCACACCTCATCAAACTGACATTTGGCATATCAAGAGATCATTACTCTGTGAGGGTGCATACCAAATTTTATGTACATTGCAAGAACAGCTGTGAGGTTTTTAATGCACGAAGTGAAAAAAATCAAACCAAGAATTTGACAGCAAATGGTGATATACACAATTTGGCAATGCATATCTCCACATGTGCATTCTTGATCAAATGGAAACCTGGCATATCAAGAGACCATTTGTCTATGAGGGTACATGCCAAATTGCATGTAAATTGCAAGAATAACTGCACAATTATTAATGCACAAAGTGAAACAACTGAAGCAAGAATTTGACACAACATGGGCATGTACACATTTTCAGACTGCATATCTCCAGATGTGAACTTCCAATCAAACTGAAACTTCACATATCAAAAGACCATTATATTATGAAGGGAAAAGCCAAATGCCATGTAAATTGTAAGAACAACTGCAAAGTTATTAATGCACAAAGTGAAGAAAACTCCTTGTTCGCGATCTGTCAAAATCCCTGTTCCTGAGCCAAATCCCTGTTTGTGAGCTGTCAAAATCCATGTTCATGAGCCAAAATCCTTGTTAAAAGCTCTGCAGCTATCCAAAAGACTGAAGTGAGCATGCTCAGAATCCGAAATTACAAAATGTAATAACTTTGGAATGTATTCATATTTCTTCACCACATCAATGCAGAATTGTGCCTCAGAATAATCTCTTTCTACCCTGAAACCTTCATACAAAAATTCCAAACAGTTTGCATGCAGCACAGTCTTGAAAAATGACCCTAACATTTGCCAAAAAAGGCAAAAAAAAAATATTTTTGGCACTATGCTACATGAAAAAACAAGTCTAATTGAAACATAACTTAGCAAATTAAGAGACCTACCCACCAAGACCACACATTCCAAATTTTGTTCAAATTCATTTCACGGTTGCAAAATTATTAACATACAGAATTTGTGGTTTAACATTAAACTGCCTACTCAACCATAATTATATATATATATATAAAAAAGTGATTTACACATTTTGGGACACTATATTTCCATGCCCTCACATGCAACTGAAGCAAAACTTATAACTTCATGAGATGTCTGCTTCTTGATGAGGCATGGCAAATTTCATGCATATCACTTGAACTTTTTCAAAGTTATTGAAGCTCATACTAATAAGTTTAACATAAAAGTGAAGAAAGAATTTGACTACAAATGATGACTTACACATTTTGGGACTGCATATCTCCACACATACACTCCCAATCAAACCGAAACTTGGCATATCAAGAGACCATTAGTCTGTGAGGACACATACCAAATGTCATGTAAATTGCAAGAATAGCTGAAAAGTTATTACTAGGAGTTATACTAGGAGATATAGACATACAGAGAGCCAAGGCCCATATGAGTATGTCTCCAGTCAAGCTGGTATGTTCCATGCATTATTAATGCACAAAATGAAACAATAGAAGCAAGAATTTGACAAAACATGAGGATGTACACATTTTGTGACTGTATTTCTCCAGACATGCACTTTTTAGCATGTTAAGAGACCATTGACTGTGAAGGAACATGCCAAATTTCATGTAAATTGAAAGAACAGCTACAAAGTTATTAATGTACAAAGTGAAACAATCGAGGCCAGAATTTGACAAAAGATGGGGATGTAGACATTTTGAGACTGTATATATCCAGACTTGCACTCCCATCAAACTGACACTTGGCATATCAAATGGCATGAACCACTGAAACGTTATTAATGCTCAAAGTGAATCAACTGATGCAAGAATTTGACAACATAGAAACATAGAAACATAGAAGTTGACGGCAGATAAGGACCGCAAGGCCCATCCAGTCTGCCCATTTATTTTTCTACCTTATAAATGTGCCATCGGCCTTTGCTCTGTCAGTGACCTATCTATTCATAGTCATTTGTATTGCTCCCTTATGCCTATCCCATGCCTGTTTGAAGCCCTGCACTGTATTCATAGCCACCACTTCTTGTGGTATAAGCCATTCCATGCATCTACCACCCTTTCTGTGAAAAGAATTTCCTCATTCCCCTTAATCGGCCTCCCTCTAATCTCATATGTGTCCTCTTGTCCTGCTATTTTTCTTATATTTAAACATATTAGACTCTTTCACCTTGTTTATGCCCTTAAGGTGTTAAATGTCTCGATCATATCACCTCTCTCCCTCCTTTGCTCAAGGGTATACATATTGAGCTCCGTTAATCTGTCTATATGTCTTCTGATGCAGTCCCTGCACCATTTTGGTTGCCCTTCTCTGGACTGCCTCAATTTGGTTAATGTCCTTGTGAAGGTGTGGCCTCAGTACTGCACGCGAGTACTCCAGATGGGCCTAACTAATGTCTTGTACAGAGGGATTATTACCTCCCTCTTACGACTTGTGATACCCCTACTAATACACCCTAACACCCCCTAGCCTTACCTACTGCTTTAGAGGTCTGCTTGGATGATTTTAGGTCATCAGTGATGATGATGCCAAGTCTCTTTCTTCCTTTGTGACTGCTAGCAACTCCCTCCCAGCCTATAAGTGGCTTCAGGGTTTCTCTTCCCTATGTGCATGATTTGCACTTCTTGCATTAAATCCCAGTTGCCACTCTTCTGACCATTCTGCTAGTTTATCCAGATCTCTTCTCATTCTGCCCACCCCATCTGGATCATCTACTCTGTTGCAGATCTTGGTGTCATCTGCAAACAGACAACCTTACCCTCTAGTCCATCTGCGAGGTCACTAATGAAGATGTTGAATAGGACTGGCCCCAGGACTGATCCCTAGGTACCACTTGTGACTTGCATCTCTTCTGACTGTATACCATTTACCACCACTCTCTGTTTTCTGCCAGTCAACCAGTTTGCCACCAGTTGACCAACTTCTGACCACCCGAGCCTACCTAGCTTATTTATCAATCTTCTATGTGGAACAGTGTCAAAAGCTTTGCTGAAGTCAAGGTAGGTGACATCAACTGCTCCCCTTGGTCCACCACTCTGGTTACCCAGTCAAAGAAATCTATGAGATTAGTTTGACAGGACCTTCCTTTTGTAAACCCATGCTGTCTTGGATCCTGTGCCCCTATGGATTCCAGGTGTTGCACTATCCTTTCCTTAAGGAGTGCCTCCATAATCTTGCCCACTACTGAGGTAAGACTGACCGGTCTGTAGTTCCCCGCCTCCTCCCTGCTACCACAACAAAAAAATGATATACACAGTTTGGGACTGCATATCTCCTCACATGCACTCTTGATCAAATGGAGACTTTGCACATCAAGAGAACATTAATCTATGAGGGTGCATGCCAAATTTCATGCAAATTGCAAGAACAGCTGCAAAATTATTAATGCACGAAGTGAAACAATAGAAGCAAGAATTTGACAAAACATGGGACTGCTTATCTCCAGGTGTGTAATCCCAATCAAACTGAAACTTCTCTTATCAAGAGACCATTAGTCTGTGAAGGAACGTGACAATTACCATGCAAATTGTAAGAACAGCTGGGAGACTTCAACATGCCAGATACAGATTGGTCAATACCAGCAGGAACATCTGCCAGAACTAGACTCATAGTGGATTCCCTGCAGGGGGAGGGCCTCAAACAACTGGTACAGCAACCCACAAGAGACAGGGCTATCCTAGATCTAGTACTGACTAACAAAGAAGGGATCACAGATCTCCAGGTAGAAGGTCACCTGGGGGCCAGTGACCATCACATGGTATGGTTCAATTTGGCTACTACATCTAAATCATCCCATTCCAAGGCAAAAATATGGGACTTCAGAGGAGCTGACTTTGATAAGATGGCCAACAGAGTTAAGCTAGCCCTGGAAAAAGAAACACAGGTGAGGAGGTACAGGCAAAGTGGGCAAGCATTAAGGATACAATACTTGAAGCAACATCCCATTGTGTTAGACAGAAAAGGAAGTGCAAAGAAGAAGGAAACCACTTTGGTTCTCAAATACAGTAGCAGAAAAGGTCAGAGCCAAAAGGCTGGCCTTCAGAAAATATAAGGAACACAGCGGGATGAAGATAGGGTACCAAACTGCCCTAAGGGAAGCAGGTAAGGCAGTAAGGCAGGCAAAGTCTCAAACTGAGGAAACACTAGCACAAACAGTAAAAGAAGGTGACAAGACTTTCTATAGATACATTAGTGAGGAGAAAGTCCAGAGGGGTATTGCTAAGCTTAATGGAGAAAAGGAGCATGTGAGGAGGAGGACCCTGTAAAGGCATCTATCCTAAATAGATACTTTGCTCAGTATTCACTGAAGAGAAGGTAGGGCAGGGCCCACAGCTCAGCATCATGGACACAGGGGAGGGAGGTGAGCACTACTCCTTCACAAAAGAAAGGGTCCTACAAGAGCTTGCTAAGCTCAGGTGGATAAGGCAATGGGAACGGATGGCATACATCCCAGGGTACTTAAGGAGCTAAAGGAGGAACTAGCAGAGCCATTAGCAGAATTGTTTAGTGAGTCTCTGAGCACAGGAGAGGTCCCAGAAGACTGGAGAAGGGCTCATGTGATCCCCTCCACAAGAGTGGTAGCAGGGAGGAGGCGGGGAACTACAGACCGGTCAGTCTTACCTCAGTAGTGGGCAAGATTATGGAAGCACTCCTTAAGGAAAGGATAGTGCAACACCTGGAATCCATAGGGGCACAGGATCCAAGACAGCATGGGTTTACAAAAGGAAGGTCCTGTCAAACTAATCTCATAGATTTCTTTGACTGGGTAACCAGAGTGGTGGACCAAGGGGAGCAGTTGATGTACGCCTACCTTGACTTCAGCAAAGCGTTTGACACTGTTCCAACATAGAAGATTGATAAATAAGCTAGGTAGGCCTGGGTGGGTCAAAGTTGGTCAACTGGGTGGCAAACTGGTTGACTGGCAGAAAACAGAGAGTGGTGGTAAATGGTATACAGTCAGAAGAGATGCAAGTCACAAGTGGGTACCTCAGGGATCAGTCCTGGGGCCAGTCCTATTCAACATCTTCATTAGTGACCTAGCAGATGGACTAGAGGGTAAGGCTTGTCTGTTTGCAGATGACACCAAGATCTGCAACAGAGTAGATGATCCAGATGGGGTGGGCAGAATGAGAAGAGATCTGGATAAACTAGCAGAATGGTCAGAAGAGTGGCAACTGGATTTAATGCAAAGAAGTGCAAAATCATGCACATAGGGAAGAGAAACCCTGAAGCCACTTATAGGCTGGGAGGAGTTGCTAGCAGTCACAAAGGAAGAAAGAGACTTGGGCATCATCATCACTGATGACCTGAAATCATCCAAGCAGACCTCTAAAGCAGTAGGTAGGCTTAGGGGGTGTTAGGGTGTATTAGTAGGGGTAATACAAGTCGTAAGAGGGAGGTAATAATCCCTCTGTACAAGACATTGGTTAGGCCCCATCTGGAGACTGCGTGCAGTATTGGAGGCCACACCTTCACAAGGACATTAACCAAATTGAGGCAGTCCAGAAGGGCAACCAAAATGGTGCAGGGACTGCATCAGAAGACATATGAGGACAGATTAACGGAGCTCAATATGTATACCCTTGAGCAAAGGAGGGAGAGGTGATATGATCGAGACATTTAAACACCTTAAGGGCATAAACAAGGTGAAAGAGTCTAACATGTTTAAATATAAGAAAATAGCAGGACAAGAGGACACAGCATGAGATTAGAGGGAGGCCGATTAAGGGGAATGTAGGAAATTCTTTTTCACAGAAAGGGTGGTAGATGCATGGAATGGCTTACCACAAGAAGTAGTGGCTATGAATACAGTGCAGGGCTTCAAACAGGCATGGGATAGGCATAAGGGAGCAATACAAATGACTATGAATAGATAGGTCACTGACATCGCAAAGGCCGATGGCACATTTATAAGGTAGAAAAAGAAATGGGCAGACTGGATGGGCCTTGCGGTCCTTATCTGCCGTCAACTTCTATGTTTCTATGTTTCTATGTAAGTTACTAATGCACAAAGTGAACAAAATCCCGGTTCATGAGCTCTCAAAATCTCTGTTCTTGAGCCAAAACTCTGCTTGTGAGCTGTTAAAATCCCCATTCATGTGGGCAAATCATTGTTCAAAGTTATGCAGTTATCCAGAAGACTGAACTAAGTATGTTCAGAACTCGAAATGTAAAAATTGAATAACTTTGGAACAGATTAATAACCTCTTTCTACCCTGAATGTTTTATACCAAAATGCCAAGCAGTGTGCATGCAGCACAATCTCAAAAAATGACCAGGACATTTGCCAAAAAAGGTGAAAAATGTATTTTTTGGTTCTTTGCTGCATGAAAACCACAAATCTGATCAAAATGCAACTTGACAAATCAAAAGAGCTACTCACTGAGACAACACATGCCAAATTTCGTTTAAATCCATTGAATGGTTACTAAGTTATTAACATACAAAATTTTTGGTTTAACATTAAACTTCCTGCTCAACCCTAACTACAGAGACTCAACCACACACACATATATATATATATATATATATAGATATATATATTTATACAGTAGGGGTGAAGGAATAACATATATATATATTATATATATATATATATATATATATATATATATATTATAGTAGCACGGTAGTGCTACCATAGTTAGGGTTGAGCAGCCATTTACATGATAAACCTAAAATTTTGCACCTTAATAACTTTGCAACCATTTGATGGATTTGCCTGAAATTTAGAATACACAATCAAGATCCATATGCCTTGGGATCTGCCAAGTTTTGTACCAGTCGCATGTACAGTTGCGGAGTTATTAAGCATGATCTGCATGTGCATTTACACTTTTTTTGGAATTCTATGGTCGTGCCTACAGGTTGTATGGTTTGCGTGACCTGTCTAAAATCTTCAGGTAACATGCAGCTGGGGTCCCCGATGTGCCTTTTGAAGATTTTGTGAAAAAATATTAAACGGTTCAAAAGTTATTCAAAAAACAAGTTCCCATTATAAGTCAATGGGAAAAGTTAACAAAAAGTTCAACAGTGTCGCAAATGCAGTTTTTACTTTCGCAAATGGCCCTTTTACTGTTGCAAATCTGCCATTTTGTTTTCAGTTAGAGATCATAAAAATGCTTGGCATTTAAAATTGTGACCCTCTAGCAACCTAATTATTTTTGTATTCACCTAGTCGGACCCTGAGGATGCTAGGCGTGTCTTTATTTTGGGGTAAAACACCCTAGAAATATGTTTTTCAAGTTTCTGGAAAAAGTACTTTTGCAAAGTAGTGTTGAACATAAAACACTGTCGAATGAATTTGCAAAAGCTTTCGCAAAGTTCAACAGTACTTTTCCAGGGTGTGTGAAAATAACAGCAATTCTTTAGCACTGTGGTGAAAAAGAACGGTTTGGTGTTTTGGTCTGAAATTTGGAGGGAATGCAGCCAAGATGTCACAGATGTGCCTTTCACTGGTTTGGTAAAAAAAATGTTACTCAACAGTCAAGTGACGGCACTCCAAAGTTGACAGTTTTTCCCATAGGATAACATTATGGCGTCTGTTGCATTACAGAAATCCTTTGGCGCTCTGCTGCAAAATAACGGTTTGGTCTTTTGGGATGAAATTTAGAGGGAATAAAGTCGACATCCCAGAGATGTGCCTTTTAGTGTTTTTGTGAAATGGTATTACAGGGAGCCAAAGTTATGGCACTGCAAACTTCTCTTTTTTTCCCATAGGATAACATTAAGGCTTTCACTGCGCCTTTCAGGGCCCGTATCTCGGAAATGGTGCGAGATATGGACTTTTCGTTGGAAAAGCTCTTAGCCCCCTATCAGGCACTAAGTACAAAACTAGCCAGGAAAGTTATAAATCATATGCCTTTTAATTTTTTTTCTATGTTGTACGGTTCCTGAGATATAAGCTATTTAGTATTCCAACTCTTCTGCCATTTGCGTTTTCATTTTTGCTTGTGTTTATGTAACTTCACTATTTGTCTCCACAGTACTGTTTATCTTTGTGTTTTGATTTGTGGTACCATGTGCATTAACATTAGTGTTTCTTGGTTATGTGTTCTACCACTGCTATATCACATTTAGTGTATTTCAGTACTGTTTCTGTTTTGCTTTTGTGTGGTGGACCGTTGGGTCTAAAGGGCCTCACAGTCCTGCTTTTGAATGATATTCAGTGTTGTTACTGCTGTTAATGTTTCTATTTTGTGTGGGCCCCATGCTCCTGTTGCTGTATAACATTTAATATATTTCAGTACTGTTTATGTTTCTCTTTTGTGTGGTGGGAACGCGGGACCCGAAGGGCCCTGCACTACTGTCACTAGCACATTGTGTATTTTACAGTACTGTATATGTTTGTGTTTTGTGTGGTGGTAGCGTGGGGCTGGAAGGGCCATATGCATAAACATTTGTGTTTGCTGGCATTGTGTTAGTATGTGTAAAGACATCATGTGGTGGGAGCGCGGGGCCAGAAGGGCACTGCGCTACCACTGCTGTATCATGTTTAGTATATTTCAGTACTGTTTATGTTTGCGTTTTGAGTGGTGGGACTGTGGGGTCCGAAGGGATGTATTGTTCCACTGGCAACATAAAGAGACGGTGTAATGTAACTCCACAACTTTTGTATGCGGCTAGTCCTGTGGGACCAGCAACAGTAACAGATATTGATGAACCTGTCAGGCTCCGTATTTCAGTTGTGATGGCTTCAGTAAGGAAACTCTTTCCTGTGCCTACTGAACCACTAACAAAGATCAGTAGTGGCTTATAGTCACGACAGTCAAATTTTTTGGTTTCATGTTGTAGGCCATGTTGTACAGTGGCTACTACTTGAGAGTGAACTGTATGCTGCTGCTGATTTAGTCTTTCTCTCAAGTCAGCTGGGTTGACAGTGGAGTGTGTTCCATGTTCCATGGCTGTCTCAATTTCTGACATTAACACTTCTGCGGCATTTAAAGGCAGAGGTTCACCTAGAACAGCTTGTCCTTCTGGATCAAGGATGTCTTGTGAACTAACAGGAGTGTCTTCCTGAAGCTGCTTCTCTGTCTTCTCAAGCTGTTCTTTCTCAGCCTCAAGTCTCTGGATGTATGTCTCTGAGTATTCAGTTTTGAAAGTCTCGTAACTGCGATTGAATTCTTCCTCGAATGTATCACAGTGACCTTTTAATTCAGACTCATTCCTCCAGGGTCTAAATAAGAATAGGAGAGCAAAGTAGTAGTGTTCTGTGCTCTCTGATGTGCCTAGATGCAACTTACAGTGGTCTATGACCCATAGCTTGTGTCTCTTTACGAGACAGCCATCCACTTCATTCACCTTGTAAATCTGGCATGTTGAGTCAGGTGATATATCTGCCTTGTAGTCATATCACTTAGCCACCTGAAAGAGACACATGTCATCCATGTCATTGCGTCTATGTGGGCAGTATGTGTCTATCAGGTTATTCTTCAAGATATGTTTTGAAGAAGGTCTATTGGCAGCAAGCTCCTCAATTCTGGCATGGGGAATCAGTACACGTTTGCATTTCTCTTTGTAGTTAACACTGAGAAACTGGACAGCATCAGAATTCCCGTAGAGATGTGTACCCATTAAACGGTCACTGGTTTCATAAGCTCCACATTCTCTGTGTGAAAGAGTCTTCAAGCCCAATGACCAGAGCTGAGATGTCAGGCTTCTGCTTGAACTGGCAATATCTTCCCAAAGATCTTGCAAGCTAGTCTGCTCATGTTTGGTTATGTACGAAGTGACGTACTGCACTAGGGCCAATGAGTTATCAGCCACAAACTGAACATCTATGTTTGCTTGCCACATTAGGAGAAGAGTTGGGTTGTAGTCATTGATATAGACCTCTTTCTCATTTCTAGGTAACTTGTATACCCCATTGGTTGATTTTGCCTTCAAGTGGTGTCATATTGCTGAGAAAAGGACAAAACTCATCTAGGAAATCCGAAGCGACATCGTGTGTGCCAATTAAATTTGTTCTTTACTACTCGCCAGCAGTATTTTGCACAAATATGTCACTGGAACTTTTGAACCAACTTCCATAGTGAAGGACTGTCAAACTTGTCTGGTATGTGACAAGTGATATATTTTTTGATGAACGATAGCACTTGAGCTGCACCTATGCATGGTGCATCCTTGATCCACAACAGCATATGGATGTGAGGGGCACCTCGTGCTTGATACTCTGTCCTCCAAAAGTAATGCTCCACAATACCAAGAGGTGGGTTGTCCTTTGACAATATGAAAGCCAGAATGTCATGGAACCGCTTGTGAAAATGTCTTGTGACAGTCACAGGATCAAGTGAACACATTTCTCCAAAAGTCATTGATGAAATGCCATTGACATCAGAATTTGCCCACTTCAACAGTTCAATGAGCTTGTCCCAGGCATATTCCGCACAACTAGGTGTGACAAACCATGCGGCTGCACCATAATCTCACAGCATTGTCATCACTTCGGAGAGTCTGCGATACCAATATTCTTTGATACCTCGAAGACTTGAAAGAATGGAAGACAGATTCACTGGCACATTTTCATATTTCTGCTTTAATTTCTCTAGAAACTGAGCAGCTGTCATTCCATCTAGTGGACTTGTGAGACAAATAGTATGTGCAATAGACGTAGATAGAATGCTAAGTTCACTCTTCCAGAGGAAATGAAACGGGTACTGTATGTTATGTCTGAATTTGCCATCTTTACATGGCTAGTGAGGTACTCAGCACTCTGTACACGCACTTCTCTTTCATCTAGGTGTACACCGGACCCTTTTGGGAATAGGTCTGGGAAACAACATGCTTCTAGTATTGCCTCCCAAATGCTGACAGGCTCACCTTCCCCCTGTTTCATTTGATAGAGATCAATGTTGTCTCCTACTGGATCTCTGCCATGTAGTGGGTGAATTGTGTACTGTTCATACACATTGTCACTTGTCTGTCCACTGACCTTCTCAATGATTGTTTTTTTTTTTCCAATAGATCATGTTGGACAGAGAGACTAGTCATCTGATCTATGTCAAGGTCTGTATAAAAGGGATTGTTACTCTTTAAATAAGTAAGAGCAAGCTTCACCTTCTGTACATTAACAACATCTTGCCAGATGACTTTGGACTTTGTTGGAACACCATTTACAAGAATCATCAAACTATTTTCCGTAGAGATTGCTTCCACATTTTCCTGTAGAGGAAGTGGTAGATACATCATGGAACCATTTAGAGATGTAACAAGCTCTTTCTGTGGAATCTTCCATGTCTTTGTGTTCAGACGTAGAATGGTTTGGAATGGTTTCATTGTCTGAATTAGAATGCGTTCAAACATTTTCAATGTTGAAATCTCGCTTGGTGCAACATGTCCCTCCATATTATTCAGCAGTGACCTTGGTGGCAAAATGTTAGACTTCAGTTTGGAGAAACAGTGCTTGCATAGCAGAATGGTGTTTTCTAACTGAAAGTCAGATTTCAGCAGCAAAAATGCTGAGAGATGGAACCACATGTCATTATATGGTGACAAAGTTTCCAGGTTCACTGTGACTGTTTGTTTACTGCAGCACAAACGGTCACATGACACACATACAGAGTCAAACATCTGAGACTTTGCCAACTCAAATGTTGCTATTTCTTTGCCGTCCTGTCTCAGTATGTCAGTTTCTAAGAGTGAAACAGATGTTTCAGCAGATGTGTTTAACTGAGAAATTGTTGTGTCTGGTACAGAAGCTACATATTGCAGTTGTTTGAGAAATGTGATGGCACCCTGCATGTCACCTGACTGCAATAAGTCATTTAAACAAGTGTACTGATTTACAACTCATCGTACTTCATATACTCTGTATGCAAAGTTTCGCATGCCTGTTTGATGCACTCCAAGCATCCGCGTGTTGTGAAAGATACTATCACAAACACCACTATCGAGGCATGCTAGTGAGTGACCCATAAGTCCAGTATGTGGACGAATTTCACAATGGTCAATCTTGTTAAACAGTTTATATCTTTCTTTGTGATCTGTAATCACAAATAGGTTGGCAAACTGTTCAACTTTTTCAAATGATGATTGCCTACGGTTGCAGGTGTCATCACATGCCCATGCCAGACAGTGCCATTTATTGGAAACAGTGGTTGCATCACAGTCATCATCTGTGTCCATTGCAGTGTCATCACAGATACTGAGGACATTGGCCAGTTTACTGGACTAATCAATGGTGAACTTGACTTCCTTTTTCTGGGAATAATAAGATTCTTCCCAGAAATATGCCTCTGAATGCTGTGTGTGCATCCAGTGACCTGTGAAAACATCACAGAAATTGCAGACAGTCAAAGAAGGATACGGTTGTAGCCTTTTTTGATGTCATACACAACTTTTCTAAATTGTTCAAGCACATGAGACATCTTACGCCACAAATGTTGCAGTACAAACACTGCTCTGTTAATAAAAGTGCATACTTTGATAAGCAGTTTCATCAAAGACACATGACTCTTTGTCTTTTTGCACTCAAGTCTCATCACAACAGCAATAAGTCTGTAGATCTTAGCTTTACTGTTGCAGAGGTAAACATTTTTTACTTGCTGTTGAGGAAGTATATGCTTTTGATGTGCAATGATTTGTTGTAGGGCTCACTGTTGCAGTAGAGGTCTGTTTATCTTCATATTCTGATCTCACATTAGTGTTTTCTTTATTTCCCTTAAGCAACAGTGAAGTACTATGATACCTGTCTCATTTCCCTATACATCTACGTCTGTATTTAGTCGGTATGTTTTAATATGATAGTTCACAGTGACAGTCAGCAATCTTACAGAAGTATCAGGCACCTGTACAAAAGACAGAAAAAAGACAATATTACTATATGCCTGTGCTCATGCCTTCTAGCATTGTGCATTGAGACATATGATTTAAGTATCACATCAATTTAAAAAGAAAATATTTTCAATCTTTGAATCACATTAGTTATTGACATTGTGACAGTTGTATTTTATTTCTGTTACATTGTCTTGTATATCATTATCACTATAGCATATAGATTTTGTTTCGTATGATTTCAATGTTCAGTTATTAAAAATTAGTATTAAGATACATTTATATAGCTAATGCTGTCACACTGCTGGTTACATAATAACTTTATTAATGATCTTTCTGTTAATTAGTAACACATTAATAAGTCAACTTTGCACACTTAGCTTAAGTTACTGCATTATGAATATTTCCATGTGAGATTATTAAGGTTGGCATTTTACTACAACTGTTTTGAAATTACACATCTGTCATTTTTCACATCCTTGCTGAGATGTTTTTTTATGCAGTTACAGTGACCGCTGCTGCAGGCGTTGAGTGAAACTACTGTTCAGAGCACATTGTGATAATGAAAGTCACACTGTTCATGAGCAGAGGTGTGGAAATGAGTACATATAAAATTTGGTAATGGTAGTCTGTAATATGACTGTTTATGTGAGTGTGCATATGAACTTCACAACACACATTTGTAAGTTAGTATATTTGCACTATTTCCATGTCGATTTGGAAACATTGCATTTACGTCCTAAATTGACTTTGTTGGAAATTTGGTGGCAATGCTGCATAAAAATTATTGCTTTGAGAGGGTGATTAACAACTGCCAAACAATGCATTCCTGCAAATCAGTTGCACGGTACCGTACTCACTGAAGATAACCACCTTTTAGTGGGTGTATTTACAAAGTCACAATACTATGTGTCTCCAGTTGTGACAGTGCCAATCAGTGTGGCAGTGTTCAGCATTGAAAATTTGGTTGTTTTTGCCATTAATCATCAAATTCTGGTAAAAATAGACAATTTGGAAAAAATAGTGTTGAATGCATGAAAGTGTCGTGAAAAGTAGTGTCGTGCATTCGACAGTGTCACAAATGGTACTGTCATGAGTTCGACAGTATGGCAAGAAGTAATGTCGAACGTTTGAAAGTTTCACAAAAAATAATGTTGTGCATTTGAAAGTGTCATAAAAGTACTTTCATGCATTTGATAGTGTCGCAAATTACTGTCGTGCGTTCTAAAGTGTCGCACGTTTTTAACTTGGAAGTGGAAAGTGCATTCATTATCGAATCAGATCTGATTGTATTTGAGTGACAGCTTGTTCTACCAATGTAATGCATGATTTGTCAGGCCATGTGATCAATCAGAGATGGACAACATTGAAGAAGAAGGCAACAGCAGCCATCTTAGTGCATACTGAGACACAGCATTTTCAAAACTGTAAGTACAGTAAAGTTTATAAAGCATTTTTTCTAGTATGATAAGAAGTATTAGCAACTTGTAAATACTATTAATCAAAATGTTTTTTAGTGATGTATTTGATAATGTTACTTGTTATAATCTAAGATGCTGTATTATTTAGATACAACTGTTTAAAGTCAGATAGTAGTTTAGTACTAACTTGTACAGATACAGCTGCAAATAGAGGGATATAGGAAGCTGCATGTGGACCCATAACAGAAGAGGGAACCAATCAGACATATTTTTGCAGCTGTAATTGTTTAAAACTGCCTATGAAAAGGATGCATTTTTCCCACCTCTCAATGTTTGCACATTTTAGCAGTAGCAGAAGTCTAATAATAGTCAGTGCATAGCCTACATTGGTTAATGAATCCAGAGTACTAGCCAATGTTTTTTTTAATGTGTGTTTTATTAATCAGCCCAGTGAAGCTGGCTTGTAGTATAGAGGTAAAATATCCATTTTACTATCACTACTGCCTAGCCACTGCAGGGTGAACACTGACTTTTTTGGTAGCTCTCTGTGCACTTCTGAGTTTAAAAACTGAGAATGGCAGAAAATAGCAAAAGGACTTTGTGGATAGTTGGAGACAGTTTCGTGAGATGAGTGTCTGAGTATGCTCACAATAGTGATTTTGGGAGAAACCTGCAGCTCCCAAATTGCTCTGTGAAATGGTTTGGTAGGGGTGGAATGAGGTGGGAGCACCTCATGCCAACCATGCAGAGACTTTTGAGTACTCAGACTCGTCCTGACATATTGCTGATACATCTCAGAGGCAATGATTTGGGCACCAAACGCTGGGTAGATTTAGTAACAGAAGTAAAATTGGACCTTGCTTCTATTATGAGTATGTTGCCTGCCTGTATAATCATATTTTCGGATATTACAGAGCATAGAGTCTGGCAAGCAGAACACCACATGTATCTGATTGACAGAGCTCAAAGAAAAGTCAACATACAAATATCTGCATTTCTATGCATGTATGGAATGTACACCATACGTCACCCAGAAATTAAGTATTGTTATGATTGGCTATACGTACCAGATGGTGCACATTTCTCACATGCTGGCAATTGCCATTTCCTGGGAGACCTTTGAGATGCAATCCTTAAAGTCCTTTAAGAATGTCAGGCTTTTTGATCAAATATTACAGTGTTAACAAAGGTTCTTTTCAGAACCAAAAAAATGTGGTCAAAAAATATATCAGTTGTTTATATGAGTCACACACATGTAACACATGGGTTGGGAATATTCAGATTGTGCCATGCTGTGTAACAACACTGGGGAAAGTGCAATAGCAATGCAGCATGTTGTTATTAGTACAAAATGTCATGATGTTGTAGTGTGGTTAGCATTGTTATACTTTTCAGTCTGTAAGGCAAATTGTACATTTTACTGTGGCACTGCACAAGTGTAAGTGGGCAGAGAGGAGTAGGGGTTGTACAACAGTGAAGTGCAGTGGTGGTAGGCTTATGCTTTACACTATTTAGTACTACACGTGCAAATGGAGCCATAATACATGCAAGACATAAGCACAGCTATTTATCATATTATCAAGGCATTACTAGTATGCAGGTATCCTCTTTATTAGTGAGTTGTTGCTTGTATTGGCTGACTCAGGATCTGTTGTCTAATGATGCCACTCCCCCCCAGTAGCTTGCTGGTAATCTACTTCAAAAGTATACTTTGTTTTAAAAAAAAAAAACAAATGGTGGCAGTACAGTGTAGTGTTGCCTATCACATTATAATGGGTAACTTTTTTTAAAGTTATGCTTTGTGGCATTGTTAGCTCTAGTTTGTTGTGAAATAAAGGTGGAGTGGTAGCTGCAGTACAGCACAATGGTTACTTTTAAACAGAAAGAACACAATTGGGTGAGGGGGTGGGGTGCAGTGTATCACCATTGATATATTTTCATAGCAAAATCATACTTGCTGAATCACAGGTGATGACAACATTGGTACAGTTGACTTTGTCTTCAATACAAAGTTGTTGATTGTGGTACATTGTTGTGGTGCAATACTTGAAGCTATACTGTTCTTATTTGTAACACTTTTGGGGATTCAACCCTGTGAAGCAGAATCACGGGTCATGGTTGGAGATACTCATGTCATTACTGGATCAATACCAGTATGTCTTAAGTGTGCATAATAGTCATAATGTTCCACAAAACAATGCATGTAAAAAGTTATTTCTGTCTGAAGGAGTTTGGAAGGGTTATGAAATGTGTTCTTGTCATGTTCTAAGCACAAAACCTCATACAATGCATACAAATACATATACTATGAGACATGACAGTAATGGAAATTTTTCTTTATGTTTCTACTGCAGAATGAAAGCCATGAGATGAGGCAGTGGACCTTGTGAGAGGTATGCTTGCTGCTTGATGAAGTCCAAGCCTGGGGGAGTGCCCGCATATTAATGCGGAGGTTACCCAACTGTAAACTGATTCGGCGTGGAGGCGATCAACAGTTTTTGCATGCTATTTTAAAGTCAGCATAAGACCATTGTCCAACTTGAAGAGGAAGTGGAAGCTGTTGCGCCAGAATTTCTATGTTTTGAAACAGCGGGAGGAGATACCGGACAACAATAGGTGCTGGTACTACCTCGCTTATGAGCTGTGGGAGGCTGCTGGGAAGCCAGCTGTGGGGGAGCGCCTCACTCATTGTAAGTTAATCAACAGAACTTTGTACAATGCATGTGTCTTGATATAGATTTAGATAAAAATTATGACATATGCTATGACAGTTAATAGTATATTGTTTATTTGACATGCGTGGTGTGGTTCAGCTGTGAGGTTTAGCTGAGTGACTGAATAACAGCACAAGTAGTAAATACACCTGTATACGCATTCCCTGTCATAACATTTTGCTAAGATACAGTGCTGAAATTGTGTTGTTGTGTTAATACTGATATGAAACTTTAATAGTGGGTATGCTGGAAGGAGTTAGCATTGGTGTGTGATGTGTTTTTAACAATTAGGTTACTTAATTTTAATAACCCATTGTATAACATGTATTTTATGATGATTTTTAATAATCTGCTAATGATAGTGGTGCAGTAACTATGCAGTATCCATTGTATCTAAACAGGATTTTACTTCATATAAGGTTTATGTAACTATTAAGTTTTTTGCATTTAGTGAGTTTATGCTCTTTTCTTTAACTAAATTTTGCTCTGTATGGCTAGTGTGTATTAGGTGCCATAATATGCAGTTGTGCAACTTAGTGATGGAAAGTTTAGTGTTTCACAAGTTGTAAAACAACATTTTAAACTTTTAAATACTGGTATAACAAAAGAGAATGTACTTGAGTTGCAGTATTCTGACACATGCAATGCAAATAGTGTTTTTTTATCATGTAGCATTAAACATGATGTTTGGGTATCTCATGTGAAATATGGTTAAGTCACGATTTGTAGTTACTAGGGAATTGTTAATCTCTCAAGTTGTAGTCCCAATGTTGTCCATGTTACCCAAACAACTACTTACGGTGATTTTAACAGTTGTTGTATTCTGCTCTTCAACATTATTATTGATATCAACAGCACTTGTTATTTATATGTACCTGCAATGCTTGTGGTGTACTTGATGAGAGGCAATATTACTACTCGTGAAGCGTGTTTTAATGGTTACATCAACTGTTGTTATAATGTGATGCAATTTACATTCTATGGCGTTAGTGGGTCTATTTTTTTTTCATCACGAGGTCAGCGAGGGCTCCCCACTGCCCGCGAGGTAGTACCAGCACAGACTGAAGCTGTGGAGGGTGGTCACTCGGACACTGAAAGTGTCATTGTTGTCGAGTCCAATGGTAAGATACTGATAGAAATAATTGTACTATGTAATTGGGGTGGTAAGAGGGTATCATGTAAGGTGTGACCTGCACTGCTTTACTCAATTCTTTTTAGGAAATACTATTTAGTAAGTTAGTATTACTTGAAGCATCTATGTAGTATTTGTATTTAGAAAATGGGCTGGGGAAATCCTTTTAGCTGATTGGCTAAGGCCACAAACCAGCCAGTCCGGCATCAGGCAATAGAGACCAGGAACTAATGAGTCCCTGTCTCTACTGCCTGATTTGGTTCCAAATCCTTGTGCCAACAGAATGTTCATTTGGTAAACACAGCCATATTTTTCTTAACACGTAACTGAACCACACACACACACACACACACATGCACACACACACACACACACACACGCACACACTGGGCATAACAGTTTCACACTCACTCCTCCTGCCAGGTCTTCATTGTGCACACTTTATCTGTTCCTCTAGCTGCCTGCTGACTTAGCTGAGACGCACAAGATTTATCCCTCGGCTAGCAAAACAGAAAATGCCATGGCAGAAGTGGCAATTCCTCATTAGGCTACAGCGGCTCATGCCCCCCATTCATCAGCACTGTTTACCCTGCAAAGAAACAAATACAAAGAACACTGCAGAAACAGACAACTTTGCTTCAGATATTCAAACTGCACCAGGCTGTGGCGTAAGCTTGGGTGCAGCTCAACTTAGCTGCAAAGGGGTGTGGACTTGGCGATATTCAATGGAACTGTGACATGGCTCAGCAGCATTGATTATCGCACCCTGGCCACCCCCCAGTGTGCATGGTGCAGTGGCACTGCACTAGCGTAAGTGGCCAGAGTGGAGCATGGGGATGCGTTAGTGCAAGTTCCATTGTGCCATGCACAGCAATCATGATATTCAAAAGTTAACATGCAAATGGGGCCATGATGAATGCCAGGTGCACATGGATCCATTTGCATGTCATTATGACCCCATTTACATGCAGGTGCACTGATCCCAAATGACTTGCATCTGGCACCCTGCCAGGCAGCAGCCGACGGGGACCGATGACCCCTCCAGACCATTGCAGTTAAAAAAATAACAATTCTGTCCAATATCCCTGGTGGTCCAGTGGACCGCTATCTCCCCGATCACAGGCATCTGTACAAATAAATGTAGAATTCCTCAATATCCCTGGTGGTCCAGTGGACTGCTATCTGCCTAATCACAGTGCATCTGTATAACAAAAGAGTTCATCCATAATCATGGTGGTTCAATGGACCGCTTATCTGCTCAATCGTATGCTTGTAAAAATAATTCCAATATCCCTGGTGGTCTAGTGGTACACCCCCACCCGCCACTGAGCCTCACCATCCTGCTCCCCAGGTGTGGCCGGGCAGCAACAGCACACCCACCTGATGCTACACTGCCCACTGACTGACACCTGGGCTCAAGGCATAACATTGGTCTGCCGCATGAGCCAATGGGTGTGTGCATATACCTTTACTACACATTCCATCGCATTGCCGATTGAAAAAACATTAGATAGTGTGGTAGGTGCCTCTCTGTCCCTTTCATGTGCACTTTTTTTGTAAGGTAAATTCTTCTATATTCCTGGTGTCCCAGTGGACGACTGCCCGCCTGATCATAGGCTACGTTAATATAAAATTAACCACTATCCCTGGTGCTCTAGTGGAGGTGTCTGAGTGATCGCAGGCACAAGTAACATAAAATTCACCTATTTCCCCTGGTAGTCCAGTTGACATGTGTGCTCAGTTGTGGACTAAAATACAAATAACAGAAAGCTGCTATTTGTGTTGTTTCAGTGAAAACCCCCCCTTAACTGCTGACTAATCCCCACTGTCATGCTTCACCCCCCCCGGTCAACAACAGTCAGCAGTACACCACCCACCAGCTGCTCTGCCGCCTGCTGACTGACACTGTCAGTAGGGCTGTATGTCCATAATTACATGGTGTGAGCCAGTGGTCGTGCAGCATATATTGTTCAACAGAATGCACATATATGAATTGATCTATGCACATCTCTAATGTGTAGAATTGTATGGGCTGCATGCTCATTGGATCATGCTGTGGGACAATGGATGCACAGCGCTACCAATGATGTAACTTGGCATATGGCGGGGTGGGTGGGTTGCTGCCCACCGCCAATGGGGGTTGGACTTTATGGATTAACAGGTAGGTGGGCAGGGTGTACAGTGATACTAGGTATAATAGGTTTTTTATTGTTTTTCACCTGTGATTGGGCAGACATGTCTACTGAACCACCAGGGATATTGGTTATTTTATATAAATTCTGCACAGGATTGGATGGACAGGTTCACTGGAACACCAGGGATATAGGTTTATGTTATTTGACTTCAGCCTGCATGGGCTGTGTGGCGATGATGTGTCTGCAGGTGGTTGTTGCCCAAGGGCTGCTGCCTGTCAGGGTGTCAGCCCAAGTTTTGGGTATGTATGGGCATCTGGATGCAACTGGTTCTATAATGACATGCTAATTGCCCATTTGTGCATGTGCATGCATTAGAATTCCCATTTGTATGTTGACTTTCAAATATTGTGGTTACTGCACCTAGTACAATGGAACTAGAGCTACTGTGTCCCTAGTTGCACCTGGCCACTGATTCTGGTGGTACCACTGTGCTATGTGCACTGATGGTGGCCAGGGTGCGATATTCAACAATGCTGGGACATGGTGCAGCTCTGTTGAATATCGCCCAGTGGACACTACTGCACAGGCACATCCAGCTGTACCTGGGCTTGTGTCACAGACTGGCACAGCTTGAATACCCGGGCTTTTGTTTAATTAAATATACTGCTAAAGAGAGAGGGTATACTGTAGGATGTACCACATGTGGCATGGTTACATCTCTAACCTGTAGTTTGTGACTGAGCTACAGCAGTCATGAGACATCTACATTAAACAAACACCATATTGGAGTATGTTACTTGAGAATTGTAAAACAAATTTCATTATATTAATTATGATTTGAAAGAAACAGATATCATGGACAGACGTACGTCAGTTATACACTTCTCAGTTTGGTTTAACTGAAGATGATCCTTAACTGTCCATGACAGTTGTGGACTAGAATAACATATACAATATTGTAGTACTATAATTTTTTTCAGTTGCTAAATAAGTGAATGTTGTGGTTATTCCAGTGTAAGAAAATATTTGTACACATCTGAATTCCTTTTTTTGTGTTATGTCATCTTATGAATGACTAATAGAGGTACTCACTACAATATATATGTTACCTAGATTTTGTATAGTATATGAACAGAGTTATTACATATTGCTTTTAACTCACTCATGTGATACATACTTATGTCACCAGATACAATATGCATAAGAAAATTTTCTGTTATGCAGATAGTGATACGAGATGGTAAAAATAATTGCATTTCTTTATGAAGTTCGGTGGTATGACCCATGTATATGCTACAGATTATGGTTTTGCATCTGTTGTGTCCTTGTTACATATTATCAGAATCTCTGAATTAGTGAATAGACAGTATTCTATGTGTATGGTAACACTGCTGTACTAGCAGGAAATGAGGTGGGCGTCACTGAAGAGCTCAAAGGACATCTGCAGCAATGTACACACATAGGGCCAGATATTCAAACTGCACCCAAAAAGTACGCAATAGCAGGAGCAAGTGCAAGTCTATTGCACCCATGCGCAGCAGACACGAAATTCAAAAAAGGAGCAGTCCAAATTGCTCCTACAACCAACATCTGAATATCACACAACCTGTACCATAGTGCAACTAGGGAGGGGAAGCTGAGCAGATATGATGTGCTGTGGCGCAACAAGAGATGTTCAGCTGAGCAGTCCAGAGGTGCCATAGCACAAGCAGGGAGCCCCCCAGCTGCAGAGCAATGTAACTGCACAACCAGGGAGGTAGGGGCCCACCACCCATGCCACAGATGGGCACAGGAACACACAGCAGAACAGACATCGTCCCCTCACACCCCAAGCACAGCACAACTGGGGAGGGCTAGAATGACCACCGGTCCATGGAAACAAGCAAATGACCCACAGCCGGGCCATGGTGCCTCATCACACCCACCGGCAAGCTGTGACTGCCACACAAGGAGGGCAGACCACCCCATGCCACACCATCCCCCCAGTGTACAGCACACCCTGCACCGTGACCCCCAGACACCCCCCATGAGCAGCGACCACCACTGCAGGAAACCCCATGCATACCACCACTCCCACTGTGACACTGCAACCCTGTGCACCACAGAACCATGCAAGCCAGCCCCATCATGAGCTCCCATCAGCGGGTGGCAGCACATGGCAATGCAACAATGGCAGACACAGTGCCACCATGCACAGTCCCCTCGAGGTACTGCTGAGAGACCGACCATGCACCGGCACAAGAGGTACCCCACACAGGACAGGGCATGCCCCTGACACCACCACCAGTGATACAGCACCCTGCATAGTAGTCCAGTGACACACCCCGACCCACTACTGGCCACAACAGCCAGCACAGACACACACAGTGGTGCATGGAAACATGCACCACACTGGATGCCACACAGTGTATGGACAGACACCCACTCATACCCAAGGGCACACCAACACAGGGATGCAGTGGTGGGGCAACCAAGCCCCCATCGAGGGCCCATGTAAGCTGTGTACACACAACCCACAGTCCACCAAGGCACTGGAGTGCCAGCCACCCTGTGCAGGTACTGTGGACCCGTACACCACCAGCAGTCACCTGGAGCACAAGTCACAGACAGTGGGGAACATCCCCTGCAACACACACAAGGTACAGCATGGAGGTGGGACAATGACTGTGGTGCCCACAGTGCCACCCGAGCCAGGCATGCACCACACCAGTGACAGGGGCAACCCAGCAAAGTGACGGATACAGTGGCCACCCTGCAGGGACTGCCACCATTGACATGCCAGCAGACTGTGCAGGTCACAGACATGCATGTGTGTCAGCTGCACAGGCCATGGACGGGCCGATGGGTGCACCATGGACACAGAGCATGCACCATGGACCACTGCACACAGTCATCCAGTGCACAGGGAACAATGCACACCACAGACACTGACTAATAGCTAACTCCACACCATAGTCACCTCCACACTGACACACACACACACCCATGACTATACCACCCCTGACACCATGCACACCACTGCAGCTGAGCACCAATAGCCCACTGCAAATCAGAGACCACCACAGTATTCATATCAAACAATCTGTATTCAAACAAAATATAAACATCAACTATATACAATAATATACATATATACAAAGTTGAGGGGGAAGGCCACAAACAAGGTGGGGGTGGGTAAGGGGCAGGGGTGAACAAATGGGACAGGAAAGGGGGGTGTGAGGGCGGGTCCAGGGGGTAGGGGATATAAGGGGCAGAGGGACATTTAACATAAGCGCTGCTCCCCACTCTGGCTCCTTCTCTGCCTGTGCCTCCTCAAGACCCCGGTCTCATCTATCCCGTGAAGGATGTCTTGTGACACCCTCACCAGCTGCAGAATCTCCCACAGTGCCTCTCAGATGTCTTGGAGCTGGAGTGTACCTAGGACAAGGGAGCACAGTCAATAGGTGTGAATGCACAGCCAGATACAGCCCACCCATTGTGCATGGCATACGGCTGTGGGACATACCTCTGTGATGGTGTGCGACCACCCACATTGATCACGTCCACATGACCTGCCCACCCAGGCACATACAGCCATGCGGAACACTGCACACACCCACTGGCCAAGTCACGCACAGCACCACCGTGGCCGGTTAGTGACATGGCTATGTGGTGCAAAGGCAGTGGCACAACCATGCACCTGGTGCATGCATGGACCACCATTGATGCACTCCCAGAGATGCATTGCCACTGGACAGTGTTGACTGAAACAAGTTGCGTGCATGGTAGTGGTGTCAATGAATGGTGGCCATGCCCCACTGCCCACTCTGTCACAAAGCATGCAATAGTAATCATGGATGTATGGCACTCACCCTCATTGGGCTGGTCAGGTGGGCAGTGATGGCCCTTGTCCCGCCTGGCTGCTCCATCCTCCTCCCTCCACCGCTCCTCTCTCAGTCTGCACTGTTCGTCCAGGCCTGTGGGGGAAACAAGGAGAGAAGAACATTAGTACAATCCCAAAGCAAGGTCCCCCTGCCCCAAGGTGTGTGCCCACCCACCCAGCCAGACCCACCAACCCCACACCCTGTAAACACCACCACAGCCAACCCTAGACTTTCCCTCCCCTATGTGCTGGACACATACAACACTGTTACCCATATGGATGATAAAAGTGCATTGACGGAACCCCTACCTGGACATGGCACCATGCCCTGCCTGGCACATGCCCACAGATGTGCCAGTAGCTCCGGCTCCCTCCTCCTCAGGTCCCCATAGTGGTGCCTGCACTGCTCCACACTCCTCCCCATCTGGTGGCCTCCTCCAGGTCAGTGGACACCTCCTGCCACACCTGGGTCCTGGCCCTGTCCAGTGGCGACTCCCCAAAAAGAGGCCCATGGTGTGGCTCAACAATTGCCCCCAGATTGGCCAACTCAATGGCTGTCCACTGTGCAGCTCATCTGCGTGCCAACCTAACAGCTATAGTAGGCAATATGGTGCTCTGTAGTGCGGTACCCCATGTGCAGATGCTGCGCAGTACATAGCTGCCATTCCCTATCATGCTGTTACCGAACAGTGCGATAGAGGTGCACCCATGCCTGACGCATGGCACCAAGGGGGCAAAGGTTGAGCACAGGGTCAAGGGTCTCTGGTGCAAGGCCACACACAATGCCATCGGATGACTATGCATGTAGCGTGATTGGTTGCCTGTGTGCCAGCACCACAGTGGACTATCACGCGGTTGTGCCATTGCGCCTATGAAGGCCCATTGTCACAGCGACATGTAGTGACCTTCACTATAGTGCCACTGGCACAATGGTGGCCATGCCCTGCATTGCCTACCATGCACATCATGTCATCAGTGCAGCAGATGCCTGTGTCAGCAGCCTGGGCATGCACAGTGAGGTGTACTACGCATGCCACAGAACTGCGCCATTTGTTCAGCACGTTCCACACAACTGCGCAAAGTGCAACAGCGCGATATTCAGCCGTCATATGCTAATCATCTGATCAGCCATTCAATGGCACAGCACCGTGATTTGCATCTAATTAAAGTTGCTCCTCACCTAATTTGCATGGGTTGCACTATAAAGGTGCGACAAACTGCTGCAGTGACCATAGTCGGTTACTGCAGTTTATTGGTGAGTTGCATGCTGTGTGGGAGTGTGGACTGTGGATTCAGGGACATGCATGGGACTGCACAGTCACAGGTAACCACTGCCATCCTTACAGACTAAATAATGACCGAGCACATTCTGGGAGAGGAGGACAACAGTGGTGGGAGGAGGAGGAGGCCAAATTTCATGAAGGCCGAGACTGAGGCCCTCTTTGAGGCCTACCTGGATCAGGAGCCTCTGCTCAGTGGACGGCGGGGCACCCCTCAGGCCCGTGCTGCTGCATGGGAGGAGGTGGCATGTGCCATGAACCTGCATGGCAGCCACCAGTGCTCTGTGCAGGATTGTAAGAAGAAGATGGGTACAGACAGGAGGAGAGTAAAGGAGAAGGTGGCTGCCATCAGGGTGGCACATGCTGCAACAGGTGGGGGACAGCTGGAGGTGGTACAGCTCACCCCAGCAGAGGACAGGCTTGCTGCAAGCATGCACCGCAGTGCCATAGAGGGAGTTCTGGGCGGTGGCTTCCAGATGGGTGGTGGCCCATCTCTGCATGGTAAGTCATGGTCTGCCTCGGGAGGGCCGGGTAGGTAACACGCAGTAACGTGACTTTGCTTTCCCTTACAGATCCTGAGCATCTGCAAGGGTCAGTGGTGGTGGGCCTGTCCACTGCGGACAGTCAGACGGAGTCAGAGTTTGGACCATCCACCTCCACAGGTATGTGTGGATCAGTTTGACAGTGGGGCCTCCTGGCTGTCCACACTGATGTCATTGAGACAAGTGTGGGGGAAGCTCTGCCTGTGTCTCAGCGTGCTGGCATCCATGGATGCCAGCACGCTGTGGCTGGGGCCGAGCCCTGCACCAGTGATGATGACACGACCGTCATGGGCAGTGACACGTGTGTGCTACAGAATGGACACACAGCAAGGCAACTCACACCGATGGCTGTGGCTGGTGCCGCTGTGGGGGCCAGCATGTCAGCACAGTCCCAGACTGTGCCTGTCAGCACCAGTGGGGCAGCACTGGTGTCTGATCAGGACAGTGGGACTGTTGCAGCCACTGCGGTGGCACCACTGAGCCCTAGGGTGTGGCAGCCAGAGGGGCAGCAGCAGCAGCAGTCACCCACCTGGTCTGGGGATACAGAGTTCAGCGGTGACGTCTGTGCACCACCTGTGGACATGCCCATACCTGGTCCTGGTGTGCAGCACCCACCCTCAAGAGGTGCTGAACATCAGGCCCTTGCACACCCTGAGGGACAGGATGCCAAGGAGGCTGATGACCTCTTGGACGAGCACACCTGCCTACTGCGAGCATTGGTCCAGCAGCAGATGCAGCTTGTGACATCCATGGAAGCACTGTGTGTGGCTCTGGAGTGGGTAGAGGAGCATCGCAGCAGGGACACTGAACAGATCCTGGCATGGATGGACCATTTGTGGGAGGATGTGACTGCTGCCATTGACAGGCATGCACAGGCATTCATTGCTGTCATGGCCACAATGGGCACACAGTCAGGTGCCCATGCGTCACTCACACCATGCAGTGCACTCTCCACTCTCCATTCCCAGCATCATGCGGCTCCCACCCTGTCGACACCGGGTTCAGCTGTGGGCATCCCGAGCACTCCTGGTGCAGGCATGTTCAGTGTGCTGCAGACCCCTGCACAGGCATGGTCGCTTCACACAGTGGAACCCCTGTGGGACCATCGGTGCCACCCCATGAGGCCAGTGGTCAGCCTGCCAGTGCTGGTGGGTCTCAGCGGGGCCACCCATGCATCCGAGGCAGCTGTGGCACTGTGTCATGAGACTGACCTGTCTCCCAGCGTGGCCACTGTCTGGTGCTGCCCTGTGTGCATTGTGTGTTTTTCAGTGGGCAGTGCACGGATGGGTACCCAGACCTGCACACAAACACACAGTCCACCTGCACATCCTCCTGGCTGCTGTCCGCAGTTATGTTTGCATGATGATGCCTGCATTGCACTGTACACTGAAGTGCAATGGTGCCCAGCATCTGACACACGCACATGGACAGGCAGTGGACATGGTGGCCTATGGACATGTGTGTTGCTAGGGTTGGCGTTCTGGGTCGGTGTGCCTCCTGACCTCTGTGCACATTTGGTGCATTGTGTGTGTGCGTGTGTGTCCCTCCACATGGCGTGTTGATCCTCACCCATCCCTGGTTGTGTGTGTGCTTCTGTGCCCTGCCACTTCCCTTGATGGCATGCACCCCTGGTGTGTGTCCATGCATGTTTGTGGGTTGTACCTTAGTCACTGGTGGTTGCATATGGCCCCATGACTTACCTGGGTTGGCTGAAGTGCTCCTCTGTGATGGTGTTCTGGTGCAGCTGTGCCTGCCGGATTAGTCAGGGGTCCCGTCGGCCAAGGGGGGCTGCCCATCACCATCATCACCGGCGTTCCCGTCATCCCCATCACTGTCCCCCTCTTTGACCTGTCCGGCTATCCCACATTCGTTGGCCATGTTGTGCAGGATGCAACAGGCCAGGAATATCCCACAGGCCTTTGAGGGGCTGTACTGTAGGGCACTGCCAGAGGTGTCCAGGCAATGGAATCATGCCTTCAGCATCCCGAACACCCGCTCAATGACATTGCGTGTGGTGGCATGTGCCTCATTGTAGCATTGCTGTGATGGGGTCATGGGCCGCCGGTAGGGTGTGAGCAGCCAGAGACAGAGTGGGTATCCACTGTCACCTGTGTGCAGAGGGTGGAGGTTAGTTTAGTGATCAGCTTCAGCCTGCCCCAAGCCATGTAGGCCACTACCCATGGCACCTCTGGCCATGCCCCCCCAGGCCCTCCATATGTCCATTTGGTTTGCATACTCACCCACTAAGTGTCCTGTGGGGATGTCCCCACTCACAAATCTGTGGCACAGTGCCGAATGGTGCCAGATGTATGAATCGTGTGCTCTCCCAGGGTGCGTGGCACAGACATTGATGATGCACCCCCTGGCATCGTACACCACCTGGCAGTTGATGCTGGAATAGCCCTTGTGGTTCATGTATGTGGCCCCCTTCTAGCCAGGTGGTGTGTGTATGGCCACATGGTTGCAGTCTATTGTCCTTAGCATGCCAGGCATACGTGCTACCCTGTAGAACTCCTGTATGTTTGCTGTGCACTCCGCCGCAGTGCTGGGGAAATGGATGTACTCCTCAGCATGTGGCCGCAGTGTGCTGAGGAATTGGGTGAGGTGGCGTTACATGGCTGACTGGGTTATGCCTGTGGTGTCCCCAGCTGGTCTCTGGAAGGTACCTGTGGCGAGCAAGCACATGCAGGCTGTTACCTTGGTCTCCACTGACAGGGCATGACTCCATCGTGTGGGTGCCTGCATCACATCACTGCACAGATCACAGAGCAGCCTCAGTATTGCCCTGTTCAGGCAGTACCGGCCCACAATCTCAGTATCTGTGTACAGCTCAAAGCTGGTGCGGGCTCGGTACTGCCTGTTGGGGGCATACCGCTGACGGGCCCTTCCACAGCCACGTCCCCCTGCCGCCTGCCTTCTCAACCCCCTCATTACAGCCTCCATGTGGAAGGTGGCACTGGCCATATCCCTGGCTTTTGTTCCCCCCCGGCAGCTGTTGCTTTGTTCCCCCTGCTGTCCTGGCTGCTACCTCCCTTGCACCGGGTACACCTGTCTGTGCTGGCCTCTGAGTTGTGTGGCTTCCCACACCTTCCCTGTGCCTCTATTTTGCTGTGGTGTTTCCCTGGCCTGACCTTTTTCTGCCACTTTCCCTATCCGTGCCTCTGCCTCTGTCTCCTGTGGCTTCCCTGTAGTGTTCTTGTGCCTCTTCCTTGCTCCTTTTTATTTTGGCTCATTTCCGCTATGGCGCTACTTCCACTTGCTCCCCTGTTGCGCATTGCACAAGTCTTTGAATATCACACTGCGCCATTTATGCATGGTTCCTCCCCCTTCGGTTGAGCGTGCCTTCATTATCATTGCGCTGTTGCTCAGCATGTTTTCAGGGGCACAACTGCCTCCTGCTGAATATCGTAGAATGGCGCAATTTCGGACTTGCGCAGGCGCAACCCTATTCCGCATGGCTTAACTCTTTTGAATATCTGGGCCATAGTGTTAAAATTACAGTGGGGGTGTACAATGATGATGTGGTCACAAGTTGTAGGAATTATCTGTGATATTGTTGTTACTGTTCATGTAAGTCACTTTCTTACTGTACAGATGAGAAGAGTTGCTGTGTGCATGTCACTGTTGCTTAATGACAGAACATCACATAAACACAGAAGTGTCATTGCAAAGAGGAATGTGTTTACATGGTTCAGTTACACAATGACACAGTATAAAACAATGCATTTCATAAAAAAAAAGTATAGCTGTACTGTAATATTTTGTGGTATATGTAATCATTTTTTTACTTGTCTGTTTTACAGAGCCTGGGGAAGCTGTGGTTGAGAGACCAGTGGAGGTGAAGCAGGAGCCAGGCACCAGCTCTCCACATCAGTACCATCGCAACAGATATTCATACAAGATATAGTGTTACAGTATCCTGAACACAGAATGTATGTTATGTTCATTGTCTGCTTGGTAGGCGGTTGTGTAATGACTGATATCATATAGTAGGACTGTTCAGCATTCTTTCATAACCTAAAGAATGCCTGTGAAGGCTGTATAGTACTGCATTGTACAGAGATGCAAATGAATACATTTATACATCTCTGTTCGGTAGTATGGTGCAAGGTTCATGTTCATTTGCTTCTGTTGTGGACAATGTGTGTACAGCCCTATTTCACAGAGTCAGTGATTGTGCATCAGGCTTACAAGTTGGCAAGCAGCTATGTACTGCCACTGAGAGGAGTGAAGGGGGAGTGGACATGTTGTTGCGTAGTGGTTGGGAGAGGAGCAGTGTAGGACTACTTAACAAAGGATGTTTTACTTTGATATTATATTGCAGGGATTCCTGCAATAGGCCTGTGAGTGTTGCACTGGGACACCAGGGACATAGGAAGCATAATTACTATAGTAATACACACAGTCAGCATAGAGGGGGCAGGATGAAGGTGCAGCTGTAACTTGGGAGGTCACTCAGAGCTGTCAGCTGTCATGTTGCAAGGTGTGATGTGGCAACCAAGCTGTGAGTGGCAGTTGTTGAACATTTAAATGAGCGAATCTACTCAGTAAAGTACAAGCAGTACTTCTGAGTGTATACTAACATACTAAGAATGCCAGCAGTTACGGTCTTTCATGTCTCCTCATTTGGTCAGCCACTGCCCTGGGAGTTGAGCTTGCTGCCCCCCCCAGCCTTCTCTGGTTTCTCCCTTCCCAGTTCCAGATATTCTGACTGCATTGAATTTTGATTCCAGAACTGTTACCTTATACCTGTCCCACATCCTCTTGAACCCCTGCACCATCTCTGCCTACACCAGCCCCCTGGGCAGCACATTACATGGCTCTACCACCCTCCTAGTGAAGTAGCACCTCCTCCTTTCTCCCCTGAATCTTCCCCCTCTGGCTTGCAGCCACACACACTAGTTGCCCCACTCCTCCTTCCTTAGAAACATCTTAACTGCTACTGCCCTATTTACCCCCTTCATGTACCTGAAGACCTCTATCATGTCCCCCTGGTCCCTTCTCTCTTCCAATGTGTGCATATTTAGCTCTTCACACCTCTCCACATAGGTCCTGTCCCCCAAGCCCCACATTATTTTGGTTGCCCTCCTCTGGACCCTCTCCGGCAGTTTAATGTCTCTCTTTAAGTATGGCATCCAAAACTGCATGCAGTACTCGAGATGCGGCCTCACCAAGCACTTATACAGATGGAGTATCACTTACCTCCTTCTGGAGGCAATCCCACTAGTGATGCATCCCAGCATCCTGTTGTCCTTGGCTGATGCTCTCCTACAAGTCTCCAAGTTGTTCATCTTGACATCCACCAACACCCCTAGGTCCCTGTCAGCCATCAAGACTTGTAGCATCTCACCCCCCGGGTGTACACTTGGTCAGGGTTTCTGTACCCCAGGTGCAGTACCTTACAGTTCACTGCATTGAACCTCATCTTCCACTTTCTAGACCATCTTTCCAGAGCCTCCAGGGCAGCCTGTAGGGCTACCCACCCCTTCTCCCCATCCACCAATGCCCTCAGTTTTGAGCCATCCACAAAGAGACTCATCTTACTCCTGATACCTGTCCTTATGTCAGAGACATAGGTGTTGAACAGGAGGGGCCCAAGTACTGATCCCTGTGGAATCCCACTAATGACCCTCCTTGGGAATGAGACTATCCTGCCAATTACGAAGCTCTGGGTCTGTTCCTGGAGCCAATTGGCTATCCATCTGATGTGTTACTACATCCTGGGCTGAATATTGGGTTTGTATGTAACATGGAATGAGAATGAACCTGCTAATTGTGTTGCATATACTACTGTTATGTTTAGATAGAATGGTATTTAATGGCAGGACCATATCACTTTTTAATATCACACTGGCATGCATCACTGTGTTGTGCATGGTGTCAAAGTTGTGTTTCTTGCACAACACTTCTGGACATATCTCCTACTCTTTATTTACATGCTGTGTATAGAATGTATTAGATTAAGTACTTAGTAAAGTAATTCAACTCTTGCTTACTAAATCTGTAAGATGGTTTCAAATATTAGAAAACCATTGTGACAGATACAGTTAAAAATTATCTGTAAACATTCTAACTGGTTATGGACATCTTTCACAAACATTATTGTGAAATTGATCATATGGTGAAGAAGGTTTAAGAGTGTTATTAAGTTGTTTTATTAAAATACAAATAAGGTACTTTCACTGATTGTGTCGGTGGTCAGTTAATCACCATTTAGGACATTTTGGCATTTGGCATTTAGTAACACTTTCTGCCACACTACAGGCAAGCAGATCATCAGAACAACATAAAAATGATATTTTATTCATGGCTTGCTGCTTAATCAATGTTGTGGCAGTAAAAAATGATTTTTATAAATGGAAATATGTACAGAGGGTGAATAACAACTTGACGTGCGTGTCTTTTGTAGCAGTCATTAAACTGATGATGATGTACACATTGGATTATGTAATCATACTATTGGTGTGCAGGTAGTCGAATATTCTCTTGCAGGTGTGAAGAAATAATATAGGCACAGATGCTAAAGTATACTTGTTCACACACAATGAAAAGGTAGTATCAGTGTATGAGACTGTGCTGTTTATTATGTTAAAACATTTAGATACTGAGTATTGCTGTATAGTAAGTTAAATATAAGAATAGTATAGGAAGTGTACTGTTATACATCTTTTTATGTTGTCAACAAACGACATAATATGGTACAAAAAATATGATAACTGAACAGGCAAGACAGGAATCTATATTTGTATCACAGTTCTAAGTAGTGTTAATAGTGGCAACAAAATGTATAACAATTACTGAATTAGATATACATATTGTAAGGTGAAAGACAGAAAGGTAATAACTGTTTTGAGGCTGATGTATTGATTTATGTTTTTTGACTCTTTGTAGGGTGACGCCATGCTAAACGCTGTACTGGCCACTGCCGCTGTTACTGTAGGCTTGGGCGCAAGGTTGACAGTCTCATTAAAGATAACGTTGTGCTCCGTGAAGGACAGCAAAGATTGCTGTCCTTCATGGAAGCGCAACAGCTGACCGTCAACCTTGCGCTTGAGCCTGTGGTGACAGCGGCTGGTGACACCATGGCCAGTAACAGCACTTCACCTCCACCTCCAGCTGTAACATCCAGCTTCCCTGGGGTGAAGTGACCACTCTCCACCAGAGTCCGGTATCTCCTCTGGAGGGCACAACAGCTTCCACTTTCATTGCACCTCCACATCGAATCCAGTTTATGGCTTGGACTGCCTCAAGCAGCATCACTAGGTAAGGCCATGCAACTACTAAGTGTGGTACGCTGTGTGCACCTGCAATCAGGGAAGTGTACATTTGGTGTACATGGCCTCAGTTTTGCTGTTGATCTCCACTGAGCATGCAGTACCTGGTCAGGTGGGTGGGGATGTCTTGTAGTACATTTAGACAATTGTTTTTTATTTCTGTCACCCGCTGCTGGTTGTCTGTCATTGGTCGTGTTGCCTTGGTCCTCCCCCCTACTTGCATATGTGTGTGTGTCTGTGTGTGTGTGGTGCTGGGGGGTGAATTCGGAGTTAGAATTTCCAACCCTAACACCAAATTTCCTCACTTTTGTCGCTGTGGAACAACCCTAACTGATGCATTAAACAGTTTTTTGCAATGAATATATATATATATATTTATACAATAGGGGTGAGCAAGTAACCTTGACAATAAAAACACATATTCTCACTACAGTGGAAAACTCTGTGATGACATAGACACTGTGGGGTTATTTCCTGATAAACCCACAGTGTCTACCTCACCAGCAAATATACTCACAATGGTGATGTCAACAGAGTCAGACTATCTATACTGCAGCCTGCATTTAATAGCTTCACAGTTTCTCTTTCTCACTGAATCTTGCAACTAACTCAATTAGCATTGTAAAAGACAATCACCTGTGTCCCATAGTTATTCTGACAATCCTAGCACATTGCTGTGCTGCTCTAATCTTCAAACCAGCCTCCTTCATGAACCAGTTTCTCTTTCTGAGTGCTGACTGCAACAGTTTCTCTGTCTCAGTGAAGCCTGCAACTTACTGAATAAACAGTCTGTTTCTCACTCCTAGCTGCAGGTAACACAATTATCATTGCAAATCACATGCTCCTGTTCCTCATACTATCTAACACTCCCAGCCTATTCAGAAACACTTACACACACGCTCAGACCACACCCAAACAGTGCTGTCAATATAGCCTAGACGTTAGAGTAACATGCAATGAACCAACTTCCTACATCCAGCAGCCCAGACCAGTGTTTAATTCTCACAACTTCCATTTCAATACTGTGTGACTCTGAACAAATCACTTTACTGCCCAATGCTCCCAGGTCCCCCCCCTTAAAATAACTTACCCAATTACCAAAATAAAGTAAACAGTGAGAGAACACAGAAAAAAATGTTCCTAAAATGTACTAGCCCTATTGTATTAATTGCATACATGATGTGTGATTTGTGGAATATAGCAAACATTTGTACTCGTGTAGAGTGAACTGCAATAATATCACTCGTGCGCTTGGCACTCATGATATTATCACAGTTCACTCTGTACTCATGCAAATATTTGCCATATTCCACAGTCGCCCATCATGTATCCTCTCTCTCTCTCTCTTCTTCTCTCTCTTATATATATATATATATATATACACACAAGTATATGTGTATATATATATATATATATATATATATATATATATTAGAGGTAAAAACTCTGTTTAATGCATTAAAGAAGTTGTTCCACAGCGACAAAAGTGAGGAAATTGGGCTGTTAGGGTTGAAAACCTAACTCCGACCACCCCCCAGCACCACACACACACACACACACACACACACACACACACACACACACACAGACACACATGCACATGCAAGTATGGGGAGGACCAAGTCAACACAACCAATGACAGACATCCATGCAAGGGAAAGGGAGGAAAATTTCATGTGCAGCAAATGTTGTGAGATAAAAGAACTTAAGGCAGAAATAGCAGAAGTTAAAACAAGGATTCAGGTGCAGCTAGAGATATCCTTGTTGGAACAATATATTGACTCTAGGGCAGAAAGTATTACACAAGATGGTATTAAGGAAGTGGAGGAGGAAAGTATGAATACTGTGCCATCACATACGGTGGATACAAATATAGAGCAGTGGTCAGAGGTGACCAAAAAAAGAGTGTATAAAAGAGGCAGGAGAAATATTGGAGGTGTCTCAAATATTCTGACCCCAAACAGATTTCAGGCCCTGATGACAAATGAGGAAGGGGATGAAATACAACCCGTGAATACTGAACAGGGCCTCAAGGCTGCAAATTATGTATGCACAAGCACACAAAGAAAAGTGGAATCTTCATCACAACCATTAAACACTGACAGGGACCCTTATGATTTAATAGATGTAAGCAGGATTACCCAGAATAATATGCAAACTTTACCACCCCAATCCTAAATTCTGGCAAATAACACCCCACGAGACATTCTTTATATTGGGGATTCAATGTTAAAATATGCAGATAATGTGTTATGTAAGCGTCAGAATGAGTATACAACTGTGAGTGTACTTCCAGGGGCAGGCATAGGTGACATTAAGGAACTGATGCCAGGTTTATTGGAAAACACCATTTCCCATTTACAGTGTTACATGTGGTACAAATGATATAGGGAAATGAATATACTGGAAATACAGAGGATTTTGAATCAGTAGGTACTACACTTAAAAGGAGAGGGTGTGACGTGTTGATTTCTGGGATATTACCTAAACCAAGGGCTAATGAACAAACAAACCAGGAAATCTATAGATTTAATGGTTGGTTTAGGAGGTGGACTGCCAGAGAGGGTTATAGGTATATTGATCATTGGCATGAATTTCAGAATAAGCAGCTATTTGCAAGGGATGGGTTACATCTTAATAAAATGGGCAAGCGCTTGTTAGCACAACAACTCAAAACTTCCGTTCGCCATCATTTAAACTTCACAGGCAGGGGGATGTGGGGGATATAAAGACTGGTTACCCCAAAAATGAATGGAATATTAAGCTCATTAATGCAAGGAGTTTAACGGACAAGTTTGATGAGTTACAGCTAACTTTAAAAACGCATGAAGTACACATTTGTGCGATTGTGGAAACATGGTGGCAACCTGAGGACACCTGGGATAGGCAAATTCAGGGGTAAAAACTCTATAATAAGGATCGTTCCATATCTAGAGGTGGAGGGGTGGCACTATATGTTGCTGAAGGTATCCCCACAGAGAGTATAGATACAACCAGATGGACAGATGCTGAAGTCATCTGGGTAAGGATTAGCCCCCATAGAGCTGCTAAAATAAATCTAGCAGTAATTTATAGGCCACCATCCGCTAGGATATCAGAGGATGAAACTATACTAGATCTTGTAAACCAGTTATCAGCAGTAGGTAATGTAATACTAGTTGGTGACTTCAACCTCCCAGGTATTGAGTGGGATATTTTAAAGGCAAGTACATCAGCAGAGAATAAATTTTTGGAGACTTGCAGTCTTGGAGGGTTAGATCAATATGTTACAGCTAATACAAGGGGGAATCATATATTGGATCTAATATTAAGTGACCTTGGAGACAATATTATAAACAGTAAGATATTCCCACCTTTGGGTTCAAGCGATCATGCTATAATAGGGTTTCAGTACTCCGGTACGCTAGGGGGCAATAGGGGTACTACATTGACACATCGATATAATGCTGCAGATTGTGAACAGATGAGACAGGACCTGGCAACATGGGACTGGAAATCTGAGTTTGAAAACCAGACAGTAGATCAAATTTGGGGAAGATTAACAAATACTATAGATGGCCTAACTACTAGATATGTACCAACCAGGAACAAATATAAGGGGTCTGCAAGTCTAACTGCACCCTGGATAACCCATTCTATAAAAGGATTAATTAAATACAAAAATAAAGCATACCATCTAGCAAGACATAATAATATGGAAGAAGGCTGGGAATATTATAGGATTAATCTTAAAATAGCAAAAAGAGCTATAGCCCAGGCTAAAAGGGAATACGAGTATACAATAACAACTAAGGTCCAAGATAATTACAAAACCTTTTATTCATATATAAATAATAAAAAAGGGAAAAGTAAAGTCATAGGACCCTTAAAAACGTATGCTGGAAATATTATAACAGAAAATAAGGCTCTTGAGGAGGAATATAATGTATACTTTTCATCAGTCTTTGGCAAAAGTCTTCCAACTTCGTGGGATAATAAGAAAATTAGACATAGAGAACAGAGCCCAAAGATAGACCCAGCTGAAGTACTTATTAGATTGCAGAAGGTTAACCAAAATAATGCACAGGGGCCAGATGGGATTCACCCAAGGGTGATTAAGAAAATGGCAACACTATTAGTGGAGCCAGTAACTTACCTTTTTCAGGAAAATATTAACATTGGTGAGGTTCCTGAGGCATGGAGGCAAGCTGTGATTGTACCCATATACAAAAAAGGTTGTAGGCAGACCGTCTTAAATTATAGACCTATTAGTCTAACCTCCGTTCTTGGTAAGATTCTAGAGGGTATAATCAAGGATTGTATTATGGAACATGTTGAGAGGACAGGCAGGATAGACATGACTCAGCACGGATTCACCAAGGGAAGATCATGCCAAACTAACTTATTAGAATTCTACGATAAGGTTAGCAAGGCTATGGATATGGGTAATGCAGTGGATGTGATCTTTCTGGACTTTGCAAAAGCCTTTGATAAAGTGCCCCATGGGGAGCTTGTTAAAGCACTTTATGAGCTGGAGATACCAATATGGATACAAACGTGGGTGAAGGCTTGGCTTACGGACAGAGTCCAGAAAGTCTGCATAAAAGGTGAATACTCTGATTATGTCGGAGTGACTAGTGGTGTCCCACAGGGCTCGGTCTTGGGACCATGTTTGTTTAATATGTATATTTCATCCATGCAGGTGCATACAGATGTGTGGCTATCTAAATTTGCAGATGACACTAGGGTTGGGAGTCCAGTAAATAACTGGGAAGAACATCTAGTCCTACAAACAGCTCTGGATAGGCTAGACACATGGGCCTCCCAGAAACAATCTATTTTCAACATCGGAAAGTGTAATGTTATGCACTTTGGAAAGAAAAATAACAAATTCCAGTATAATTTAGGAGGATCTGTACTAAAAGTAGTGGATGAAGAGAAAGACTTGGGGGTTATGGTTAATAAAGATCTTGGCTTCAGCTTACACTGTAATACAGCTATTAAAAAGGCGGGTAGTATAACACACTGTATATTAAGACACATAAAAAGTAGAGATAGGCAGGTTGTGATGCCTCTGTATAATGTTTGGTATCGCCACATGGGAGTACTGTGTCCAGTTTTGGGCCCCTATAAGAGGAGGGATGTTGCACGGATGGAGGGTACAGAGGAGACTTACAAAGAGAATCAAGGGATTGGATGGATTGAGTTATGAGCAGAGACTGCAGGATTTGGAGCTGTATTCCCTGGAATATCATAGAATGAGAGGTGATATGTGTTTGATATATAGGGCATGGACCGATACTAACTTATGGGACTTACTGAGCTTGGGTAAAAGGGCTCAAATATATGACACTAGAGCACATTGTTACCAACTGGTTAAGGACAGATATAAAACAAATAGAAGGAAATACTGGTTAAGTAATAGGGTAACAGAAATTTGGAATATGCTACCAGAAGAGATTGTGGAAAGCAGTACAATGCAGGAATTTAAAACACAGCTAGATAAATTCTTGGAAAGGAAGAATATAAAAGGATATAATTAGGTGTTACTTGCGAGCTCACGGACGAATGTCTTTATGCTCAGTATTGTCTATGTAATCTATGTAATCCAGCAGCAGGTGACAGAAATAACAAACAATTGTCTAAATGTACTACGAGACATCCCCACCCACCTGACCAGGTACTGCATGCTCAGTGGAGATCAACAGCAAAACTGAGGCCATATACACCAAACGTACACATCCCTGATTGCAGCTGCACACAACGTACCACACTTAGTAGTTGCATGGCCTTACCTACTGATGCCCCACACCAGACGACACCACATGTGATGGGCCACCGGAGCAATAGAGTTGAGCAAAACCAAGGAATTGTACAGGTATAATATCTCTGATTATAACAAGGGTTTGAGAAATGCAGCTTTCTAATTGACTGTAAACATTGTAACAGCCTTATGTTTAGTTTTTATTAACATACAGGTAGAGCCTAACCATATGATGAACATGCTTTAATGTTGTTTAAAAAAACAGTTTTATTATGATAGCAATAAGCCACTCCCAGGTATTATGTTAATGGTCAGTGTATCACTGTCTAGCGACATGTGGCACTCGGCTATGCCTCATTCAATATTAAACCCCTACATGGTGATTAACAGACCATTTAACATAACCGTTGGTCATGCCTTATTGCTTAATTGTCTTTATGACTAGATACTCTCCCTCTGCTAGGCACTGCAGGAGTTTTGCAACACAGTGTCACACCAAGTTACATCATACTCTGTCTACTTACTGGAGAATGGCTGTGAATATGAACTCATGAAGATGAACAGTGTAACTTTATCATTGCAGTCATTGAAACCTTAGTGTGATTATAACTGACAGAGTCAGTGATAGAGAATAAATCTTGCCGTCCTAGTACACTTATCCCATTGTGAGTTAAATCAATACTAAAAGACATTCTGTTTATATCTACACTATACCTACTTGACTGCTGTTGTACCACAATTGACATAGTTATCACTTTGATAGCATCAGTGACAGAAGTGTGGCAAACCCAAACACTACGTATACAGCCTGAGTATGAAACAACTGTTAAAAAAATTACACTGTGTTCATAAGTAGCATAGATCACTCATTGCAACAATAGTAAATGTATCACTATTTGAATAAGTTAGTCATCACAGATGCAATGAGATTGTCTTTATCAGGTACAACATACTGAGTAAGTGCCTACAGGAAAATCTATCCTATAGACATCTCCGATACAGGTACGTTATTGTTGGCTCAGTAGTCCTATGATATTTAGAAGTTGCTTGGCCTGATCCATGCAATTACACTGTTTCTTACAAAGAATACTTACTGCATCTTTAGTATTGAAACACACTGAAGGTCTATGTATGTACATTAGCAGTACAGCTTCATCAGTAAGAATGCATCTGATACTGGCAGTACAAATTTCACAGCATTGAACAGGCAATGCTTTTCCATACGTTTACATCAGCCTCTCTATCTTCAGTAAACAGTTGCAGTAAATGTACAACTATGAAAATCACATACTAAATGTAACACTACTTTTATCTTGAGCACGCTAGTTTCTTGTAGTTAATTTATGTACTTCTCTTATTGAAAGTATGCTCACTAGTGTTAAAACCTTTCTACAACTGTGATCATGCACCTTTAGCATTTATATTGACTAACGGCACAGTACCAGTTGTGGTGTGGTATGGGGCATCGTTAGGTAAGGCCATGCAACTACTAAGTGTGGTACATTGTGTGCAGCTGCAATCAGGGATGTGTACGTTTGGTGTGCATGGCCTCAGTTTTGCTGTTGATCTCCACTGAGCATGCAGTACCTGGTCAGGTGGGTGGGGATGTCTCGTAGTGCATTTAGACAACTGTTTTCTATTTCTGTCACCTGCTGCTGGATGTCTGTCATTGGTATGATTTACAACTGCCCTGGCTAATTTTGTGGGGGCTAAGTAATTATCTGACGAAAAGTCCGTATCTCGCACCGTTTCCGAGATACGGGCCCTGAAAGGCGCAGCGAACGCCGTTATGTTATCCTATGGGAAAAAAAGAGAAGTTCGGAGTGCCATAACTTTCCCTCCCTGTAATATTTTTTCACCAAACCACTGGAAGGCACATCTGTGGGCTGTTGGCTGTCTTTTCTCCAAATTTCAGGAAAAAAGACCAAACCGTTATTTTGCAGCAGGGTGCCAAAGGATTCCTGTAATGCGTTGGACGCCGTAATGTTATCCTATGGGAAAAACCATCAACTTTGGAGTGCCTTAACTTTGCCACCTTGTAATATTTTTTCAATACAACACTGAAAGGCACATCTGTGAGATGTTATCTGCATTCCCTTCAAATTTCAGCCCAAAACTCCCAACCGTTCTTTTGCAGTGGAGTGCCAAAAGAATTACTGTTATTTTGGGCATAGTGTTTATGGTGTCGCACTTGTGAAAGCTTACAAATATTTATGACATACCGTGAGTTACACTACTTTGTAAAAGTACTCTTTCCAGAAATCGAAAATATATTTCTGGGGTGTTTACCTCAAAATAAAGACATGGCTAGCATCCTCAGGGCCCGAATAGGTGAATACAAAAATAATTAGGTTGCTAGAGGATCTCAATTTTAAATGCCAAGCATTTTTCTGATCCCTAACTGAAAACAAGATGGAGGATTTGCGACAGTAACAGGGCCATTTGCGACAGTAAAAAGTGCATTTGCGACACTGTCGAACTTTTTGTTAACTTTTCTCATTGCCTAATAATGGGAAATTGTTTTTTGAATAACTTTTGAACCGTTTAATATTTTTTCATGAAATCTTCGAAAGGCACATTGGGGACCCTGGCTGCACGTTCCCTGAAGATTTCAGGCAGGTCGTGCAAACCGTGTGACCTGTAGGCACGACAGCAGAATTCCAGAAAAAGCGTAGACGCACGCGCAGATCATGCTTAATAACTCCGCAGCCGTATATCCGACTGTTACAAAACTTGGCAAATCCCAAGGCCTATGGTTCTTGATCATGTATTCCAAATTTCAGGTAACTCCATCAAACAGTTGCAAAGTTATTAAGGTGCAAAATTTTGGGTTTAACATAGAAATGGCTCGTCAACCCTAACTATGGTAGCACTACCGTGCTACCATACTACATATATTTTAGAGGCAAAAAAACTCAGTTAAATGCATTAGTTAGGGTTGTTCCTCACTGACAAAAGCGAGGAAATTCAGTGTTAGGGTTGAAAGCCCCCCCTTGGATCCCCCACCCACACCCCCAACCAACATCGGGGTGCGAAGAAAATGAGGAGTTGGAATACTAAATTGCTTGCATCTCAGGAACCGTACAATGTAGAAAAAAAATGTAAAAGTCATATGATTTATGACTTTCCTGGTGAGTTTTTACTTAGCCCCCACAAGGGGGCTAAGTATTTTTCCGGCGAAAAGTCTGTATCTCACACCGTTTCCAAGATACGGGCCCTGAACTGCACGGCGAACACCGTAATGTTATCCTAGGGGAGAAAAAGAGAAGTTCAGAGTGCCATAACTTTGGATCTCTGTAATATTTTTTCACTAAGCCACAAAAAGGTACATGTGTGGGATGTTGGCTGTGTTCCCTCCAAATTTCAGCCCAAAAGTCCAAACCATTATTTTGCAGCAAGGCACCAAAGGACTCCTGTAATGCGATGGGTGCCGTAATGTTATCCGATGGAAAAAGTGTCAACTTTGGAGTGCCTCAACTTTGCCGCCATGTAATATTTTTTCAACAAAATACTGAAAGGCACATCTGTGAGATGTCGGATGCGTTCCTTCCAAATCTCAGGCCAAAACACCAAACCGTTCTTTTGCAGCAGGGTGCCAAAGAATTGCTGTCATTTTCCCACAGCCTAGAAAAGAACTGTCAAAGTTTGCGAAAGCTTTCGCAAATTCATTCGACAGTGTCACAAGTGCGACAGTACTTTGCGAAAGTACTTTATCCAGAAATTGGAAAAACATTTCTGGGGTGTTTTACCCCAAAATAAAGACATGGCTAGCTTCCTCAGGGTCTGACTAGGTGAATACAAAAAAAATTAGGTTGCTAGAGGGTCCCAATTTTAAATGCCAAGCATTTTTCTGATTGCTAACTGAAAACAAAATGGCAGATTTGCGACAGTAAAAGGACCATTTGCGAAAGTAAAAACTGCATTTGCAACACTGTTGAACTTTTTGTTAACTTTTCCCATTGACTTATAATGGGAACTTGTTTTTTGAATAACTTTTGAACCGTTTAATATTTTTTCATGAAATCTTCAAAAGGCACATTGGGGACCCCGGCCGCACGTTCCCTGAAGATTGCGGACCGGTCGTGCAAACCATGCGACCTGTAGAGATGACAGTAAAATTCCAGAAAAGCATAAACATGCACGCAGATCACACTTAATAACTCCGCAGCCATATATGCAACCGGTACGACACTTGGCAGATCCCAAGGCATATGGGTCTTGATCGTGTATTCCACATTTCAGGCAAGTCTGTCAAATGGTTGCAAAGTTATTAAGGTGCAAAATTTTGGGTTTAACATGTAAATGGCTCCTGAACTCTAACTATAGTGGCACTACCGTGCCACTATAATATATGTGTGTGTGTGTGTGTGTGTGTGTGTGTGTGTATATATATATATATATATATACATATATAGACATATATATATATATATCTTAGCAGATGTGGTGCTGTGTTTGCCAGACAAATGTAATTTTTTTGGGGGGGTGGGGTTGAGGAGCTAAACCAGCAGCAGTCTGCACAAGTGAAAGGGAAGAGGGTGCGAGTGACCCACCAAATGGGATACTGACTGCTGGGGAAAGTAAAAGGGTCTCATTTTCTGAAATGTTAGTGAAAGCCTTTTCAGTGTCATTCAGGGCTGCCGTCGGCATTGATACAGTATGCCAATGCTCATCCTACAGTAACTTCAATCCTGTGACCCTCACTACTCTTATGTGTTTGCCTCTCCGGCTCCACAGCTGTAGTAAAGCACCAGACATGAGTGCTACAGCATATGAAATATCATGCTCCCAAGTTGTGAGTACTATAGGATTACAGCACGTGCTTCCAGGTGAAAAGGGCAAGAAAGGCATTCATCAGAAGTACTACCATCTGGGACTGAGTGAGAGCTGTGTGCAGAATGCTGAATTGCCCCCAATGCACTCTCAGTGCTCCTATCCAGACCAACCTGCCTAACGTGACTGATAGTGACAGCAGACATGCAGATATATGAACAAGGCTGTCGGTCATTACTGACATTTCACTAACTCCTTGTCCTTTCACCCTGCCCCTGTTCACTACTCCGCCTGCCCAGTGAAAGCGGTGACCAATTTGGCTGCTGCAGCTGCTTGTGCGCACACTATACATTACTGGGGGGAGGGTAGCAACTGTGTTAACAGTGACAGACTTGCAGTGGATGGCAGGTAGTGAGAAGTAAGTTGCCTCAGCAGTCTATAAATGCACTGCAACCAGATATCCATGGAAACATATGGAAATATTTTTATTTCACAAAAGTGCAATACAAATGTGGTGATGGGTCTGAAATTAGCTAAAAACACCAGCGGGTAGCTAATTTTTATTCCAGTATCACGTTTCTATTGGATTTTTTTATTGAATAATGAAGTTTCTGATTTCTTCATGGATAGCTGGTTGCTGTGTATTTATAGAGTGCGGTGGCAACTTGCTTCTTTTTGGAATTTTACTTTGGTTCTGGGGACCTTGTCCTCTGTCTCACCTAGGCTATAGCAGCTGAGTAGAGAAATGTACTTTCAGCTTTACTTGGAGGCAGAATTTACCACATTCATGTAATTATTTGTACATACAGGTTTGGTGGTGAATACTATTCTCACCTAAATGTACATGTCCATGAACTGATCGATGCAAAATATTACTAGTCTCTGTCATGAGTTATCATTTTAGTCTGAGATTCTCCTAAATAGTTGCACTATATTGCACAGCTGTTCAGAAGACTGTCAGACTAAAATGACAAATCACGCCAGAGACTAATAATAGCTTACATCAATCAGTTTGTGGGCATGGACATTGTGATGACAATATTGTTATTGAATATATATCCCAAGCTTTTCAATTTTCCCAGCTGCCAGTCAACATTCTATTTGTCAGGTTACTCACACTCTCTCCCATTTCATTTGTGAATGAGGCTCCAGGTGGGTATAGCTCAAGCTCCATCCACCCCCCCAAACACACATGCACACAAACGTTAGGTTCAGCTGTAACATACCTCATAAAAAATGAATGTATAAGAAAATAACATAACTGGCACTTCTTTGGGGGGACACCTCTCAAACTGGGGTCTCTCATAATCAATACAGCAGCTGCCCTAGGTCAGACAGCCACATGTAGTGTAATGCAGACTGTTCCCATTACAGCACCAACTACAGCACTGTCCACCAAATCATTTATTTTTATTTATTTACTTATTCATTCATTTAAAATCTTTTTGCAGATTTGCAGAATTAATTAAATGAAGGCATTTCTAGCGTCTACAGCATTGGTGTTTCTAATGATATTTGCTCATATTTTCCCTGGTAAATTGTTTAATGTGTAAGCATCCCTCCATGTAAGGAACCAACTGCAATAATGAATACTCAGTACGATTCCTGGCTAGTTTGTTATAGCCAGGGACCACTGTACCTGTATTCTTCGCTTATTTCATTCATTCCAAAGAATTGATTTAGGAGTCATTTTGTCAAGGGAGCAGAAAGGGGGTAGAAAGGGCAGCTGCATTTGATTCAAGCCTTCTCCCCCAGTGGCTGCCAGAGCCTGCAGTATCAACAGCAGAGTCACTGCCAGTGCTGGATATTTGGCCCTCCCACAAAGACATTTGAATAGTTCACCCAAGCCGAATATTTTGCCCTCCTACAAGGGCATTTAAATAGTTCACTGGAGCTGAAGATTTCATATTTTATTTTTATTTATTTTATTCTTTGGTAACTGGCTAAGGCCCACTAGGCACAGGTGCCTGTTTTCAGGGGTGACCCAGGAGGTTAAGTGACTTGCTTACAGTCACACAATATGTAAGTGGAGGTTGTGGGGATCAAACCCAGGTCATTTTGTTGGATGGACCAAGCCCATTCACAGCTCATTACTCTAACCTCTAAGCTATACTGCCAGTCAAAATATATAAAAAAATAAGTGCTTTATCAAGCTGTAACAATGCCCCTTTATTGTCAACAATGTAGCACCAACAATTAGGAAAAGAAGTCACATCAGTTCGTAAAAATGGACATGTACTCAATTGTCTATACAAAATGACTTTATTTTCTGTAAAATAGCTTGCATACAGATAATTTGGTTAAGGAGTCTATCAATGGCTGGGTTTTTAGCATAGATTTAAAAAATTGCCTAACCTCAGTTCATGGAAACTGGTAGCAGACAGCTTACTTATGTCTTTTATTGACTGTAGGATAGTGTACTCTTCAATGGCTGGGTGGGGGTGGGGGGTTCTCCAGGGTCAGGATTTAATCATTTGGAACATCTTTTTTAATGGATCCATAATGCGTTAATTGCCTTCCAATGTGACCTGGAGTCCATTTAACCTGACAAATTAGCTGCCAATCAATGATGACTGTCGATCATGTTATGTCACAGAGATTCACTGGCACCTCACTGGGTTGCCTTTTTTCCCCACAGAGACGTGCACAATGCCCTCTCTGGATTGACCATCCTCTTCACCTCCTCCAACGATGCTTGGTGTTGAACGGTAAGCCACATTGTGTGCCTCTCATGTTTCACATGGTGCCATGTAGAAGTGTGCTTGTTCTGGGTGATTTTAAAGTACAGGATTTGAAAGGACTGGTTTACAGCAATTTTGGCATCTGCGGACAATCAGGAGCAGCAATGTTTCATGTTAGTTGGGCAGTAGGGAGGTGGTGGTGTCTGTGGCACACAGCTGAGCCAAGCTGCTTGTTCCAGTTTCATTGATCTGAATGAGGCAGCCCTGAATAGCCCTGGATATTTTTTTTATTTAATATTTATTAATTTTAATATACATGCTTTAACATGAAGGTGAAGGTAGCAATGATACAGACATAAGTACTGTAAGTATCAGCTCCATGCTAAAGTCCCCTCCTCCTCCTCCCGTCCCACACACCCCCATTGCCTTGTCCACCCTGAGCTTATCAAGCTCTTGTAGGACTCTTTTTTTTGTGAAGGGACTTAGGCTCACCTCCCTCCCCCCGTGTCCATGGTGCTGAGCTGTGGGCCCTGCCCTACCTTCCCTTCTGTAAATACTGAACAGAAGTATCTATTTAGGATAGATGCTTTTACATGGTCCTCCTCCTCACATGCCCCCTTATCTCCTTTGATCTTTGCAATACGCCCTCTGGACTTTCTTCTTTCACTAATGTATCTATAGAAAGTCTTGTCACCTTCTTTTACTGTTCCTACTACTGTTTCCTTGGTCTGGGCCTTTGCCTGCCTTACTGCCTTCCCTGCTTCCCTTAGTGAAGTTTGGTATGCCTCCCTATCTTCATCCCACTGTGTTCCCTTATATTTCCTGAAGGCCAGCATTTTGGCTCTGCCTTTTTCTGCTACTGTTTTTGAGAACCAGAGTGGTTTCCTTTTTCTTTTGTACTTCCTTTTCTCTCTAACATGATGGGATGTTGCTTCAAGTATTGCATCCTTTATGCTTGCCCACTTTGCCTGTACTCCCTCATCTGTATTTCTTTTTGCAAGGGCTAGCTTAACTGTGTTGGCCATCTTATCAAAGTCAGCTCCTCTGAAGTCCCATATTTATGTCTTGGAATGGGATGATTTAGTTGTAGTGGCCAAAATGAACCATACCATGTGATGGTCACTGTCCCCCAGGTTACCTTCTACCTGGAGATCTGTGATCCTTTCCCTGTTAGTCAGCACTAGATCTAGGATAGCCCCATCTCTTGTGGGTTGTTGTACCAGTTGTTTGAGGCCCTACCCCCTGTAGGAAATCCACCATGTGTCCAGTTCTGGCAGATGTTCCTGCTGGTATTGAGCAATCTGTATCTGGCATGTTGTAGTCCACATTATCAGAACCTCCCCTTTAGCTGTCATGTTTTGTATATCTTTGAACAGTAATGCGTCTATGTCCTCCCCCTGGTCTGGGGGCCTGTAGACAACCCCAGTTCTTATGGCTGTCCCATTTTCTGTTTCCAGGGTGGCCCACAGTTTTTCTGGCTCCTTATGTATATTCTGAATTTCTGTAGCTTTGATATATTCATTGACATACAGAGCCACTCCACCCCTCCTTTTTGCATCTCAGTCTCTTCTGAAAAGTACATAGCCAGGTACTGAAGTCTCCCAAGTGTGGTTACTGGTAAACCACATCTCGCTAATTGCTGCTATGTCCAGTTTAGCCTTTGTCATTATTGCCTGCAGGTCTGGGATCTTGTTTCCCAGACTGTGAACATTTGTGTACATGATTTTCCATTGGCCAGAATTCAGTGTGTTAGTTGTTGGATGAGTTCTGGCATTTCCCCTGTGTATCTTATCGGGAGCCAAACCTTTTTTCTTTACCTGGTGATGCAAATGTACTGCAAACATGCTGAACTCCTGTCTGACCACTAGCTGAGGAGGGAGGGGTGTTCTTCCCATTTGATGTATCCCCATACATCAAATGGGAAGAACACCCCTGCCTCTCCCCTCTCCCCATTTGCTAGTTTAAATATCGTGCAAAGACATCAAACTTCTGCCTCAATGCACTGACTCCCTCATTAGTCAGATGCAGTCCATCAAATTTAAAGAACTTTCGCTCCCAAAACTGTTGCCAGTTACCTACAAATGTGTGCCCTTTTTCCTGGCACCAGCCATTGAACCACATGTTTAGCTCCCCTATCTCCCCTTCTCTGACCTTCTGTACATCTGCCCCCCTCTCCCAGACTGGCAGGATCTCAGAGAAGGAGATGTTGGATGAAATGGATAATAGTTTGTCACCCAGCCTGGTCAGGTGTTCCTTGGTCTCCATAACTGACCAGCTGGTGAGATCATTAGTCCCTATGTGTACCAGGATGTCAATGTTTTCTCCTGCTTCCAGAACAATTTTAGCATTGCAGTCAGTGTCACTCCACACTGATGTACCTGGGAGGCATCTGACCATTACCCCTTGCTGGAGATAGGTATCAACTCCTTGAATCATGCAGTCTCCTATAATCAGAAGTTTTTCAGATTTCCTTTTTGCTTTTTTTGTTTATTTCCTGTTTTGGACGAGTTTTGTTGTGCTAGCTCCTGTGCTGCAGTGACCTGCTCTGCAGTGTCCTCTGCTCCTTTGTTTGATTTCAGAGATGGATGCAGATACCTGTTTGTAGTTTTTATATGGTTTGTGAAGGTAATATGTTGGATAGCACTGAGTGATGGGGCACCCAATTTGCCCTTCCTAACCACCTGCCAACCTCCCAGACCAACTACCCTCTGTAGTAGAGGTGCTTCTGTTGGATGTTGGGGAAATGGTGGTTGGTTATTATAGTATATTTCTTCTTGAATATGAAATTTGAGGCACATAATCTCTGCCCATGCAGCTTGGAGCTGAGCCCTTAGATCTCCAATGGTTCAGCATGTAGGATAGTGTACTAAATCCTTTAAAACTGCCCTCCTGAATAGTGTTCCACAGTACCTGCAGTTAATGATATCCATTCCAGATAAGTTGCTGGGTTTATAACCTGGTCACAGTAATTAGAAGGAAGAAAATGAAAGCAAAAGTTTGATTTTGTGTCTTGTTTGTTTTTGTAGAACTTGTTATAACAAGTTAAATTACTAGTGCCCCTGTAAATGAGGTCACCGCGTGGATACCCCACTGATCTGCCCCTTCCTGCTTTGCCACAGGAAATAGTCACAACTGTGCTACCCTATAAAAGGAGTGTATTGTGGTGTGGTTGGGGATGGGGATGGGTGGCTGGGCCCTTCCCCTGCCGAAAAAGAAGAACCACAGACAAAAGAAACAAGGAGGGAAGAGCAGAAACAATCAGTCAGCAACAAATGCAGTAACCCTGAAAGTTTTTCCTAATGATAGATAAAACTGTAAAACCTATAAAGCACCCCTGTAATAATTTCACAGAAGATATACCCTGTAAGAAACACTTTGCTACAGAGAAAAATAAAGCAGTAACAGAAGATATACCTTGTAAAAGACAATTTGAATCAGAAGATTACAGCAGTAATCTGTTAGCACACATCTGTAGGCACACCTTGTAATAATGAAGCAGAAGGTATAACCATCAACAACAATTTGAATCAGAGAAAAATAAAGCAAAAAAAATGTTACATGTGAGTACAAAATAAAAATAACAATGCACAGTAAATCTGCCTAGCCAAAAGAAGTCTTAATCCTTTATCTTGCTCTGATAAGGTTCTTTGCTCTGTCCTTTCAAGCAACCTAGAAGAAAAGAGCTCAGGTGAAGCTAGGTGCCTTGGCCAGCAAACCTAGTCTTCCACCTCCTCACTCTGAAATGCTCATCACCCATTTTGTGAGTTGTGATATACTTGTAGCAAGTACAGATCATAAAACACAAACTGGGTTATGAGCCAACTCTGATCAGCCACTAAATCTGTACTGCAATGTATCTTTGCATTGATCTATAAGGAGATCAGTCAACACACATATATTTAGTTTTTGTAGGCACTCAGCAGGTGTGTGTTCATCCAGGACCAACAACATGAAGTTTAAGGTCATCACATTCAATGTCCCTTTACAATAATGTGTTAGAGCTGTGCAGAATGAGAAAATTCTGAATTCATATAATTTTGATGGAATTTCACCAAATTTTTCAAAGGTTTGTGGAATTTCATTATATTTTTTTAATTTTTGAAATGACTTAACTTGGTCCTAAATCAGCTGTCTATTGAGTTAGAGATCTAAAATTGTGCATAATTACTTGCTGATATGTGCTCTAATGGTGTGATAAATATTACATTAGGATGCATTGTCTCACAATTTTATGTGCTCAAAATGTATCATTTTATTTTTTGTGGGAAATTTCATGAAACATTTTATCTACATGTAACTCAGGCACTTTTGGAGCTAGCAATCTGAAGCTAGGTAATACATAAATGTAATCATAACTCTTATACCTGCAAAGGTAGATAACATTTTGATGAATGCTTTAAAAATTATGCTAAAATAACTAAAATAGAAATTTTAGCAACATGTACAGCTATGTAGAGTACAGCCCTTTTTAAAGCCTGATACTTAAAACTTAGCGTACATACCCATGTTGCACATTTTTCTAATCCTGATACAGTAGAGAAATTTAGATAAGAATTTTTAAAATTAGATAGAAATAACTGAAAATTAAAATTTAAATAAAGGTGTGCCAACCCGCAACTCACCCACTTTCAATCTAAGACTCTGAAAGTTAATACACTTATGGAAGCCAAACCTGCCAAATCGAGTATCATTTGGATATGTACTTTGAAAACTAGATCAAAATAACTGAAATTTTAAAGTTGAAGAAATTCAGTGGAATTTGTGAAATGTATTAATCTGGTCATAACTCAGGCTTCTGTTGAGCCAGTGATCTGCAATTTGGTATGATTTCTTGTTAATATTATGTCTAATGGGGTGCTGATCATGATGACATTGGGATGCACCATTTCAAAAGGGTAAGTGCTTAAATTCAGTCATTTTATTTTTTGTGAGAAATTTAACAAACATTGTTATCTGCATATACCTCAGGCACATTCAGAGGTAGAAATCTGAAACTGGGTACATACAGTATATAAATGAACTAATAACCTGCATATCCACAAAAATGTTATAACATTTCCATGAATGCTTTTAAATTTATACTAAACTAAAATCTACATTTTGGCAAAATGTTTGTCTACCTATAGGGTTGAGGATGTGTGTGGCAGTTGAAAGATAGAAAACAGATTACATTTTCATGCTATTCATTTCATTTAATTTTTACTGGTTACATTGGAAAGGCAGGTGAGCATTGTTGCCTGTTTACACAAGCACCCTGTTACATACAACAATCATGAGACATGACATATTCTAAGACATGTAATTTACAGTGAAGGTTAATACAATGGTACATAAAACCACGATAATATAGACTAAAGAGCAAACCATGAACTAGCTTTGGTGAATTAACAAATACAAAGTGACATTAAGCATTCAGTGAGGGTTTAAAAATAATATAATATAACAGTGGGAAACAAAAAATGTAGGTGCAATCTAAAAACTAGCCTAGGTGGATTAACAATACTACAAGTGCTAGAAAGAGAGGATAAGGGCCAGAGATGGATAACCAGAGGATGAGTGGAAAGAGTGCAGAATGGGAGCCAGATTCGGGCTGTGAGCAGGTGCAGATGAGGGAGAGATGTCTCCTGATATTGTGTTTAAAGGCATTTGCGAAGGGACAGAGTTTTAGTTCCAGAAGAAGAGAGTTGAAAAGCTTGGGTCCCATAAAGGAGAGTATTTTCTGGCCTTGAGTGGTCCGGCAGAAAGGAACAGTGAAAGAGAGAGTGGAGGACAATCTAGTGGTCCTGGTGGGTTGGCGGCTGTCTGGAAGAGAAAGGTGAGGCAATCAGGGAGCAGCTTTTCTCCTGTGAACTGAGCGGCATCAGTAAACCTTATGACAAGCAATTACATTCTCCGCAGTTCACTGAAACCTCCAGGTTCAGGAAACAAAACAGACATGAATTTTAATTTATTCTTTACATTGCAATGTCTGATTCATCAATTTAACAGTGTGAATGACCATCTGAGTATGAAAAAACAGGAGAGGACTATTGTTAAGCTACTTGGCAGCACAGGTGAGGGGGGAAGCAGTCACTTACTGTAAGTGAGAACAGGAAAGCAGGACACAGAAATAGTCAAGCTGAAATGCTGCTCTGGAAGAGAACAGTTAGGGTGCTTTGTTACTGCCAGCATTTTATAAAAAGTTGTGTTCGTTCATGTTTTTGTCAGCCCTTTACTGCTGTGTAGGATTTATGTGTTTGTTATACATGGTGGTGGTGGGGGGGCAAAACCCATGACAACTTCCAAAAGGGGTGCAGTAATGTTTTTTTGTTTATTGAGGTTGTTTGCTGCTGGACCTTCATACAGTGATGTTACACTGAGATAACATCACTGGTGAAGGTGGGCACTAACCAGTCAGAGCCCAGGATTCTTTCCCTGCCATTGTATAATAATTATTTTTGTGGGGAGGCAGTGACTTGTTTAGAAAGGCAGGCCAGGTTGGACCTTAATTAGTTGTTATTTTTTTTTTTTCAGCAGGGAAGTGACTTTCTTGCAATAAAATATAACTAAACATTTAAAAAAATGTGATTGGTCGTTTGATTTTGGAAACTCACCAGGCTCAGTTCTCCAAGAGCCCTTCAACTGATGCAAGCTGCTTGTGTCAAAGCCCACTGCACCAGGGACCCTGTACCAGATTCTCTATTGGGCAGGGTCCCAGCGGCAATGTCCCATGGCCTGTGGCAACCACGGACATGCACCAAACAGTTGGCACACCAGGAGGGTTTGCAACAACCAGCAGAGTGGCCATGCACTACTCTAGACCCTGGTGGTTTAGTGGTCCCCCATTCCTGATCCACGATGTTACCCCAATTCATAAGTTGGTAACTAACCCTTCATGGTGGTTTAGTGGCCCCCCCAATCCCTGATGTTACCCCAATTCATAAGTTGGTAACTAACCCTTCATGGTGGTTTAGTGGCCCCCCCACCCCAATCCCTGATGTTGCCCCAATTCATAAGTTGGTAAATAACCCTTCCTGGTAGTGTAGTACACCCTTCTATGATCCCCATTGTTGCCTTGATTCACAAGTTTTTAAATAACCCTTCCTGGAGTTCTAGTGGCCTCCCTCCCCAATCCCCAATTGTCACCCTGATCCATAAGTTGTTTTATAATGCTTTCTTGTGGTACAGTGGCCCCCTCTCCCTGATCCCCAATAGTGCCCAATGCATAAGTTGTTAAATAACCCTTCCTGGTGGTCTAGTGGCCCCCCAATCCCTGATTCTGCTCCATAATATAAGTTTGCACAAACCCTTTCCCTGGTGATCTAGTGGACCCCACCCTCCACCACAGCAGATATTGTCCACCACTCCATTCCCCACATCCTGAAACACAGCTGGTGACCAGCACAACCAACTTCTCACTTCCACAGCTGGTTGCTGACTAAACTGTTGCAGAGCACATACTGTATAGTGCATGTGCTCACACGTGCACTATACAGTATGCTTTCAGTGACAGTTCAGTTGGTGGTCTGCCACGGAGGTGAAAGGTGGGCTCTGCTGGTGGGGAATTGTCGCAAATGGGTCAACTCTCCCAGGGGAGAATTTTATTTTTTTTATTTAGTAAACTTTATTGAGGTTTTGTAAATAAGCAAAGTAACACAAGTATAACAACATCTTCAGAAAAACAAAAAGATGACTAAATCTTGAGGCACAAATGACCAACCATACAAAATAAGTAAACATACAACAACAACAATCAAACCCCACATCCCTCTACCCCTATCACCTCACTTGGAGTGCTAGGAATATCATAAAAAAGATGTAAAAGTGACTGAGAATAAAAGGCAGAACAATCAAACATAATAAAGCCAAGGGTACTTAAGAAGAAAAAAAAAGAAATGAGGCAGCCCAATTAGTCGAGATCCCCTCAAGGTGTTAAACACTTTTAATTGCCCACCCCAGGAGATTGCGAGGACAAGAAAGCATAGAGTGGGTCCCACTTTGAGGTTAAAAGATCAGAATGATGCCTGAGTGATGCTATTTGATTTTTGACCTGCAAACCTTGGAGTATTTCCCAGTGCCATTCAGTGCATGATGGGACAATGTTATCCTTCCAATGGTGGAGAATGACCATTTTTGCTGCCTTTGTGATTAGAGCCATATGGCCTTTATGGGGGCCAAATAACTGCTGCAAAAGGTATCCAATTAAACAGACTTCTGGAACAAAAACATTTTCAAGGCCTAGAAGGGGGTCCAAGAACCATTTAATAGCATTCCAAAAGGGGGTTATGCTTGGGCAATCCCATAAAACATGTTTATGGGAACCCTCAGATTCCCTGCATCTAAAACACAGGGATGTCATAGATTTGCCCATGCAAGAAATTTTAAGTGAGGTATAATACAAATTGTGCAAGACTTCAAATTTAAGCAGTCAGTAATTATTTTGTTTAATAAACTTTTATACATTCTTCCAAACCAGTTGCTACTTAGTATCATCCCATTGCAAATTTAAAGCCTGCTGCCAGTAGTGACAAACCCCCAACATGCTGAATGGGTCCATAGTCTGAAAAGCATTATAAAACCCAGAGTCTGGTGGGGCTTGGCAGCGACAGCTACTAAAAACTCTAGATCACCTCCTCCTTTCCAGTTCCAGTGACGAGGATCAAAATAGGCAGTGATAGTGTGGGATATTTTGAGAAATTTAAAGAAAAAATAGGGAGAAAGATGGAACCGTTCCCTACAAGAAACAAAAGAGGCAGCCTATTCTCCTCCAAGAGGTCATCTACCATGATATTCTGCAATTGCGGACAGAAGCCCAACAGCATGGGGTGGGATGCAGTCCAAATATTAGGACTGCCTAATAGAGGTTGCTGTAGGCTTTTTGTACAAGAGGCACCAAAATATAAAGCAAGCTGACTATGGGCCTGAAATGACCAGTCAGCAGGGTTGATTTTAGGGGTGCTGGTAGCTGAGATGGTTTGATAAGGAGGAGGCTGTGGGGGTGAAGTTTCAACTTCAGGCACAGATCCCTCTCAATGCATAACCAAGAGGGGTAAATCCAGTTCCTGTATCACCATCAGGGTCCTGCCACCACCTCAAATACTTACTTATGACTTCCTCTAACTTATGTCTTTGTTGGGCATCACACAGGTAGTTACCTCTGTGACTCACACTAAAGGCCACTCCTTGGACCTGATTTTCCTTCTGGGGATGGAAACCTCCAACTTGGTGGTGGAACTGGTCAGTTGGTCAGATCACCACTCCATAAGGTTCAATTTCTTTGCTCCCCCTTATAGGCCTGCCCCTGTGGAGTTGGTCCAATATAACCCTTTGGGGGCCATGACCCCAGGTGGTCTTTTGGTGGAATTGGATATATCAGGACTACCAGGTACAAGTGAGGGTCCTGAAAACCTTCTACAGACCCATAATAGGGCTGTGGGGGGGACTCTGGATGTTCTCACTCCTGTTCGGGTTTGTCCTCTCACTCTTCACCCTTGGCCCTCTTGGTTTGATGGGGCTTTGAGGGAGTTGAGACGAGAAGGATGAAGGTTAGTACATAACTGGTGGAGAACTGGCCTAGATGCTGACAGACTTAGATTGATGGGACACTTTAAAGACTGTCAGTCAGCAATCTGCCATAAGAAGGCAGAATTCCTGTCCGGGGTGATTGTTGCAGCTCAGAATCGACCAGCTCAGCTCTTCTGAACTGTGGACAGACTGTGCAATCCAGTCTGTCTACAAGTTCAGAGATTGTTTTCTCATGAAAAGTGTGAGGAGTTTGTTCAATTCATGTCATGTTGGCCTATAATACGGCCATTTCGGGGGCTCTGGATTTCATTGCTCCAGTTTGTGTTCACCCCTCTCCATTCACCCCAAGTCCCCTTGGTTTGATGGGACGTTGAGGGAGATGTGGAGACAGGGGCAAAGGTTAGAGTGTTGCTGGGGAAAGTCTGCCCTTGATGCCAACCACCTTAGATTGATGGATCATTATTTGGTCTATCAATCTGCAATCACCCGTAAGAAGGCAGAGTTCCTGTCCAGGGAGATTGTGATTGCTCGGAATCAACCAGCTCAGCTGTTTCGAACTGTGGACAGACTGTGCAACCCAGCCTGTCTGCAAGTTCGGAAAATCTTTTCATAATTGGAGTGCAATGAGCTTGTTCGGTTCTTCATCAACAAGGTGACCGACATTAGGGCTGAGCTGCTGCCATCACACTCTATGAGGGTTGCTGTGAACCTGGATGAGATCACCCTGCCTCGGTTTTCCTGGTGATCCTTCGGTTAGCTGGAGTTCATTGATGTCATGAGGATTGTCCAGCACATGCGCCCTACATGCTGTAGTTTGGACCCTGGAGCGACTTCCCTAATTTTGGGTTGTATTGACATCATTGGTCCAGTCCTTATGCAGATAGTCAGGTGCTCCCTGGAATCTGGTGAGTTTCCCAGCTCCCTGAAAGAGGCGGTGGTGACACCCCTCTTGAAGAAAACTACTGCAGACCCTGACTGTCTTGAAAACTACAGAACCATCTCTAACCTTCCCTTTGTTGGGAAGGTGACTGAGAATGTAGTGGTTGCACAACTGGAAGACCATTTGACCATCCATGACATCTATGAACCCCTCCAGTCCAGTTTTTGTAAAAGACATAGTACCGGGACAGCACTGGTTCAGGTGCTCAATGATCTCCTGATAGCTAGAGATTGGAAGAGTCATTCTATTTTGGTTCTTCTTGACCTTTCTCCAGCTTCTGACACTGTAGATCGCATGGTGTTGATAGAACACCTGAGGCTGTTTTGTGGAATATCTGGAACCGTCTTAAGATAGTTCACATCATTCCTCACTGGGAGATCACAAAGAGTTGTGTCCGGGTTTTTTCCCTCGGATACAACGGCGTTGTCATGTGGGGTGCCTCAGGGTTCAGTACTGTCACCCATGTTATTTGCAGTGTATCTGCTACCCATCAGAGACATTGTAAGGATGGTATGGGCTAAGGTTTCACTGTTACGCAGATGATACCCAGCTCTAGCTTTCTTTTGCCCCTGAACAGGAGGGAGCTTTCTCTCTCTCTATACCATGATGACGCTAACCATGAGGAAAGTGAGCCCCTCAGAGAATTAGAAATTAGAATCACACATTAGAAAAATGTGCCTGCGAAAAGGCAAGTAGCAAAATTGAAGTGTCAAATATAAACAACAGCCACATAGGGGACTCTCCCAAGCTAAGGGCAACTGCACTAGCATGCAAAAAGGAAGGCAACAGGTAGCAAACCCAAAAAAATACTACACCACAGCCCAATCCCATGACAAAGAAAAAGAAAGAACGGCAAGCTAAAGGGTCAACTATTAGGACTAATAAAACAAACAAAGGTGCTGCTGAGAGGGTGTAGGAACTGAACATTACCATATAATGCTCAGTAAGAAACAATAACCAAAACAGCATGATCCACCCTGAGTACCCCACCAGATGTGTATACATTTTTAAAACAGAGGAACCCTTCTGACTGCTCACACTCCTAGAAGCTGTAAAAGTTAGGAACCATCGAGTTTGTCAGTCCAGTAAAAGATATCTGGGTAAGTAACTATGTATAGTCAATAACCATACAAAAATGCATTGATATGCAGTCAGCCCATTTCAAAGCAAGGAAATCAAACAAAGGCAAGCAAAAGTCAGGATGAGAAATGGCTTGCATGACATCAGTCCTTGGAGTATATGTCCATGAATAGTTTTGGCAGACCAAGTCGAGCCTGGTCCTCAGACTCATATGTAGTAGGAGAATCATTCTTCCAGACCCGGAGCCTTGAGGGGAAAAGCATCTGAAATTTCAGATGGGCAGCCACTAGTTTAAAGATGTGAGGATGATATGCTGCTCTGTGGGCTTGATCTGTTATGGGAAAGCCCTGCAAGATCCAGAGGCATTTCCCTTCCCAGGACACCTCTTGCAGGGAGTGAACTGTAGCTAAAATGTACTGCTTGTCCAAGAAATTGTGCAGCTTCACAATGATGTGACATGGCAGATCCATTTTTGGAGGCATGGGACGCAGTGCTGTGTGAACCCATTCCACCACAAACACAGGTCCATTTGGAGAGGTTCCCACTACTTTTTCAAATAGTTTTGGAACAAAAGTGACACAATTTGCTCCCTCAGCATGCCCTGGCAGACCTGCAATTATTACATTATTTAGCTAGCTGTTCCCTTCAAGAGTCTTCATTTGTTGCTCAAATTTCAAAACCTAATGCCTCAGGGACACAATCTCCAGGTCTATACATTGATTTTGATCCTCTAAGGAGCTCACCCAAGCTTCCACATCACTGACCCTCCTTAACAGCTCCTTGGTTGAAATCTGGATGGCTTTAACATTGGAGGATAAGGAAATTACTGAGTCCTGCAAGGGTACGAGATCCTGCAGAAAACGGGCCATAGTCTGAACCTCCAATGAAGAAGAGGAGCTGACACTGCTGGAGGCATCAGCCTTGGACCTCTTAGGCCCTCAGTCCTTCTCTGGGGTTTGCAGCAGTGTGTGACACTCCACAGCTGGCTCCATCAGCGAATCCATTGAGCAGGCAAATAATTGTTCCAAGCTGTATTTAGAATGGTGAGCAAGCAGGGGGAAAATAATTATCAGTATATTTGGCCACAGAATTGGTAAAAAAGAAGAAAATATGGAGTTGAAGGAACAGAGCGGAAGGGGAAGCTTCTGACTTACAGCAGGAGAATCATGTGACCCCCAGAGAAGAATTTTCTAAGTACCCTTAGACCAGATATGACTGGTCTAAAGGTACTTACAATTTTTTCCTCTGGGAGAGTTCTTAGAATCCCCATTTTCGAGGATGTGGCAGCTTACATCTGCCACATGCCCCCTAGCTCCATGTTGCAACCCATTTTTGGTCACATGGGTGGTACAAGCCCCATTTCAGAAAGGCAGCCTACAGTTGATGCAGGCTGCTATTGAGAATCCCTCCTAGTGCATTGTTTGGTGCAAGAGGCATTTTACACCATTCTTTGTGATGCAAGCCCCTTGCCCTGCACCAGTGGCTTTCAGAATCAAGCCCACTGTCTCACATGCAAGTAGACAGTTGCACAAAATTGCAGGGAATTCACACAATCACACATCATACTATTAGGACCAAGTCACCAGCACCAAAATAAAACAGGGGCACTTTTTACCTCACACCTATATTCTTCATTTTCAAAACCAATGCAAATTAGAACACACTGCTGGGAGACTAACATCTTCAGTCTCTCTTGCAGTTCAAGTGCCAAAATACATATATAACTCTCAGAATTCACAAATTTGGACCAAAGGGCTGTTCTTGTAGAAGTCAGCAGGCACGAACATGGTGACACTTGCTTATATCAGCTGACTTTTTAGTGTAATGATGTCTACATCAGAATTAGAGGCTGCAACTGTATGACTACTTTTATGATGTCATTATAGTTCTCCTACAGTACAATTATTTATTTATTTTAAGAATTTGGTAACCACGTAGATGCACTGATCCCAAGGACCATTTTTAGGCATGACCTGGGCCACATACTGTGGCACAGAGTATAATCTAACAGCAGGCATGGAGCTGAAAAGCAGTGTTACATGTAAGTAGAAGGTTACAAAATACATTGTAAATCTCAAATGGCAAGCATAAAATCCCAAATTATACAGGGATTAGAAATGCGTAGTCCTACTAGGATAAAACAGTACTAGAGAGAGAATAGAAAGCAGTCAAAAATCCATCAGTTTACTTTGGAAAGGACAAGATTCACCAGTGAGTAACTAGGACACAAGGGGTAGGTGAGGCAGGTTGGGTGGGAGGTGGGAAAGGAGGAGGGGAGGAAGAGGGGAAAGGGGATTAAACAAGGAAGAAGTGCAGAGACACTAGTCATGTGGAATGGATGGGCAGGTGATGGGGTACTATTCAGAAAAGCAGTGGCAGGTGGTTGCCACTATTGAAAAACAATAAAATGCAATCTAAAAGGTGATTACACAGAAAATATCAAACACAGTGCATACATCTGTGCAATATCTGCTAATATAAAGGGTAGGATTTTCAAAATGATCTACCCAAAGTGCATCTGCTGCTATTTTCAATGCTGAAATGCATCAAAACCTGTTAGACAATCTATTAGATGGCTTAACAGGATCCAAAGTTTGTGTCCAAAAATGGATACAATTGCTTCCAAACTGGATACAATTGAGTCCTGCATGGATGCAACTCATAATTCCTTTCAATTTTTTTCCTGATGCAAATTGTGACTTTTTGTTATAAACAGATGCAGCATCTGAAAATATCAGCAGGGCTGCCGTGGTGCAAGTACCTTGATACAAGTGTTGTCACAGTATGCATTTGTGTCCACATGCAACCTCCTTTGAAAATCCATTCCAAAGAGAAAGACTGAATGAAAAACTCCTAACATCAAATTAGAACAGTATGTGCAGCAGTGTTGGTCTGGATGTAATGCTGTGCCTTCGAAAATCACTGCAAAATGTTGCAGTATGTTGTAAGAAAGAGTGTAATTCAATGACAAACACTTTTGCCATGCAGTATTTTGTGTCATGTAACTTATTGTAAATTAATTCATGACATCCTAGCTGGCTCTGCTATATACTTAATATTTCTGCATCTCAATGAGAATTAAACAAATAAGAACAAATACATGAATAAATACCCGGGCTGAATATATTCGGTTCAATATTTGTTTGTCAGACAGAAGAAGACGACTGCCCATCTGGCCTGTCTCCCACTGTAGTGGGGTCACATTACTAACCCTTAGAAAGTAGGAAGTTGTCCAGTTTGGATTTAAATGAATTCAAGGTGTTTGCAGTAACTACCTTGTTTGGCAGATTGTTCCCCATGTTTGTGGCTGTATAGGTGAAATAACTTCTTCTACTGTTCTTTATCGTGGGTTCAATATGGAGCTGTTTGTTATGGCTTCTCATATCAAATTATCTTATGTTAAAACTTTAACCTAGACCATCCATCAGGCCTTCATCCCCTATGATCTTAAACATCATTAACATGTTCCCTCTCTTCTTCTCTCCAGATTGTACAATCCCAAGTCCTCTAGTCTTTCTTCATATGATTCTTCTTGTAGTGACTTAATCATTTTTGTAGCTCTGTGCTGCACTCATTCAATATTATATATCTAAGGAAGTCACCAAAATGCCTATGCGAATAAATACATGACATTATAGATATGTAGAAATATGACACATGTCCAAAATACATTTTGTACAAATTTTTGAAATTTATATAATAGAACATAGAGGATAATGTATGTCCGTCTATGCCCAACAAGGTTGTATAAGCATTGAGAGATCGCCCTGGCAACCAGTAAGCATTGAGAGCAAAGTGTGAGAGGTTCTAGGTTGCCAGGGAAACCTGGTGATGCCTATTCAGATTTGTTGTGTATAGATAGCAATACATTGTCTTTGATAGTGTATGGTTAGTCTAACACAAAAAGCCTGAATCAGTGTTACATTTAAAAAACATTAAGTTTTATTTTAACTAGATAACATTGGGTGAATGGATACTACATCAGGTGGCAGAAAAGAGAAATCTGAAAAGCAATCCGGTATTACGAGAAAGCAAAAATGACTTGTGCTACTTACATGGTCACTTTGTTCATGCATTCCCTATATCTCCAGTGTGGTCCACTGTTAAAAGAGGCCTTGCAGGAAGATAGCAAAAAACCCCAAGAATCACCATTTTGGGTCACACTATCTATGTCTGTTACAGGTTACAGATAGGATGTGAAGGTGGGTGGAAGTTAGTGGCATGGGCACTTACCTCATTCGCTGGAGTCACATGAATCAGATATAACTTCTATCTTTCACTTTTATTTTCCAATTTATTCCTTGTTGGAATTCACAGTTTTCTCCAAAGATGAAGAAGTTGGTCATGTCACGCAAGGCAATGTCTTTCTTCAGTGGATCGGGCTCCTTCATGGCAGTGTTTTCAGCAGTGAGGCAAACTGAAGTGGATGCACTGCTTTCTCCATTAAGTATTGCTGAATTTTGCTTTTGTTTTTCATTGGTGAGTCAGCTGCAGTTATTAACTGAGTGAAGTGATCTATGAATTGACACCTGTTGCACTTCCGTTGGGAGAATGCCACTGTCTACTAATCTTTGTATGGCAGTTTTCCTTGTTAAGTGATTAGTTATGTGCTTGTCATTTGTGAGATGCTGACGTTTTTATTGATTCAAGCATCCCTCTTATCTTATTTTCTCAAGCCACCATGGTCTTGAATCAGAGGGAGATGCCAACTTTGTGACTCACATTTGGGGCAACGTAGAAGGGGGTGTCAGGTGCTTGCATTTTTTCCAGTCTCTGAGACACATACAGTCTGTATGCAGCAGCTAGGCATCTGTTGGGACTTTTAATTGCCCTGATGCCTCAGGGTTGTCATCAGTATGTTTTAGTTTGCCTCTTGCTATATTGCAAAAATTTCTGTCCACTGTATCCACAAGTAGTTGGTGATTGTCGCTAGTTTAAACATACTGCTCTGTGGTTCACAGAGCAAAGTACAGACCATTATTAAAAAACATCATATTATGCCAGCCTGGTGGCACTGAGAGTTGAGATGCTGGATGCCACACCACACACTACGCCAGTGACCTGCATTCGGGAATGAGCACAGGCCACCGGGGGTCAGCAGAGAGGAGATGGATCGAGCACCCAATGGACTGCTCTCCATCTCTAGGGAGGGAGGCTACCTGTGGTCGGTGCACATCTGAACTCTGGAGAAGGCTCAGTGCTATGCTGTCACCAGAAAGGGGGACAGGAGCTCAGCAGACGCTTGGTGGGGATGCTCGTGGGTGAATGCATGTGCCCACTGCTGGCATCATTGCATGCTGAATGCCCATAAGGGAGAAATATGGAGAAAAAGACCCTGGTGGCTGGTCGTTGTGGCTTGATGACTGACTACAGGTGCTTCATCTCCAGAGGTAAAGCCCCAAACAGAATCCTGTTTGGTGAGTGAGTAGGGGGCTCCCCGAAGCCCCACCATGGGAGGGTGAGCCATGGGAGTTACAGAGGTGAGGGCCTGAATTAGCAAAGCAAGGAACGGCAGCTGGACAAAGAGCTGACCAGGGCTGGGGGGGCAGAAAGATAAAGCAAAAAATACAAACCATCATATTGAGAAGAGCTGTTGGCCTATTTAATCCAAGGGTGCCTGTACTACAGAGCTTGTCAATGCCAGTATTGGTTAGTACAGTACCTCAGAACTCTGGGGGTTGTTACCCTGTCCTGGCAGTTTTAAATATGTCTGCTTAGCTGATAGGGTTGCCAATGTCTCCCTAAATTCAGCTGTATTTCTGTGGAATATTGAATGGCCATAACTCTCTCATTATGTGCTGGTCAATTTCTCCTAGTATTCCCTCCCCTAACTATGCTTAGTTTATATTGAGTCCCATCTATACATTCAAGATTGAGGACAAAATCCACTATAAAAGGGTCTAATTACAATTGATGGGAATGTCAATTATCTGGGGGTTTTCTCCAGCATCAGCTAAGAAACTTTTGACTAGTTTTAGATCATTTTCTATTGTTTATAGTTCTTTGATTTTCTTGCTCACGTATGAACTGTTGATGCTCACATGCCAAGTTAGAGAAAATTACAGCTGACATGTTGAAGAAGAAGAATCAGCATTTATATAGTGTTTTTCATACACAGTGTATCCCAAAGCGCTTTACAAGCAATGCTAGACTGGTAGTGAAGTGACTAAATGTGTAGTGGCAGCCATATTGCACATCTTCACCCACACACAGCCTGGATAATTTCATAAACCAGTTTATGGGAAGTGGAATGTTAGCCAGGACACTGGGAATGTCCCCTACTCTTTGCAAAGATTGCTCTGGGTTGTTTTACTTCCACCTGGACACACACCAGGACAACACCAGGATGGGCAGAAGGGACCTCGGTTTAACGTCTCATCCAAAGGACGGCACACCCCAGCAGTACAGCATCCCCCAATACTGCACTTGGATGCCAGTGATTTTTAGGTGCAAGCCCAATCCCAGTGTGGGACAAGAACCCATGACCTTCTGGTCCAGAGGTGGATGTGCTACCGACTGAGCCATGCTAACACCATCATTTTGAGACTGCTTCACTACTCATACTGTAACTGCTTTTGTTTTGACAAGTGTGTCATATCTGATATAAATCAACTGTTTGAGTGGCATTGGGGGAGCACAAGACAATGTCTGATCTTGTTGTGCTGCTGGTGTGTCATACCTAGTGCAGAACAACATTTTGATGACACTGCTGCAGCAAAACAATGCTGTTCTGAGCATGGACTTCCATGCTGATGCTTGTAACAAGCACAGGTTAAAATAGAAAAAGAACGCTTCACTGTCTTATTAGTAGCAAGAGGTGCTCCTGCTTTAAATGTGTTTTTTTTTAATGGCTGAAACATGGCAGGGACAGCGTAATGAGGGTTCTGGTTACCTAAAAGACTTAGTGTTGAAAAACACAGCAGTGGATATGAACTATTCTAGTTTATTGTGTAATGAAAGTTTACATTTGGGTCCAGTTAGCAGTAAACAGGCTTTTGACACATTTGAAAAAACAGCTTATAAGCTTGAAAACTTACAATGGGAAGAAATATCTCTTAAAGCGTATTTAGAAGTGGACCTTGTAGCTTGTGGCTTACATGTTTATAAACCCTACCTGTGGTCACAACAGAGACGGCTTTATAGATAAATGGAGAGGAATCAGTCATAGACCAAGTCGTGAATACATAGATTTAGTTCTGTCAGAGAATGCTCTAATACAGACTGAAACAGAAACTGAGCTTGGGCAAAATGAAGAAATATTAAAAAAGTTCAGTGGGACAACCCAACAATTGGATAAATTCACAGAGAATCTGTTTAAGTATGAGGAGAAAATTAAAGCCATCAAGAAATCAAAGTTTGATAGGGATGAGCGAGACTACAGGGACATTTTTAATTAGACTTCACCAGCCACCATAGACATGGAAGCACAACAAGGTTCAACCCCCACCAGCAGTAGTGTAACCTTACAACCAACAAGGAGAGGAGAATTGGAGCAGTAACAAGAGCATTTTTTAGGGGAAGAGGAAGAGCCATGTACATGTACCCCATCTGGAGTACTGCATCCAGTTCTGGAGACCCCATCTCCACAAGGACATAGACAAGATGGAGGCAGTCCAGAGGAGGGAAACTAAAATGGTGCATGGTCTGCAAGAGGAGCATACGAGGAGAGACTAAAGGAGCTTAATATGTATACCCTTGAGGAAAGGAGGGAGAGGGGGAACATGATAGAAACTTTTAAGTGCCTCAGTGGAATCAACAAAGTCCAAGAGGGAAGCATTTTTCAGAAAAAGAGATGAGCAAGAACAAGGGGACACAATTTGAAGATAGAGGGGGGATGGTTCAGGGGCAATGTGAGGAAGTATTTTTTCACAGAGATGGTGGTGGACATGTGGAACAGCCTTTCTGAGGAGGTTGTGAGGTCTAAAACTGTGGGAGAATTCAAGAATGCATGACACAGACATAAGGCAATTCTTGTGGGGGGTAGGAAGAAATAGGCTGTTGGTTAACTGGGATCTGCAGCTTATCCTGTAGGTGAGGAAATGGGCAGACTAGGTGGGTCGAGCAGTACTTATCTGCCGTCAAAGTCTATGTTTCTATGTTACTTTGCCAGCTCCAGTACCATTTGTTCCCTGGAGGAGCCAACGGTCGAAGAACCGAGATATGGGAAGAAACGGACCAGGAGAGGTGGTAGAAGGAGAAATAAGAGGAAGAGGCTTCAATCACGGCTGGAGGAGGGAGGAGAGAAAAGGGAGATTCCAGTGAACATTGTAAATATTTCAAGTTATGAACTTAGTGAAACAGAGGTGAATGTTTTAAATAAAGGACTGTCATTTAATCCAGCAAGGAAATTTAACCATTTTGAGACAATACTGGACCTTAACAGGTTTGTTAGAAATCTTAGCTTGAAAGCATTTTTTTCATAAGGAGGGGGAAGAGAGAGAAGAATTGGAAGAAAATGCAGGTAAGCAAACAACAATTTCTCATGATGAATTTAAACTGAAGTCAGATTTTTGTCCACCCTTGTCTGCAGCATTACAAGTCTTTTTAAAATATAAAAATTATATAACAGCATTATATGAAGTAACAGGAATGCATTTCTTTCAAAACATGAGTAATACTGAGCAAGAGGCTCTTACGAGGTTAGGTGATAACAAGGAAATAACCATTAAGGCTGCAGACAAGGGTGGCGCTATTATCATAATGGATACTGATAAATATGAATCTGAGGTTCAACGCCAGCTATCAGATGTTAAATATTATGAGAAACTAAAAAGGGATAAAACAATGGAGTTAAAGAAAACTATTGATGCCGTTTTAAAACATGTAACAGAAGCTGATTTAATAACACAAAATGTTTTTGATTATTTAACTGTTGATTATCCTACACATGCTACCTTTTATGTGCTTCCAAACATTCACAAAGATTTGAAAACCCCTCCTGGGAGGCCGATTGTTTTAGGAAATGATAGTCTCACAGAACCATTTGCTAAACTTGTAGATTCTTTTTTGGTAGAACTGTTTAGAGAGGTTCCATCATATGTTAAGGACACCAGAGACATACTGAGAATTTTGAAAGATTTGGCTATTGAAGAGAATAGTTTTTTAGTGACCTTGGATGTGACATCGTTATATTCTAATATACCACACAATGAAGACTGACAAGCCTTACATTTTTATTTGGAAACTAGGAGACAGAAGGAACCTCCTACTGAAATTATTTGGAAATGACAGGGTTTGTGTTAGAATTTAACACATGGGAATGATTTTTACTTACAAAAAATGGGTACAGCAATGGGTGCCAGTATGGCACCCAATTATGCTAACCTATACATGGCTAAGTGGGAATCAGAGATAGTGAGGCATGCAAATAATCCGTTCCTGAGTAAAATAGATATTTGGAAGTGTTTTATTGATGATATTTTTATTGTCTGGAAGGGGAGTGAGGAAGATCTGTTTCTATTTGTCAAATACCTAGAAGATAGTAATAAGAATCTACATTTTAGTGTGAATTTCAGTTTGCATGAGATACCTTTTCTGGATCTTAGAATTTACAAAGATGGTAAGGGAGGTATGACAACTGACTTATTTAGAAAAAATACTGATTGGAATACTTTGTTGATGGCAAGCAATAATCACCCCAGACACATAGTGAATGCCATCCCTAAGGGTCAGTATATAGACAAAAAGAAATTGTGGTGAATCAGAAAAGTAAGAAATAATGGCAGATGAACTAACATCAAGATTACAGGAGAGCGGGTACAATGAAAATATTATTAATAGGACCAGAAGTGAAGTTGATTTGATATCTAGAAAAAAGTTGTCGATGGACAAACAAGTAGTTAAAAAATGTGATCCCCAGATGTCTTTTGTGACTATGTATAGTCCACAGTCTAATGAAATTGCAGGAATTATCTGTAAACATTGGCATTTATTTTTTATGGATTCAAGATTAAAGGATTTCTCTAGATGTGAACCTAAAGTGGTTAACAGGGGGGGAAGAAATGTTAAAGATATTGTTGTACACTCATTTAAACCAGGCCCTGATAGATCCCAGAACTACAGTAGCTAACAAATGAGGGGGTAACAGGTGTGGCAATAGTTAATATTGTCCCATGGTGAAACAAACAAAGTGGTTCAAGAATCAGGCCACAGGAAAACAAGTGTGTGTAAGAGGATCAATTACATGTAGGACGTCTGGTGTTATTTACATGGCTGAGTGTATATGCCAAAAGCTTTATATTGGTAAAACTAATGTCCTTTCAAGACAAGAATGGGTGAACATTCAAGAACAATTCTGAATGCTGATCTAACAAATGCTTTAACAGCACACTTATCAAGGTCCAAAATAAGACAGAAAATAATTTTCAATTTACGGCAATAGAAAAAACAGTAATGACAAGGAGAGGTGGAGATTATGATAACTTACTAAAGAGGAGAGAACAGTACTGTATCTTTTCTACAAAAGCCATGCAAACACCAGGATTAAAAGACAAAATAGAAATTAAGCCACACCTGAAAAAGAGATGAAAATGAATTATTTATATATTTATTGGTGTTTTTGAATATAGGTATATGGTATTTATGGTTATTTATTGAGTTTATTTCTTATTTTTCAGTTTTGCACTTTATGTTCTGTGGCTAATTGGTTTATCAGTTGAATCTGGCAAAGTGCAATATTTCTCTTGGATTATGTGCAATTCTTAACTGGTGCCTTATGAAGCATAGAAGGCACATTTTTTTTGCTTATTCTCCCTCTGTTTTGTTTGTCTTTTTTGAGAATATATTTTTATATGTCATTTTGGTGCAGAGATATATATAGAGAAATATTTATTGAGTACTATCCAACTCATTACACTGGTTGTTGGGAAATTGTGCACTGTCACTTTAAATGCTGCCTTTATAAGTTTGTAATTGGCTCGAATGGGTCAGCCTTTGAAAAAGCTAAGTGTGAGATGCGTCAAGTGACCCAACAGGGAGGAACCCTCGCTCTTGCTACTGAAATAAGTTAACCAGCCATTCTGCCTTCCTGGCTTGATGATTTTATGGACATTTCATGGACTACTTATGGACTATTTATGGGCTTTTATTAATCTTTTGGATATGTTGTTTGGAGTGCTTTATTTGCTATATATATATATATATGTAATAGATATACCACTCTGAGGTGTGCGGTCGCGCTCTGATATACGCACGCCTTGGTGTCGTTATGCATGCAGGCTGCAGGCTGAAAAGGTCGTCAGTAAGCCTAAGGTGTGCATATATCAGAGCTCGATCGCACACCTCAGAGTGGTTTATCTATCTTATAAAATGTCAAAATTGTTTTGGAAGGGGGTAAAAGTGCAGGTGTGCGGTCGTGCTCTGATATACGCACGGTCATGTGTTGCTGTTTGTCCAGTGCTGTTCCTGTTGCTGACATTGATTGTCTCAAATATTTTATAAATATATATATATATATATATTGATTTATTTATTATTCTTTGGAAAATACCTTTGAGCCAGAGGCTCATTTACAGAGGTTCCACGTCAAACACAAATTATACATAAGACTAATAACAAATGAGGAGCAAATAGATTTAAAATGAGAGTAAAAGGTACACATCTTGACAATTCATAAAATTAGAGCATTAGAGTAGTAGAGAGAGAAGAGGTAGTGATAGCAAGATGGGGAGGTAGGTAGGAAGTAGCTAAAAAGTGAGAGGTAGAGCAAGATCTGCTACAGAGCAACTCTGTTGTCCGAGGGCTAGGTGTTTTTTTGGTTTTAGTAAAGTAGAAGTGAGAGTAGCTGAGTTCAACCTAGAGATCTGAGTTGGGCTGGGGGCTCCCAGGGTTGTAGGGAGGTCAAGACTGTGTTAAGTCCCGTGCTTTTTGTGGCTGGCCATGTCAAGATGAGCACACAGTTTAGATTTAAACAGACTGAGCTTGGCTTCCTTAAGGATACCTTCGCCTAGGGTATTTAACCAGAAAGGTGCTTGGCATTCATAGGAACATTGCCCCTGGGAGGTGTGATGATAGGGAACTTTTAGGGAGTGGGTGTTTAAGCCTCTGGTGAATGTGGTGGAGTCATGCAGCCTTAGGAGGTTCTGTATGCAGGGTGGGGTTAGTCCAAGGATGGACTTTTTTGCTAGCAGGCAGACCTGATATTGTATTCTATTGCTGAGATTAAGACAGGCCAAAAAGGAATAAAGGTAATTTGTGTGTGTTCTCGGATCAGCATTTAGTAAAAGCCTGCAGGCCTTGTTGAGGGTGGTTTTAACCTGTTTGAGTGACGTAGGGGCTGCAGCGCCATATATCACTAGGCCATAATCTATAGTTGACAGAATAGAGCTAGTGATAGCAGTTTTTATAGCAACTTTGGTGAGGTAGGATTTATTTTTGTAGAGCAGGCCCAATTTGGCATTGGCATTTTTGGTGACTAGGTTGATGTGTCAGTTATAGGACAGGGTGCTGTCTAAAGTGATACCGAGATATTTGAAATGCAGTACTATTTCAAGGGGAGACCAGTAGTTGGTAGGTCTTGTGTTTGTTTTGGGCAGAGGCGAAGAGCATAGTTTTCATCTTGTTATAGTTCAATAGCAACTTTGAATTGATGAACCATTTCTCAGCTGCCGAGAAATTTGCCTGCATTTGCCTTTCCATATCAGCGGGGATTGCATGGCTTGTGTACAGTACTGCATCACCTGCATATAGTAAAATGTTATCTTTTACAGCATGAGGAAGGGTATTAAGGAATAGGCCAAAGAGGAGATGGCCGAGAATGGATCCTTGTGGCACACCTGTTGTAACTAGCCGGCTATCTGAGAGGGCGTTTTGGATTTTAACTTTTTGTTCCCTCTTGAAGAGGTAGCTTCTGAACCAGGGAATGGACTCTGGAGACAGTCCTGTGGTGGTAAGTTGGCTCAGCAGGAGTTCATGATTCACAGTGTTGAAGGCTTTGGTGAGGTCAATGTATGTTGCCCCCACCAGTTGCCCTCAATCTAAAGCATTTGGTGCTTTGGTGTGCATATGAAGAATAAAGAGATTTTGGCACTGAAATTATAGAAACAAGCACTGTCATTTAACAAGTGGAGCAGCACATAGTGTTTCATCTTTTAGTAGGTGCCAGTTCCTACAAACAAACACTTCCATGCTGAACAGCGTTCCACGATACACTATATCCATACTGCCTTTAGCAGTCTCAGGAGTTAAGAATCCATGTTTATGAATCCAAAAAGACTCCCTGGGCTAAATTCATGAAAGAAATACCACATGATAAATGCACGCCACTTCAGATGGTGTCTGCGATTTCATACCTCCTGATTCTGGAAACAGCTTTGGGAAGAAAGAGCAGCAGTTAGTTGAGAATGAACAGCACTCCATCCAACACTATGAAAGTAGCACATGTTAGCTGCAGGGGTCTACCAGCTGAAGGATAGCAAGGCAGAACAGCACTGCAAGTGAGAACAAAAACACAGCCAGCAACGTGGGCACAGTAACAAACCATGCACACGTGGTGTAATTCATGTGGGATGAAGGCACTTCAGCACAGAAAACTGCTGCAAATGGAGCTGTTTTCACTAGTGAGGCCATGCTTAGTATATCAGTCACATCCCCAGAACACTGTAGCACAGCATTCATGAGGCAAATAGCACACTGTTCCTGCTGTGCTAAATAATGGTGTTCTCATGCACCCTAAAAATAGCACAGGACTGCACCAGGATGCAACAGTACCACAAAATGGCAGTTGTACAGCTGCCAACATGCTGGCAGCAGCTCATAATGAGGAGGGAAGAGATGCAGAGGGTTAATAGTTTTTATTTAGAAATTATTCACTCAGACTTGCCCACCTGAGATGTAACATATTGTTTATACAATGGGTCCTGCCTGTACCCATTTCCTCAAGTGGGTGGTCTGGAGCACTAAGATGTGTTCAAGGCCACAAAGTGATAATTTAACTCTAGCAGGGTTTGATCCTGTTTTCTGCCTGGTCCCATGTCAAGAAGTGAAGAGACCACAGTACTACAGCCTTGGGTGTCCAAGAAATAGACCGATTACTGCAAAGCAGGTGACTGTGCTTTTTACAGCTGTGGGCGGAGCCTACAGCCATTTTGTGATCAATTTGTTGCTCCTAAGATGGCTGATTGTGGCACCTTCCATTGGATGTTTGGAATTATCCTTCTGAAAGTCCAACAGAGCTTGTAACAATCTGCCACAATCAGCTGCTACAAAATAACAGCAACACTATTTCAGTTCTTACTTCTGTATTCCTGGCATAGCCATATTGTGAACCACAACTACGCATGCGCAAATTCCATGCATGCACAGTTCCGTTGCCTCCACCATCTTGGTGATGGCACTCCTGCACCCTCTCACTGCACCTGTCCTCCTCACTCCCTCCATTCACTTCCAGCACCAGTGGGTAATGTAACCCTCCTGCTTCCTCCCATTGCTGCAGTCCTCCCCTCGGTTTCCCATTCCAGCACCAACACTGGGGTGCCCAATTCCTGTGTCAGCATCATGTAACCCCCCGACTCATGTGGCACATTAGGAGCCCACCCCAGTTTGCCCAATTTTTGTATTCATTTTCCCCCCGCTGACATTGGGGTGCCCAATCCCTGTGTCAGCATCATGTCCATCCCCCCCACTCATGTGGCACACTGAGAGCCCACCCCAGTGTACCCAATTTGTTTTATTCATTTTCACCCCACCGATATTGGGGTGCCCAATCCCTGTGTCAGCATCATGTCCATCCCCTCCATTCATGTGGCACACTGGGAGCCCACCCCAGTGTACCCAATTTGTTTTATTCATTTTCGCCCCACCGATATTGAGGTGCCCAATCCTTGTGTCAGCATCATGTAACCCCCCCAACTCATGTGGCACACTGGGAACATATCCCAGAGTGCCCAATTTTTTTTTGTCTCCCATGCTGACGTCAGGGTGCCCAGTCCCTGTGTCAGCATCATGTACCCCCCAACTCATGTGGCACACTAGGAGCCCACCCCAGTATGCCCAATTTTTTTATTCATCTTCCAATGCTGACATTGGGGTGCCCAATCCCTGTGTCAGTATCATGTCCATCCCCCCACTCATGTGGCACACTGAGAGCCCACCCCAGTATGCCCAATTTGTTTTCCCTGTAAATAAAGAAAACAGTTCCCTGACATCTTCTTTCACCTTTAAATATGAAAACGGTCCCTCATCATTGCCCAAGTTGCCCTTCCCCATCCACACCCTCCCACTGAGCACCCACCTCCCCTTACCCCCCCTTACCAAATACTTACCTCCAGAGGTTGGTGCTGTCATCTTCTCTGGACCGGAACATATCTGCACTCTTCAAAGCCGAACCACAAACTTAAGAATTAAAGGTAAGTGCCGTATAATGGCACTCAAAAGGGTTTTCAACTTATCTTGATATATCAGCCATTTTTAGGAATTCTGGCCCCAAATTTTCAACATGGGGTTCTTGGGATCCCACCTCATGAACACAGTCACTGTCACTGTCATTTTGTTACTTGGTCCCAAATGGTGATTTCGTGGTCACTGCGTGGGATCACCTTTTGGGATGCATTAACGAAATGACAGTGCCACTGCTAATAAGTGGGGTCCCAAAAAGCCCATGTTGCAAATTTGGTAAAAAATTCTCCAAAATGACTGTGTTAAGAGTGTGCATTGCACAGTTTCTATGCACACTCCTAACTTCACCAATTTTTAATATTTTCACTCCAGATTCTCAACATTGCCATTTTTGCACACCTTCTTATTAGCAGTACAACTGTCATTTTTCACATCATGCCCAAAATGTGTTTTCACACCTGTGGCACAGAATGACACAATCACTCTACAAAATCACCTTTTAGGACAAGTGAATGAAATGACTCTGGCACTTTTCATGAGGTGGATCCCAAAAAGGCCATGTTGAAAATTTGGTGAAGCAACTCTAAAAAATGGCTGAGTTATACCTGGGCATTCAAACATTTCCATGCACAGGTGCAACTTGCATATTTGACAGCTCGCCATAGCCTTTTTGGCTCTGGCTAGATTTTGTTATGGTAAGCAGCGTGTGCTGTTTATGCACTCTGACTCATGTGATGCTTGCACTACTGCAGGATCCTATGTACTGTAGTAGTGCCTGTGATGTCATCTTCTGCATCCCAGCTAACAATACACTGACCTAATGAATATTAATATGCCATTTGCAGCACTGCACCACATGATTCATTAAGACAAATACCATGCCTCTTAGAAGTGCTCCTGCTTCTTCTTGAATGTTGTGGTAGTGCAGAAATGGTAGTGGTCTGTTTATTGTCTGTTTATTTACTGTGTGCTACTTTTGCCTTCATGAATTTAGCCCTGCATGTGCTAATTGTATGCTGGCTTGCCTAAAAGATGTCCATGTTATAAGCTGCCAAAATCTGCAAAATAACATCAGTACTTAAAGTCAAATTCCATGAGTCTTTGTGGCAGTGGCTCAGTAGGTAGCACACTCGCCTCTGAGGCCAGGAGATCAGAGGGCTGTGGGTTCAGTTCCCACATCTGGCACTTGGGTTCATATCCCAGTACTGACAGAGGGGTGCTGCACTTCTGAGGTGCCGTCTTTCAGATGAGACATTAAACCGAGGTCCCATCTGCCTGGATTGGTGGTAGTTCAGGTGGATGTTAAAGATCCCATGGCACTTATTGAAAAGAGTAGGGGTAATTTTCTTCTTTATTGAAATAAGCCATGTACGAAAACAATCAAGAAAAATACACCAAATCAGATACAAGTAGTCAAAACAAAAAAATAAAGTACAGTCAATCACTGGAAGAAGCAAAAAAAAAAAAGAAGATAATCAGTTTCTACAAGTGTTACAAATCCAAAGGAAGAAAACTGAAGCTTCATTTAAATTTTATCAGATGTGAAAAACCCTTCCACCAAAATTGAACTTTCCTAGCATCATGAATCTGAACATCTTTTTGATAAACTCTATTCAATTCACAAATAACATATTGGCTAAAACTTATAAAGGTCGTTTTTTTCTGATATAAGACCCACTGACATCTCACCTGCCATAAACAAAACCTTAAACATGCTAAAAAAAATCTGTAATGTAGGGGAATGAAATTTAGCTAAACAAGGGGGGAAAAACCCCAGAACCAATAAGTCATAAGATAAATGCTTTAACCATGGGAAATGCCATGTAGTGGCTAAATACACCCATAATCTGGAGGCAAAAGAACAATGTAAAAAAAAGTGTTCCATCGTTTCTTCTTGAGCAATACACTCTAAATAAGGACAAAACCGTTCTTCCTTCATTTTATACTTGGCTGTTCCTCTAACTTGGAGACGACCATACATGATTAACCATTGCGTTTCCCACATGTATGGGGGTAAACGGGGATTGTTTAATTGTTCTAGCACATAATGATTCATATTACTAGGGCAATTTTTAAATGCCGGGGAAAGAGGGTGAATTTGAGAAATAATGACAGTATAAAGTTTTGTTTGGGAGTTAATGATTTGGTTTTTGGACAACTGCCACCCATACAATTTCCGAACTATGGGCTTAAAAAAAAGGGGAGAACAAAAGGAAGCATGAGGTTTTGGAGCAGTACCAATCCATTTAGATAAATAATTATCTAGCAGAAATTTTAACCAGCTAGATTCTGGAACATGAGGAACTAAGATACAATTTCTAAAAGAGAAGGATAGGAACAGGGAATTGCAAAAGACCACTGGATCTATCATCCCTACCCCTCCTTTAGCTTTCTCCAGATAAGTGTAACATCTTTTAACAGGGTTTAACCTGTTTCCCCAAAAAAACTGAAAACTAATGCTATATAATTTAACTTCTAAGTTAGACGGACCAGGATACAAAAATGCCAAATATTGCAGACAGGGTAATAGAAATTGCTTAAAAATCTGAACTTTCTTCAGTTTGGAGAATTTATAATGTTTCCACCTCTGAACTTTCCCCTCAACTTTTTGCAGAGCTGCAAGCCAATTCTGTTCTGACAAATTTTGGGAACTGAAAAGAATTCCCAAAATGGAAATAGGTGCTGAGGAAAATGTAATATTTCTATGAACAAAGGGAGATAACGTGTTTGCTCCTATTAGTAACCTTTAGACTTTTGAAAATTAATTTTAGCATTGGATAGAGTTGCATATCTATAAAATAACTGAAAAAATATCTCTAGCTGATTCTGCTGTTTAAAAAATAAACAGATATCATCCGCATAAACTTGGATTGTCGTAAAAAAATTAGAGAAAGGAATATTGGGACCCTCCCAACAAGAAACCAACCGTAGTTTTCTAATAAGAGGTTCTAAGGAGCAAATATACAATAAAGGGCTCAGAGGGCAACCCTGTCTTACACCCGCTTGCAACATCCAGCCTTTCCCAATTTTCCCTTTAATAACTGGACAAATTATGGAATGGGAGTATAGATTTTGTAATATTTCTAATATACTAGAGGGCATACCTAAAAAGGCTAAAGTTTGAAATAGGAAAGGATGACTAACCCTATCAAAAGCTTTTTCTAAGTCTAAAGATAATAAAATTCCAGTCTGTTTACTATAAGTTAAGATTTCGATCAAATCTCTAATATAACAGAGAACTGATTGTATCCTTCTTCGTAGAACTCCACAATACTGTACAGGAGATATCACTAAACTAGCCCATGATTTAAGTCTATTATTAAGCAACATTGTAAAAATCTTATAATCGGAATTCAACAGAGTGATAGGTCTCCAGTTTTTAACATCACCTTTATCTCCTGTTTTTTTAAAAATATAAATTTGTAACCCCTTTGTAAATGCTTGATGAATCTGACCTCCAGAAAGAAAAGAATTAAAAACTCCACATAAACATGAAGCTAATTCCTTTACAAAGGTTTTGTAAAAGGCATTAGATAGCCCATCAACCCCAGGTGACACATTGAGCTTTAGGTTGGAAATAACATCAATGATTTCTTGTGTCATAAAAGCATGTCGTAAAAATATGTTTTGTAATTGAGGCATCAATAACAGGACTTTTCACCTCTTTCAAAAAATTGTGAAAGGCATCAGATTGAAATTCAATCTGCGGACCCAGGTTTTGAAAATGTCGAACGAGAATAGAGTAAATATCTGAAGGGGCAGAATATCGTTTTGAGTTGCTGACTAGAAAGTCCAAATTAGTATTGTCCTGTACAGTTTTACACAGACTAAATGGATCTCCTATCACTGATTTAGAAGTATAGTTATTTATTAAGGCCTGAAGGGTTCTAGCTCGATCATATTGGAACTTCCTCATTTGAAATTTTATGTGTTTTATTAAAGAAGATAGATCTTCCAAAGAAGTATTAGCCCTTGTTAATAGCGACGACAATTTAGATCTTAACATCAGATAGTTAAGAAATTTCTCATTCTGAGTCTTTTGCCCATAGTTTTTAAACCATTCCATATAATCCAATTTGGTTTCTTCCCACCAAATCCCTAAATCAGAATATAAACATTGTACAGACAAGCGGGCATTAAGAATTTTAACTATGGAATTCCGAACAAAGCCTTCCCTTAAAGATAAAGTGTTAAGCCTCCATCTAGTTTTAAAGGGCTTATAATTAACAGGAATCTCCACTGCTATTTTTATAAGGAGGTGATCTGAAAATTCAAAGAGCTGTCTCAAAAACTGAGAAATATGAATGTTTTTGGAAGAAAAAAGGTAGTCTATACAGGTACCATTACTTCCTTTATAAAATGTATTTTTGGCGGGGTTTGATTCTAAGTGGTTACAAATCCTAAGATCTGCTTCTCTTATGATGGTTTGTAAACAATTAGAATCACAATATATCTTTTTCCCAATTGGTCGCTTATCAACTAGTACACAATTAAAATCTCCACCCCAGAGGACTGGCCTTGTAGTGATCAGGAAAGGTTGAATTGATTTCATGCAAGCAATTCTGGCTGTTTTAATTTGCAGATTATAAATATTAATTAACCTATATAAGACAGACTCCAGAAAACAATCTACAACCAAAACCCTGCCAGGAATGCAATCAATCAATTTATGCAGTTTGAACTGAAAAGAATCAAAAAGAATGCCAATACCGTCTGCTTTATCTTGTCCAAAAGACCAGTAAGAAGGGCCCCAGGGCCAATCTTTTTTAAAGGCTGTAATATGTTCTTTAGAAAACATCCAGGTTTCTTGTAAAAAACAGATAGATATTTTAGAATCATGTAACATATGAAAAATAGCCTTACCTTTAGCGCCATTTAAAATACTGTGTACATTTAAGGAAGCCCATATAAAGCCCATGTATAGTCAATAAAAAGGTAAATTATTTCATTTTTTTCTCCTTTTCTTTTTCTTTTCCTTATAAGACCCTTGAGAAGGCTCCATGGGGTCCTGAGTAGAAATTTAGGAATCAGAGTCTGCAATATCCATTTCTGTATCCCCCCAAGAAGTTAGGATAGAGAAGGGGTTAGTGGTTTCCACTGAGTTAAGGGATGAGTCAGGGACAGTTTTTAAATTCCTTGTGGACCTTCGAGGGGGTAAAGAGGTAGAAGGTGTTTTAGATGGGGGAAGGGGTGGGTTTATGCACTGAACTGAATTCTCAGCGGAACAAGTAGGTTTTACCTTCGGGCCTAGGAAAGAATCTTGCAAGTGTGGACTAAAAGACTGATCAGGCTGTAAGGGGGGGCCTGACCAGGTTTAGAAGCAGGGATGGGTTTCCCTAAATCAGGAGAGGGTTCTCCCAGGGGTGTAGTAATAGGGTGTGGGAGCAGTCCTTCCTGAGCTCTCTGAATCAACTTCTCAGTATTATTTTCCGACAATTTATTCCTTGCTGCCCAAGGGCAGGTTTTAAAAACATGTGTACTACCTTCACATAAATCACATTTCGTAGGGTTTGTACATTGGACAATAGTGTGACCAATTTCACCACAATTATCACATCTAGGACTATCACAGACATTTGACAAATGAGTTTGTGAGCCACATCTATAACAGGCCCTTGGCTGGCCACTATAAAAGCAAACACCCCTATCTCAGCCTAACAAAAAGGAATTAGGGATATGCAGAAAACCATTCTCATTTTGCCTCAGTTTTACCTTATATTTCCACCCTCCCATCCAAAAACCTTCTGAATCCAATATAGGTTCCGGGTCTCCCTGGATGTCACACTTATTAGATAACCAATAGGTAATATCATCCACTAGTACTCCTTCATTGCGGAACATGATGGTGACAAATTTGATAGCAGGCTGAGAGAGAGGAATAATCATAAACGAAGACCAAATGGGAGAAAATTTAACCTGGTTATATCTTATCCAGAATAACTCTAATAAAGCAGCAGATCGAAAGCTAACATCATAATTATCCTCTCTGGAAATATTAATAATGGCAAATACATCTCTAGGAGAGAAATGCAAAGATTCTTTAATTAATCTTTTCCCAACATAGCTCCTATCGGGCCTATCAACCATTCCCCCTTTATATCGGATGCGAACAGCATTCCATCTAGGGGCAGCTTCACGTTTAGTTTTAGCAAATAACTCAGACAATAAAGGTCTTTGGTCAGACATAGAAATGTTTTTTTCAGAAGAAACAGTATTGTCTTTAGAATGAACTAAGTCAGTATCATCTTGACTCCTTTTTTCAATTAAATGTGAAGGCTGTTCTGGGTTCCACCTAGGAGAATGGGAATTTAAATCAAAGGAGGAATCCCATGTTAAATCAGCTGCCCATTCTCCTGAAGGTTGCTGTTTCCACCATGCCGCCATTAAGGCTGATGCAGGAGTCCATGTACCATCATGGCTAGAAGAAGGAGTTGAAACATTAGGGTCTGACTTAGTGGGCTGAGAGAAATCAGTATTAGAATTCTGTATTGAAATGTCTGCTTCCCCCAACCTGCATTCTCCAAAATAAAAAGCTGTAACCTCCATTTGATTATCAGACTGCGATTGATAAATTACAGGAGAAGCGAGATGTTCAGGAGAAAAAACCAACCCCGTTTGTTTAGAGAGTTTAGGGGCTTTTACAATACTGTGGGACTCTGTAGCAGTTCCTTCCCGGTCTCCGTTGCTAGGCGCTACATTCCCCGATCCCCGTAATACTCCCGAACATTCCGAAACAAACACAGTCTCAGTTTTGGCAAAGTCACCCGACTGACCTGAATCTTTGCTTTGGCTGGAAATACTGCCTCATGGCGTGAAGCTTCACCGCAGTCAAATGCAGCTCTCCTGCTGAAACGCTTCCGCATTCTCAAGCGAGACGTCATGCTGAGGCAGAGTTTTCTTTAAAGGGACAACAGAAAGAGGCATCTCTGAACAAGCAAGCAACTTTGCGGACTGCAAATCAAACTGAGTGGCGTTTTCCGGCTTAGTTAAGCATGATGATGCCAGGGGCTCTTCTGAGGAAGATAAAGCATCCATATAAAACTCTGCATCATCCAAATCTGCTGAAGGAAATGCAACCTGAGAAACGGTATTTGCCACGGTCTCCTCCACATCTGCTGACTGATCTTGCTGTTGCACCTCTACAGCGTCCATCTTGGTAGACTGACCAGCATTCCTGCTGGCGGCCATGCACCAGCAGAGTAGGGGACTTTCCCCGGTGTCCTGGCCAAATTTCCCTCATTCACTAAAGATACCACCAACAGCTTAATCTAGTTCAAGGTCAGTTGGCATTCATCTGTATCCCCCTTCCCCAGGTCATGCCTGAAAATAGGCAGGATTTGTCTAGTGCACTCACCCGGTCAACAAAAAACTAAATAAAATAAATAAAATAAAATAAAATTGTGAAATTTCATGAGCATCATGTGGAAGCCATATCCCTGAATGTTTCTAAGCCATACCCTTGACCTGCTTTGCAGGAGAAAGAAAAAGGCTATTGAGGATATTCATATACTCCAGCATAAAAGTCACAGGATTGTTGGATGAGCATCACATGACCTTTAAGCTAATGTAGGTTAGCAGTGTCAGTATCCAAGTAGCTAGTATGCTTGCATCTGGGGATGGAATATTAGAAGATCCTGGATTCTAGCCCCACACCAGCTACTTTGTTTGATACTCATAACTGACATTGTAGTGCAATATGGGGGGGGGGGTGCTGCATTATTGAGGTGATATCCTTCAGATGAGAAATGAAGCTGAGGACCCTTCCTCCCATCTTTGGTCACTGTGCAAGTGGAAGTAAAAGATCCAATGGCACTTATGGATAAAGAGTAGGGGAAGTGTATTAGAAGAAAACAATCATATATACGTAACATGGAATTGCACCACTTAAGATTCCATTACATTAGAAGCAAACAGAAATATACAAAAAGAACAAAACAGAAAACACAAAAATTGTTATCCAGAATTAACATTCATATGGTAACTGATTCTACAGATACACCAAAAATTGAAGGTGGAAAAAGAAAACAGAAGATTCCATACATTTAATTCTTTCAGAAGAGAAAAGAGTATGTCATTAAGTCCCTGATAATACATGTCAGAACTAAGCAACACAGGATTACATGTGCCAGGCAATTACAATCTTCCAATATTTCTTTGAGTTGTGACTCCTGTAAAACCCCTCCTCATATCTTTTATAGTATAAAGTGGTAGCATATTACTTTCTGCATCATACACTCTCCTCATTGCATGATGAATTATTTGGATAGCATTTCTGGGGAACTATATTGCTGTTGTAATTGCAGTGCACAACATGATTGCCACAGGTAAAATTTACAGCAGGTGAAGCAGAATTATAAAGTGGATGGATGGTATGTTTTCGAGGACTATGGTATATCCCAAGCACTACCACTTGGTAATCTAAATAGACAAAAAGAGGGTCAATCCAGGTGTTACACAATTGACCACAGAACATCTTTGCATACTGACATTATAAAAGAAGATGGGCCTGTGTTTCTGAAATCATTGAATAACTTGCCCTTGGGCAGTTTCTGTAATCCATTTTATGCTTAAAGAGAGGGTATTTACTTCTAATAAATAGACAACTATTTTATTTATTATACTGTATTTTGATGTATTTATGTTTACACTGCACTATGTGTATCTCTATAAGGGCAATGTGTGTTGGATTCATTTATTGCTTTTTAGCCACATAATTTGTTATCAGTGGTGATTGGCTAATGAAGTCATTATCCATTTCATTAAATTATATATTCACATTGCTAGCAAGTTGTATTAGCTTGAAGGAAGCCCAGAGTGCTGGGTGAAACATAAGCACATATAGGTAGTGTCTTTGCACTGCTGGAGTTGACTGTCTTGGTGTTTTGGATGTGAATAAAGTGCAAACTTACCGCAATAGTAACTGTTTGGACATTGCACCCTTTTGAGTAGTGAGTGCTTCCACCCTGCTTTTATGACTATTTTATTTATTGTATTTTGATGTATTTGTTAGTGCAGTATAACAAGTGGGTTTTCTCCTTCGCTTTATACATTGCTAATAAAAGAAATTCAATAGATTTCTAGTATTGTGAGGGAATTCAATATGATCACAGCTGAGTAGGCAGCTTCTGGTTAGAGCTCTTGACCATTCTCTGGTACAGGGTGAATACAACACTGCTGAAAAAGCACATGTAATATCGTGCTGCAGAAAGTGCTAATGAGTGCACAGCGTCAGGGGTTTCTCTGTGTACAGGAATAACTACTACATACATTTGAAACAAGCAGCTAGAGTTGATAGCTTTTAAAATATACTGGATGTAACTTACTGTACTTGTTGAATAATATACTATTTCTGCATTTGAGCCTGCTTTGCTGCAGGAAGAGGGCGAGTAGTGCACCAAGTGTGAACTGTCAAATCGCCATCCTTTTTACTCATTTTTGAGTTTTAATTATGGGGGAATATACTATTACTGATCACTGCCTTTTTAAAGGCTACACATATTGATACTTGGAGGGCTTTTTTTTTAAAAGGTCAAAACCTCTGCTTGCCTCGCTATGGGACTTGCGCTCTCATCCGGGTCTCGGACAGTATTTAAGTCCACTCAGAGGGGAGCAAGACTGTTTGAAACAAGCAGCTAGGGTTGATAGCTTTTAAAATATACTGGATGTAACTTACTGTACTTGTTGAATAATATACTATTTCTGCATGTGAGCCTTGCTTTGCTGCAGGAAGAGGGCAAGTAGTGCACCAAATGTGAACTGTCAAATCGCCATCCTTTTCACTCGTTTTTGAGTTTTAATTGTGGGGGAATATACTATTACTGATCACTGCCTTTTTAAAGGCTACACATATTGATACTTGGAGGGCTTTTTTTAAAGGTCCAAACCTCTGTTTGCCTCACTACAGGACATGCACTCCCATCCGGGTCTCGGACAGTATTTAAGTCTGCCCAGCAGTGAGCGGGCGAGCTGAGCGGGTGAGCGCGCGCAGAGACATGCGCACCTGGGTGTGTCCGCTGTGTCTGCTGGGATAGCAGGGAAAAAGGGCATTGTTCTCAGTAAGTTTAATAGTTTGCTTTTCTCTGTTTTCTACTTTGGAAAATTAGAAGATAATTTAAAACATGGGTGCTCCAAACAACTGTTGTTCGTCCTGCTTGATGTTTGCTTTGGGTCCCCAGATTGCTGATTATGTATGTAGTAAACGCTTAATGATTGAAACCCTCAATGAGGAAATAAATCATTTATTGGCCCCCTCAGTTGTTAGTCCTGAGATTGAGGCATTGGAGGACTATACTGACTCCATGCTAGGTCAATCTCTACCCTTGAGTCCTTCTTTAACTTCTGCTTTATCATATACTTCAAAGTGTAATGTTCCCAGCATTTCTCCACCTCCTGTTTCGTCCTCAGAGGAATTAGACAATTGGGCTGTAAATACCTAAGGGTAAATCCAAATGCAGGGGAGGGCAAGTAGGTTATAATGAACCTTCTTTACCCCTATCTAAAAAATTTGATGTTCTTAAGCATGACACTTCTGTCCTTCCGCATGATGATTCTCCTATTGTCACTCAGGGGAGCTTATCAGTATCTAGTCCTCCTTTCAAAAGTGCAGTAAGTAAAGTTACAAATTTATCTCCCAAGCAAAAAAATTCCCAACCTAATTTAAGTGATCAAACTAATGGACTTGTTACATCATCACTCTCTCCTAGTAATATGGATCTCCATCTCCCATCTAAACAAATTTTTGTTATTGGTGATTCCATTATTAAGCACTTAGATCAACCTATATCTAATGTGAATAAACTTAATCACACTTGTTCTAGTTTAAGAGGTGCTAGAGTATCAGACATTACTTCTGTAGTTAAAGATATATTAGTGGGGGCTGGAGAAAATCCATTGCTTGTAATACATGCAGGTACTAATGATGTAAACAGAACCAGCCTTGATGAGCTTAAGCAGGACATCATTGCACTTAATAATGTACTGGCCGATAAAGACAGCCTTGTATGCTTTTCGGAGATTCTTCCTGTACCCAGAGCTACTAATGCTATCAATACTAAGATTAAAGCCTTTAATGATTGGCTGAGATGATGGTGCCTCCAGCAGGGCAGCTTATGCTTTGCACATTGGGAAACTTTTTACTTAAAAAATTCACTGCTTTGCTGGGATGGACTTCATCTTAGTCATGGGGGAAGAACTCTATTGGGTAGAAGTGTTACTATAGCCATTAATAAACTTTTAAACTAAGAACTGGGGGCGAGAACAGGAATATGTCCTGTTCTCTAAAAAGGCCTAATACTGATTCCATTGAGTGTGAGGTTCTTTCTCTCAATGCAAGATCTTTAAATTTGGTTAAAATGGCTGAACTTGAGGCCAAATGCCTTTTGAATAAATTTGGAATTATTTCAATTACTGAAACTTGGTGGGACCCTGATACCACCTGGATCCCACATCTTCCCGGGTACAAGTTATATCATAAGGATCAAGGCCAGGTTGGGAGAGGGGTTTGTCTCTATGTTAGGAATAATATAGCCTCACTCCAGCTTCCTCTTACTAGCAATATTGAATCCATTTGGGTGAATATTCAGTTTAAGGGACAACCCAAACTGTTGGTTGGGACATGCTATAGGCCCCCATCATCTAATTTGGATTACTCCATATGCTTACATAAAGAAATCTCTGATATGGCCTCTAAAGGTAACATCCTTGCTCTGGGTGATTTTAATATGCCCTTTATAAACTGGACTTCCTTTATAGGTAGTACGCAGGCCGAAAAAGACTTAACTGTGCTTATTGTAGATATGGGCCTTGAACAAATTATAAGTGAACCTACACGTGGTGACAATATATTGGATTTAGTTATTACTAATATAGGGAGTTCTATATCTAATATTCTAGTTGGCGCCCCCTTGGGCTCTAGTGACCATTATTCAATTTCCTTTTCTTTATTTTTTCAACATATTTTGAATTTTTCAGAATTTAAAAACTATAATACTGCTAACTTTAGCACTGTTAATGATCAACTAAATTCAATTCCTTGGGATGTAATACTATCTCCTATTTCCCTGGAGGAATCCTGGGAATACTTCATATCTTCTGTTTACTATCTGGAAGATTTATTTGTCCCTACCTCAAAAAAGTATAATAAGAAGGGGGAAGATACCCTTGTGGTTCAACAAAACTATCAAAACTTTAATTAATAATAAACAAAGGCTTTTTTCTTGTGTAAAAAATAGTGAGGGAGTCGCCAAAGAAGTATTAATTATTAAATACCGGAAAATCTTAAAACTTCTAAAACAAGCTATCCTACTATCCAAAAAGAAACTGGAGTTTCGTTTGGCTTATACCAATGATAGCTATAAATCATTATTTTCTTATCTTAATAATAAGAAAATGAATAACAGATATATGGGGCCCCTATTTGTAAATAACTCTAGTATTACTACTGATAGGGATATAGCTGATACTTTCAATAAACAGTTTTGTTCAGTTTTTACTAAAAATGCAGTCCCTAAACTGTTTAGGCAAATAGTCAGCAATACTCCCCTCCATACTATTACTGAAGATGATACCCTAGAAGCTATTCTTTCTCTTAAACTTTAAGCCCAGGATCAGATAATATTAATCCTAGATTTCTACTTGAAACAGCTGTAGCTATTACTAAACCCCTGTCCATTGTATTTAATAAATCCTTACTTGAAGGTGATATCCCTCATGACTGGGCAACAGCCACAGTTATTCCAGTTTTCAAGAAAGGTAACCATTCTAAGCCTGAAAACTACCGTCCGATAAGTTTAACTTCAGTTATAAGCAAACTAATGGAGAAAATCATCAAAAAACTGTTGGAAAATGAATCTATAACAAGCAATATAATAGATAATAGTCAGCATGGATTCAGGCAAGGGTATTCTTACACCACTAATTTAGTAGCCTTTTATAATTATATAAGTATAGGACTAGATAATGGTATTCCCATGGATGTAATTCTTCTTGACTATAGCAGTGCATTTGATAAAGTCCTTCATGACATTCTGCTTGATAAAATTGTAAAACTGGGATTTTCACAGTATATAATCAATTGGGTAGCAGGATGGTTAAATAACAGACAACAGCAAGTCAAAATAAATGGTGTACTTTCTCAAGTTCAGAGTATGACCAGTGGGGTACCACAGGGGTCTGTGTTGGGACCAACCTTATTTAATATTTCTATTAGTGGTTTGCAGGTTAGCCCCAACAATTTTCTTTTGAAATTTGCTGATGATACCAAGCTAGGAGGGTCTGTTTCTACATCACTAAACAGATAATCTATGAGTAATAACTTAAAAAATATTGAAGTATGGGCAGACTCTAATAAGATGACACTTAATCCAGATAAGTGTCATGTTTTACACCTCGGAAAGAATAACCTTAAACAAACTTATTTTTTAAATAATATTCCCCTTCATGTGTCATTAGTAGAACGTGATCTTGGAATTATCATTTATAATAAATTGTCTTCAACTGACCACTGTACCATGATAGCCCGAAAATCAAATGCAATGCTTACTCAGATCCAACGTTCATTTGTATCAGGGACTCAGGAATGTATTATTCCTTTGTTTAGAGCATATGTAAGGCCACATTTGGATTATGGGTCTCCATTTTGGAGTCCCTACTTGAAGCAAGATATGGATAGAATTGAAAAAATCCAGAGGAGAGCTACAAAAAATGGTTCCATATCTATCCAAATTGGATTATTGGGGTAGACCACAGGAAACTGGGCTACATTCACTTAAAACAAGATGTACTAGAGGTGATCTACTTCTATCATACAAAATTCAGAATTCCCAGGATGTTATGCATCACTGTGGTCTGAATTTCTCTAGTAGAAGGACTACCCCTCGGTCCCCATAATAAACAAATCAATGTTGCAAAGTCTAAAACAAATAAAAGGTTAAATTATTTTACGGAGAGAACTCCTAGAGTCTGGAATCTACTTCCTCAAGAATTAGTGGATAGTAGTTCTACTTCAGCCTTTAAAAAAGGGTTAGAATGTTGGATGGAGTTCAATAACTTTAGGGTATAATTTGTCCCACCTTGGTGGTGGGGGACAATCACGATGGGCAGTAGCCTTCTTTTGTTCCTTGAAACCAAGTAAGCCAAGTAAACCTGTTGCTGTACCCTCTCTTGAGGAAGTGTGAAGTAGGCTGCCAGTACAGTTCCTGGTTGAGCCTCTCCTGAGGAGGATTGGGTAGGGTACCAACGTCTGCCAGCATAGGAGGACCTGAGGCTGTGGTTCAGATCACCCAAGGTCCCATAGTGTTGCGGATTTTTTTTTTACAAAAAATACAATTTTTCCCCCTATGGTGTTTTGCCCCATCCCCAAAGTCCACACCCCTTGGAGTTAGTTAAATTTAGTCTGGGGGTATGGGGGGTGAAGCCTCCACAAAAAGAAAGACGGTGCTTTTATTACTAATTGTGTGTGATTGCAGTCTTGCAGTCAATGTTTTGTTCCGACCTTATTGTAGAGCACACTGTTTATGCTCAGCATAGTTGTTTTGCATGGTTTGGCCATGTCATTATGACCCTGTGCTCTATTCTCCAAATAAAAAGTTTGAAAATGTTTTACAAAGGCCAACTTAAGTTACCAATGGACAGAAAATGAAAAGAAAGTGGGTCCTCTTCCTGTAGTGAAATTTCATGTGTGAGATATGGTCTTTTAGATAATTATTTTAGAGCTGTTACACCAAGCCCGGGATGTACGAAGATACAATCTGGGGTTATGGTGAGGTCTGTGTGCTCCACCCACTGGCAACTTCTAATACAATAGAGTTTCATCAGCAAACAACTATGAATGATAAACCCAACAATAGACAACAGCATCAATTTTTAAAACAGGTTTGAAAACAATACAAATCTTTTTTACTATCAGAGACTGGATCGAGACAATGATGGAACAATTTGTTGAACAATCACCTGCAATAGCTAAATCCAAAATGATGAATGCAGAGGCACCCTGGTAATGTCTTGAAAATTCAGATGATTTGGGTTTTAGAGAATGTGAGTTTGTGGATGGCTGAACTCGATGCATGAATCACAAATACAGTCTAGAACCTTCGGTTGGTAAATAAATCTACTGTTCCAGATGCTGACCTCCAAAAGACTAAAGATGAAATTGTGACTGTCAAGAAAATAATTGATATCTGTGAAGCTAAAACTATTTCTATTGATGCCAAGCTACCACTACAGTTATTGGAGAGAATGTTATTAATCATAAATTGGTGGCACTACAGAATGTTGTTATAGAAACCTCAGGATTCTTGGTATCTCATCTATGCTTGACTCTGATTGCCTAGCACTTAGGGATTTGGCAAAAACATTTTTATAGAAACATTTTAATTACCCAAAGAAAATCCTCTTATTTTTATCAAAGCTTACAGAGTGGCAACCAAAAGAAACCCAAATGTTGTAAACCCTCATGCTTGTACAATTTGCTTTTCAGGCTGATCGTAATTTGATTTTTAAACCTGCTAGCATTTAGAAAGATTTTAACTACAGGGGTTTTAAATACACTGTTTTCCAAGAGTTCACCATTGCTACCCAACAGAGGCGATGCCAATTTTTAAACCTGTGAGAGGGTATATTAGCTATAGGGGTGACTTTTACTCTACAATCTCTGCCAAAAGTTACTCATTTATAAAGAAACTGTTCATATTTTTTTTTTACCCAGATCAACTCACTGAATTTTCATGTACACACAGTTCTGAGAAAAATTATCAAAAGTTCTCTTCACTAATTTCTGATTCAAAACTTTTAACAGATGATCCAAGTTTTGCTGGTAAATAGTGAGAAAATGGACTTTTGTATACTAAGTAAACAGCCTCTCTTGAGTTGTTGAGTTGTAATCTTTCAGCTTACAACAGTGTAACAGGAGGTCCAGTTTTGAAGGATAAAGCTGACACAGAGAAGATGCAATAACCCCCCCCTTTTGGTTTCTACTTTCACTCTATCCTGTCTTCTTCTGCTTATGCTTATCTATCCTAATTTTCTTGTCAGGGTTGCCAACCTGGCAATTTTCTACTTTGCCTTTTCTGTCACTTTTTTGCTCTGGTATTAAAAAATTGCATCTTGTTATAATATATTAAAAATAGGGGCCGAAATAGAATCAAGGACACTAACAGCATACAAGATAGAAGCCATGTGTTCCAGAATAATAATAATAATAATAAAAAAACAATATATACAAAAAAGGAGCTGTGTCACTTAAAAGAAGCCCCAAAATGAGTAGAGGGCTGGGTTGTGGAAAAAACCCTTAGCTGCAATTTCGATTAGTGAGTAAGGAAAGCTGAGACTATAAAATTGTTGAAAAAATGTTTTAGGCAACACAAAGTACAGGTTTGCAGGAAAGTGCTATAGAACCTATACAATTTCTGTATGAGTTTAATACCCATGTATCCAAGCATTTAAGTTTAAATTTAGGAGGAAATGAAAGCAACTGTGTTTGGTTGCCATGGTGCTGATTCTAATAAGCCCCAAAGCAATGAAAAATGTGCCCTTGTTTTTAAAACACTTGAAAATGGGCTAAAGTAAGAGAATACAATTAAAACACTGCAGGCAGATTAATTGGAGTTCTGTAAGTGTCAAACATTCAAAAGGGAGCTGTAATTATTGAAGTTAAGCCTTCTGTGTTTTAGAAGGTTGAGTTGTGTGGGGATGGTCTCTGAGGCACTCCACCTACCTTACATCATGGGTTGTCTGTACACTGGATAGGTTGTCTGGATGCACATGTGACGTGACGTTAAGAATGTCCCCTGTGGATGTCCCTGTTCACCAGTCATCAGTTCAATTTGTGCATCCATGCTAGGTTGTCACCCTTTTCCAGAGCTCCATAGCCTCATACACTGCCTCCGACTACACCATGGTAGGATACCATTTTGGATCCATTATGAGGTCCTTTACACACTCTAGGCTTACTCTGCGTCTCTGTCAGCGGCGGCATGATCTGAACACTGTGACATTTTGCTACACTCTGCTGTGCTATTTACCACACTGATGCCCTCTACTTAGAGCTCAGCCGCCACTAACACTCTGCACACCCCTCTCTCAGCGGTGACAGACGTTTTGCCTACTCCCATCCGGCTGCAGCTGTACCACTTCTGACTACACTTGGCTTCCTGAGACGGCACTCTGTGCACCTTTCCCCGTGGTCACAGATGCTGCTGCATCACCTGCTGCTCCTTCTTCAGTGCTCTGTGCTCCCCTGTTCAGCGGACACAGACTCTGCTGCTCACACACTGCCTGACTTTAATGAGTGCTCGGGGTGCTCCTCCAGCAGCGGCCCCTGATGCTCACTAGCCCTGGCATGACTGGCATTTATTACCCCAGCACTTTCTCGACTTCTCACCTACCTGCCCACCGTATTCCATGGCACAGCTCCACTGTCACGTCTCACCTCCCCCGATTGCCCCTTCTCCTCCGGCATCACAAAATGGTGACCTCCCCTTTGCTATTTTATGGCACTTCTTCACCGCACCACAGGATTTGCATTTTCCACGTTTGCGTTTATGTCACCACGCTAGCTGCCTCGACACACGCCGCCATTGGCCACCTCCTGTCACGTGGCTACGTCACCAGGCTCATCCATTCCTGCTTAGTCTGGGAGGCGCTTTCCTCGCTCGCTCTCCACGGCACCTCCCGTACGCTGCCCTCTCCCGTGCATCTCCACTGCAGTGCTTTGTTCACCCTGATGCTACCAGAGCCGCACCGACAGCCATGTCCTTCTTAAAGACCTACTGATGCTAAACGCAATTCTGTATCACGCCGTTGCCTGCATCACTCCATGCCCACTGCTCCTGACCATGCCATGACAGCCCTTTCCCTGCATCTTCCACTGGGTTTCCCCGGGCTACTTTAATACCCCGGAGCCACACCACTCCAGGCTACCCCCTGCAGATAATATGTATTACTGCTTCTCTGTGCCTACACACTGCCTATCACAGACTACTACAGTCACCATATGCAGCATTTTGTCACTTTCTTACACACTGCATTTACTGCTGTTTTGCTACCTGCATGGGCATTCTTCTAAGCAGCTGTTCTCTTTCTCCTTATTAGGTGACGATGCCTAAGCCCAAAAGCTGCAGACAGTGCAAAGTGCCACTTCCACAACAACACCTAGGCAGGTTGTGTGCCTCGTGCCTGGAAGATTCAGCACTGCCTCTTGTTCCTCTTGACCCAGAGGAGGACAGCTCCCACACACCACCACCTCCGCCACCACCACACCATTCCGATACAACTCAGGCGCTACTGCACAACAACCAACTAATGCAAGCTCAACAGGAGGTCTTGACAGCGATGCTACATCAGCTCACTCAACTTTCCCAATGTCAACAAAGACACTCACCCCCACCTAACACAGGACACTCTTCCTCTGCCACGCTGGCAGACGACCATGCGCCTGACCGGCATACCCCACTGGTTGACTCCAGCAACTCCTCTGATGAGGACGACGAAGCAGGGGACCAAGACCCTCAAACACTGACCACAAAATGGTGTTTCCTGGATCAAATCCCGCTTCTGGTACACCACATCATGGAAACAGTGGGGTTTGACATGATCGCCCCCCCCGCCTCTAAGCTACTACTGTCCCTGCAGCCCTCGGCAAAGTCAGCACAGGTTTTCCCTGTCTGCGAGGCCATAGACAAACTTTTCCTCAAAGAATGGTCCTCCCCAGACCCTGCTCGCATCCCTGATAGAAAATTCTGGGACAAAATGTACCCACTGCAGGAGGACAAACTCGCAGTATGGTGCACTCCACCAGCCATGGACCCACAGATATCGTCCCTAAACAAAAAGACGGTCCTCCCCACTGATTCTGCCTCCGATCTATGAGACCCCATTGACCACAAACTTGAGGACCACCTAAAAAAGACTGCAGAACTAGCCGGACTGGGCAGCAGGGCTGCCACCACTGCTATTTATGCCACCAGAGCACAGCTCACCTGGCTACAAGAACTACAACAATCCATCCCTGCCAAATCGCACGAATCCTCCCTACTCGACAATGCCATTCTCTCCACTAAATATCTGGCAGATATGGCTGTTGATTCCCTCAAGATAAACGCCAGCAATCACAAACAGGGCCTGGCGGTCCCTATGGATGAAACTTTGGGACGCTGACAAGGAATCAAAGGCCACCCTGCACAAACTACCATTTAAAGGTGACATGCTGTTTGGCCAGGGCCTTGAGAAGTACCTCAAAGGGAAAGACGATGGCAGGCTCCTAGCTAGACAACAGCCTACCGCCCCATACCTTCCCACATGCTTCTGGGGCTGCAACCATTCCTTTCGTGACAAACATCGCGGAACCTACCTGTTCCACGGCACATCCTTCTGTCAAAACTATTCCACACCCTACCATTACAACAGATACAGAGGTAGGGCTGCGCCAACAAGAGGCAGAGGCCACTACTCCCATCGACCCAACTCTAGGGACTGACTACGCATCTCCCAAGCTCAGCACTCCAGTGGGGGCATGCCTCACATAGTTCTTGCCACAATGGGAGGCCATCACCACGGACCGATGGGTTCTAGAGATCATCCGCAAGGGATATGCAATACAGTTCACAACAACACCCCGCGGCCACAGAATGCTCAGCTCCACTTTTTCCAAGCAAAAGTACACAGCTACCCACATTACTACAGCTATTCAGGAACTACAACACAACAATGCAATTGCTCCAGTCCCAAGCCACGAGGAAGGCACAGGCATCTACTCCATCTTCTTCTTGGTTCCAAAAAAGACAGGAGGACACAGGCCCGTCCTCGACTTAAAATTCATCAACCAGTCAGTGCGTTACATTCCTTTCAAGATGGAGATGACAAGGTCCACACTCAGAGCACTCCGCCACGGAGATTTCCTCACATCTATCGATTTAAAGGATGCTTACCTACACATACTCATGCGCCCCTCGCACCACAAATTTCTCCGCTCCTGCATCCTCGACCAGCACTACCAGTACACGGTGTTTCCCTTCGGCCTTGCATCAGCCCACCGTGTATTCATGAAGGTATCAGTTGTGATTGCAGCCCACCTCCGCCAACAAGTCATCCATGTAATCCCATACTTCGACGACTGGCTCATTCGAACAAGATCGCTCCACCAGTCCATCAGGGAAACCCAACAGGTGGTACAATGCTTACAGACTCATGGCTGGGTGCTCAACACCAAAAACAGTCATCTGACTCCAACTCACTCCATGGAACACTTGGGCACACTAATAGACACAGCAAGTGGCATTGTTACTCCATCTCTCTCAAGAGTAGACAATCTTATTGCAACAGCACACAGACTATGGGAAGCCACACATCCTACACTGTGGGCCATTTCACAAATGCTCGGACTCATGTCATCCACCATAGACATGGTTCAATGGGCCAGATGGCACGCACGTCCGCTTATGGCATTCCTTCTCACACAAGGCCATGCACCCAACCTTGCCATGTGCGTCACCCTTCCACCCTGCATAAAGGTCAGCCTCAAGTGGTGGACAAACTGACACAAACTGACCCAGGGCATTCCACTAGACATCACCCCTGGCGTCTCCATAGACACGGATGCCAGCTTATCCAGCTGGGGAGCTGTACTCGGCCAACACACTGCTCAGGGCACATGGCCCTTGTCAGCCACAAAGCTTGCCATAAATGTATTGGAGATAAAGGTAGTCTTCAAGGCCCTTCTTCACTTCTCCAACTTCGTACAAAACAAACATGTGCAAATCCGGTCAGACAACCAGACCACCGTGGCATACATAAACAAGCAAGGTGGCACAAAAAGCCGGGCAATGATGTCACAAACCTCAAAACTACTCGCCTGGGCCGAAATAAGCGTAAAATCCATATCGGCAATCCATCTGGCAGGCAAGCTCAACCTCACTGCAGACTGGCTCAGTTGGGAGCTGATCCACCCGGGAGAATGGAAACTTCACCCACACATATTCCAGCAACTCGACCGCAGATGGAGACCTATCCAGATCGACCTCATGGCCTCCCACAACAACTACCAATGCAGGACATACTGGTCCCGATTCAAAGATCACCGCGCAGCAGGTGTAGATGCACTGTCCACCACATGGACATTTCACACTGCTTACATCTTCCCACCCATTCCACTCATTCCTCAAGTTCTCCGCAAGATCTGCACGGACAGAGCCCGCGTGATTCTGGTGGCCCCTCACTGGCCCAGAAGAGCATGGTTTGCGACACTGGTCTCCATGTCACTCAGCCATCCATGGCACCTTCCCCTCCTACCAGACCTTCTCACACAGGGACCAATCAGGCACCCCAGTCCCCCACAGCTTCAGCTGATGGCATGGCTCCTGAAAGGGAGAGACTGCTGAGGGCAGGATACCACCCTTCGGTCATTCAAACCATGGCTTCCTCATGTAAACCCTCTACTCTTATCACCTACAAATGCCACTGGGACATCTTTGCAAAATGGTGTCTACACCACAAGATACAACCATCCACATGCTCCATTCCCCACATCCTATTATTCCTACAGGAAGGCCTTCAGCTGGGCCTATCATCCTCATCTTTAAGGGTTCAAGTGGCAGCCATCGGGGCTGCAAGGGGACCAATACAAGGCTCCACTCCCGGTGCCCACCAAGATGTCGTACACTTCCTGAAAGCGGCAGCAAATTTACGTCCCCCTCAAAAACAGATGCTCGCACCTTGGGATCTACCACTGGTACTGAATGCAATGACGAAGCCACCTTTTGAACCACGAGACTCCTTTCCAATAAAATGGTTGCAACTCAAAACAGTATTTCTAACAGCCATTGCATCTGCAAGGTGGGTGGGGGAATTACAGGCACTTTCACATAAGGAGCCATTCCTGCAATTCTTCCCGGACCGAATCTCTATGTGACCTGTTCCTTCATTCTGACCCAAGATTGCTTCCAAATTCCACCTTAACCAAACCATTGAGATCCCCAGCCAGCTTCCCCCCGAGGAAGTTCAGGCCGACCCACAACTCCGCTTCCTCAGCATGGCACGCCTTCTGACTACATACATTACCAGAACGGCTTCCATCCGCAAATCTGACAGACTGTTCATTATCACACAGGGTCACCGCAGGGGCCATCCTGCTTCCAGAGCTTCCATAGCAGCGTGCCTCAGAACAGCTATATCTGAGGCTTACAAGTCCAACAGCACCCCTGTGCCTCTGACTTTAAAGGCACACTCCACCAGAGCAATTGCCATGTCCTGGGAAGAAAGAAATCTAGCCACAGCAGAAGAAATCTGCGCAGCTGCCACGTGGTCCACCATCCACACTTTCACAAGACATTACCGATTGGATGTGACTCAACAAACAAAGACCAACTTTGCTACTGCAGTCCTCAGAGCAGCAAGCACAGGACACACTGACATTACCACTGCTACCCCACCCTAGACTTCTTATTACTGCTTTTGAGTAACCCATGATATAGTAGGGGAGTGCCTCAGAGACCATCCCCACAATGGCAGTTTACTCACCTGGTAAAGGTGATTGTGGGGGAATGGATCTCTGAGGCACTCCACACCTCACCCTACACAACACAGTGCCAATGTCAGACTATGACTTACTGGACACAACCGTTTATACATATGATTGTCACATACCTACCATTGACTATGACAATAAATCCTTCCAGTTATTTCATTCCACAGACTTCCTCTGTCATATATGTAAGCATATGTGTGGGGGGCAACATAACTTTATCTCTTTTCAGAAACAGCTTTGGAACACATCGCACTGATGACTGGTGAACAGGGACATCCACAGGGGACGTTCTTAACTTCACGTCACATGTGCATCCAGACAACCTATCTGGTGTACAGACAACCCATGATGTAAGGTAGGTGGAGTGCCTCAGAGATCCATTCCCCTACAATCACCTTTACCAGGTGAGTAAACTACCATTCCTCAGCATGGCATCAGCTGAAAGTGCAGCAGCCAGATAAGCTGTTTGAGAAAAATAATAAAATGTTCTAGAAATATAAAACAAGGGATTTGGGAAGAAAATAATGCATGTCCAAAGATTAGAGTACTATATTATGTGAAACAAAATATAGATACTACAGTGGTTCACTTATGAATGTTTTCCTTATATGAACAAAAAGACAAATAAAAAGCTATAACCTTATATGGAGGCAGATAGGGAGCACGCCCCTCATCTCTCTTTTCTATGCTAAGGTTATAGACTGTTATTTGTTCTTAAACAGGTTTAGTTTATACTTATACTTTTCCACATTTGCAAAGAAAAGTTGTTTTACCTAGAGGTCTATCTCATGCTGTAAGGTCCTACAATAGGACACGCTGCCCCTGAAATGGCAGGTTTTATAGATCCAAGGGAATGTGATGTCACAACGGAGGAGGGGCTCAGGGAAAACCACACCCCTTTCCTTCACTATATAAACCCTCCACTAGGAGGCTTAGATAGATAGGTTGGTCAGTAGGGTTCTGACCAAGGTGAGAGAAGGATCTCAGCAAGGAGGTAATGTGCAGGCTTTCACATTAACTGAGGAAGGAGAGAACACAGGAATTTCTTTATAGCATCTAAAGCAAGAAATATATCCTGACGTTTGAACTGACATGAAGAAATAACATATTTTTTCTTTCTGTAAATATTGGATATTTTTTTTATTTTGGGGGGGTTGTGTTTTTCTAAAATAAAATCATAAACGCAGAAGTATGCATTTTTTATGCATCATAATCTGGTTGTACGATCTGTTTATTGAGACCCACACATTTACAAATAGTTACAGTAATACAGAAACATAGAAACATAGAAAGTAATGGCAGAGGGGGACCATACCACCCATCTAGTCTGCCCTTGCTCCTACCCCCCTCCGTTAACTGCTATTCAGTGTTATGGTGCCCTTGTACCTATAACAAACATTTTTGAAAGTACCCACCATTTTCACCTCCATCACTCCATGTGGAAGACCATTCCATGCTTCTACCACCCTTTCTGTAAAGAAGAACTTGTCTGTGTTGCCCCTGAATTTCCCCCCCTCCAACCACATATCATGACCCCAGGTTCTGCTGTGATTCTTTATCCGAAACAGGTCCTGAACCTGCACCTTGTTTATTCCATTTAGGAACGTGAAGGTCTCTATCATGTTTTCCCTTTGCATTCACTGCTCCAGGGAATACGTGCTTAAGTCCCACAGCTGTCCGTCATGTTTTGCTGTGTATTCCCTGTATCATTTGTGTTGCTCCCTTTTGCACTGTTTCCAGCCTGCCAATATCCTTTCCAAGGTGTGGCCTCCAGAACTGGATGCTGTACTCCAGGTGCAGCTTCACCAGTGATCTATAGAGTGGCAGGTTGACCTCTCTTTTTCTGCTGGTAATCCCCCTTCCTATGCAGCCCAGCATGCCATTGCCTGTTGGCATCCTTTGCAAACTGTATGAGAGACCTTTTGGCACCATGTATTTCTGCTTAAAGTTGAAATAGCTGAATATTCTGTGGTGATTTGCATATACAGCCTGTGATGCTTTGCATTATGGGGGTATGTATGAGTTTGCATTTATTTGCCAGTAGTGCTGCTTTATCACATTGTTTGGACATTTTTATTTCATCCATTATGATTATTCCTAGACCTCTTTCCTGCTTAGTGGATTCCAGTTTTACTCCTCCAAGGTAATATTCTTTTCCTGGATTTCCTCTCCCAAGGTGCATCATCTTGTATTTTTTTGCATTGAAGTTCAGTTGCCATATTTTTGACCAAAGTTCCAGAGTCCTTAGAGTAGACTTCATTTTTTCTGGTCCACCGGAAGTGTCTACCCTGTTTCCCATTTTCGTAACATCTGTGAACAAACTCACCATACCTTCTAGACCTTCAGATATGTCACTAATAAAAATATTAAAGAGTATCGGACCCAGCACAAACCCCGTGGCACTCTTCTATCTACCTCCCTTTCTTCTGACAGGGAGCCATTTACTAGTACTCTCTGGGTCCTTCTGCTAAGCCAGCTCCATATGCAGTTCTTCACTTGTTATCCTACTCTCATGCTGTCTAACTTATTTAGTGGCCTTCTGTGTGGTACTATAGATGTGTGAATCTGTGGAATATCATTATGCAAAATATTTTTGCAAAATTCACACATTTTGTGAAATATTTCACAGGTGTAAAATGTGCAATTTTGTCTGTGGATCATGAAATTACACCCACAGAATGCAATATTTTGCTCTCAGATGAAATTTTGCAATTTCTGGGCAAAATTTTGCATTTTGTGGGCAAAATTTTGCAACTTCACAGCTGTGAAAAATTTTGTGGAATGGCATAATTTCACAAAATGGTTCATGTGGCAAAATTGCTGATTTTGCACCCACAATTTCATTTTGCAACATCTCTATGTGGTACCAAGTTGAATACAGTATATATACTGAGTATATAACTAGTTTAAGTATAATGATGTATTGATATTTGTATTGCTCTGATCCTTTAACAGCAGGTTTGTTTAACTGATATAAAAACACTTATTAAAAGTCAGTGGTTGCCTACATGAAGAGCCTATAGCAAGGACTTTAGCTATAATCAGCATTTTACAAGCAATTAGGAAGTCTAATTAATTTGTTTTAAGTACAATAATGTAATTGAATCCCCGAGATGGGGACAGTAAATACTATATGCAGCTTGCTTGCTTGCTTTCTTTTTCTTTCTTTCTTTCTTTCTTTCTTTCTTTCTTTCTTTCTTTCTTTCTTTCTTTGTATTCTGGTTGCATATATCTGCTGCATGTATTTTATGTATCTGAATGAATTAATTTGGATATGTAATAAAATACAGGTATAAAAAATAGAATAATAACATAGAAACATAGAAGCTGACAGCAGATAAGGACCACAAGGCCCAACCAGTCTACCCATTTATTTTTCTACCTTATGAATGTGCCATTGGCCTTTGCTCTGTCAATGGCCTATCTATACATACTCATCTGTATTGCTTCCTTATGCTAACCCATGCCTGTTTGAAGCCCTGCACTGTATGCATATCCACCACTTCCTGAGGCAGGCCATTCCATGCATCCACCACTCTTTCTGTGAAAAAGAACTTCTTCACATTACCCCTTAATCGACCTCCCTCTAATCTCATGCTGAGTCCTCTTGTCCTACTATTTTTCTTATATTGAAACATGTTAGACTCTTTCACCTTGATAATGCCCTTAAGATGTTTGACTGTTTCGATCATATCACCTCTCTCCCTCCTTTGCTCTAGGGTATACATATTGAGCTCCATTAATCTGTCCTCATATGTTTTCTGATGCAGTCCCTGCACCATTTTAGTTGCCTTTCTTTGGACTGCCTCAATTTGGTAAATGTCCTTGTGAAGGTGTGGCCTACAGTACTGCACACAGTACTCCAGATGGGGCCTAACCAGTGCCTTGTAAAGAGGGATTATTACCTCCTCCCTCCCTCCCTCTTCTGACTTGTGATACCCTTACTAATACACCTCAACACCCCCTAGCCTTACCTACTGCTTTAGTGCTCTGCTTGGATGATTTCAGGTCATCGGTGAAGATGATGCCCAAGTCTCTTTCTTCCCTTGTGACTGCCAGCAACTCCCCTCCCAGCCTATAGGTGGCTTCAGGGTTTCTCTTCCCTATGTGCATGATCTTGCACTTCTTTGTGTTAAATCCCAGTTGCCACTCTTTCAACCATTTTGCTAGTTTATCTAGCTCTCTTCTCATTCTGCCCACCCCATCTGGATCATCTACCCTGTTGCAGATCTTGGTGTCATCTACAAACCGACAAACCTTGCCCTCCAGTCCATCTGCAATGTCACTGTTGAAGATATTGAAGAGGACTGGCCCCAGGACTGATCCCTGAGGTACCCCACTTGTGACTGCATCACTTCTGACTGCATACAGTTTACCACAGCTCTCTGTTTTCTGCCTGTCAACTAGTTTGCCACCCAGCTGACCAATGTCTGACCCATCCTGAGTCTACCCAGCTTATTAATCAATCTTCTATGTGGAACAGTATCGAAAGCTTTGCTGAAGTCAAAGTAGGCAATATCAACTCCTCCCCCTTGGTCCACCACTCTGATTACCCAGTCAAAGATATCTATAAGATTGGTTTGACAGGACCTTCCTTTTGTAAACCCATGCTGTCTTGGATACTGGACTCCTATGGATTCCAGATATTGCACTATCCTTTCCTTAAGGAGTGCCTCCATAATCTTGCCCACTACTGAAGTAAGACTGACTGGTTTGTTGTTCCCTGCCTCCTCCCTACTACCACTCTTGTGGAGCAGGATCACATGAGCACCTCTCCAGTCTTTCTAGGATCTCTCCTCTGCAAAGAGACTCATTAAACAGTTCTGATAATGGCTCTGCTAGTTCCACCCTTAACTCCTCTAGAACCCTGGGATATATGCCATCAGGTCCCATTGCCTTGTCCACCCTGAGCTCTTGTAGGACCCTTTCTTTAGCGAACGGACTAGTGCACACCTCCCCCCCATGTCCATGGTGCTTAGCTGTGGGCTCTGCCCTACCTTCTCTTCAGTAAATACTGAGCAGAAGTATCTATTTAGGATAGATGCTTTTACATGGTCCTCCTCCTCACATGACCCTTATCCCCTTTGATCTTAGCAATAACCCCTCTGGACTTTTTCCTTTAACTAATGTAGTTATAGAAAGTCTTGTCCCCTTCTTTTACTGTTTGTGCTAGTTTTTCCTCAGTTTGGGCCTGTGCCTGCCTTACTGCCTTCCCTGCTTCCCTTAGGGAAGTTTAGTATGCCTCCCTGTCTTCATCCTGCTGTGTTCCCTTATACTGTATTTCCTGAAGACCAGCCTTTTGGCTCTGATGTTTTCTGCAACCGTTTTTGAGAACCAAAGTGGTTTTCTTCTTCTTTTGCCCTTCCTTTTCTCTCTAACACAATAGGATGTTGCTTCAAGCATTGCATCCTTAATGATTGCCCACTTTGCCTGTACCCCCTCACCTGTATTTCTTTTTGCCAGGGCTAGCTTAACACTGTTGGTCATCTTATCAAAGTCAGCTCCTCTGAAGTCCCACATTTTTGCCTTGGAATGGGATGATTTAATTCTAGTGGCCAAATTGAACCATATCATGTGATGGTCACTACCCCCAGGCGACCTTCTACCTGGAGCTGTGTGATCTGTGACCCTTTCCCTGTTAGTCAGTACTAGATCTAAGATAGCCCTGTCTTCTGTGGGTTGTTGTACCAGATAAGTGTGTATTACACAGCAGTAATACCACTGAGAGGTTTGGGGACATGGAACCTCAAGAGTAAAGCTTGAGAGGTCCTAAAGTCCTCAAAACCTTGAGATGGTATTACTGCCTTGTAACATTCTTTCTGTTATTTTTTGTAATGTATGGATCCATTAGTAATACTACAGTTGGAGATTATCTTTGAACTGATCAGCAAAAACAATAGCATTATCACTTTTCAGGATAGCAGTATTGAGAGTAGTGATGTATTACTGGGAAATTTTTGTATAACTCAGTATAGTATTATTGAGGCTTATTCATATATTACAAAAGAATAATGGTATTGTGATGTCACAAACTGTCAACTACTTATGAGACCAATGTATTTCGATGAGACACTAAATATATTTTTCTATATTTTTTAAAAGAAATAGATATTTCCTTCGGCAAGAAATTTTGACCTTTTATATGTTTGCACTACTACCATTATTCTCTGTGATTTTACAGTTTTAAAACAGTAATTGGCTTCTCTTTTTCACTTCTTCTCAAGTAAAATCTGGTTATGAAGAAAATGTCACCTGATAAAATAGAATAAAAGATAAAAGGTTTTCAAAAATCACACATTTCTTTTAAACATATAGGGCCCAATATTCAGACTGCACCGGCCACTGGCGCAAGTGGGGGCACAGTGCATCTGAGATGCAGTGGGGCAAAGACAGAGAGACATTCAAAGGTGATGCACCATGGTGCATCACCTTTGAATATGGCCAGACTCTGCATGGTGCAAGTACAATGTGCTGGCACATTCCCTAGACAGGGAGGACCAGGACTGCTTCAGCGCACCTGTAGTTGCGCTGGGCGCATCACACGAGATATTCAGAAGTGGGCATGCAAATGGGGCCATAATATTTGCATGACACAAATGGGGCCATTTGCATGTCATTATGGTTCCATTTGCATGTGTTGTGCAGGGCACCCTGGTGAAATGCGACTGGTGCCCTGTCTAGCTGCTGTCATCGCAGACTTCTGTAATATAAAGTAATAACCTGGTGGGCTAGTGGTTCCCCCTTTCCTCCCTATATGCCTGATCGCGGGCCTTTGTAATATTAAAGAATAACCTGGTGGTCTAGTGGTTCTCTCCCTGTAAGCCCAATCGTGGGCTTTTGTAGGAAAGCATTATGACCTGGTGGTCAATGACAATTGATTCCCACCTCCCCAAGGTGCAACAACCTCGGAGTTGATTATACTAGTAAGGGGGGTGAGGGGGCAAAGCCCCCTGCAGAAAAGCAGAAAAGCAATTGCCGCCGTTAGTATAGAAAAGCAATTGTCGCCATTAATGTCTGAGCCAAAATGTACCAGCACCATTCTTACATTCACTGAAATGCCATCGTCATTACTGCAGTTGCGGTATTTCCCTTGCTGTTATCACATGGAACCAAGTGCAATCACCATAAATGCCAAACCACATAGTACAGTAACTCTTAGCTCCATACTTGTAGCAGTTACTCTGACCATCCCCTCATGTAGTACCTTCTATGCTCAGGCTTCTTCAGTTCCCGATTCCACTGTATGATACCCAGGCTGTTAAAAATAACTGCTGTCTGTAAAGACTGACCGCACAAACTGAAAGGGCAACAAAAAAAAAATTACCTGAAAGGGAAAATGTCCTACCTACGAAACAAAAAGTGCAGCCCCCTTCCCTCTCTTTTTGTAGACAAATAAAATGTTTAATGCTGTACTGGTCCTAGTAAGAACAAATACAGAACAAATGGTTTGATACCTTTTATTCAGCCAACATGGATGTTACAAAAAGAACAAAGAGCTTTACTGTTGCTTTTGGACCAATAAGTCCTTTGGCTTTCGAAGAAGGACTTGTTGGTCTGAAAGCTACAGTAAAGCTCTTTGTTCTTTTTGTAACATCCTTGTTGGTTCAATAAAAGGTTCTCTTTTTGTAGGAAACCCTTACAGTCACAGTCCATCAGGGGAAAAGAAAGGAGGTTTTCAGACATAGCAGCTGTTCATAAGCAATGGCAACCTGAGGGATAACATTAAAGCTTGTAATAGTGCTGTTTGCGATGTCATCTCTTTTACAGTGTGAGCTTAAATTTGCGCTAACGTGCCGACTGACCCCAGATCACGAAACAAATTTTACGTGATTATTTCTAGTTCTACAGTATATACCACTTGGTGGATGTACCATGGTGTCACATGTATGTGTTATTTTATTTGACTAACCCATAACCCTGCATTCCACTCCACAGGCCAGGGGGTCAACCAGTCTAAATTAAATGATACCTATGATGTCTCTATTTCCTGTAATGCCAAGAAAATATCACATCAAATAAACATGCTCATAAAAAAACAGGGTTAATCATGTTTAACCCCCCCCTTTTCATTCTCAATAGGTGATGTCTCTTCTATGAAACATACAAACATACACAAATTTGCCAGCAGAAGCAGGCCACAATGGTTTGTCTAGTCTGTTTGAGTGTATAGCCCTATCTATTTTACTGGATCTGCCCCCTCCCCCTGCTTCCCCTCATTATCCTCCCCCTCCCTCACTTCCCCACTCAATCTCCCTCCTGTTGCAGCCCCCTTTTTTACCCTGTCCCACTCATTTTTAAAACTTCCCACTGTGTTCAAGGATATCATCTCCTCTGGTAGCTCATTCCAATTTGACACCACATTTTCTGTGAAAAACAGCCTCCTCATTTCCCTTTTAAATCTGCCCCCAACAAGTTTTAGACTGTGTCCCCTTGTATTCCCCTCCCTTTTAAAATTGAAGATACCTTCCACTCCAACCTTATTCATACTCTTAAGGTACTTGAAGATTTCTATCATATCCCCCTCTCCCTTCTGTCCTCTAGGGAATAAATATTGAGATTCCTCAACCTCTCCTCATATGGTTTGTTCCCCATGTCCTGGATCATTTTGATTGCCCCTTCACTGGACCCCCTCCAGCAGTTGGATGGCTTTCTTCAAATTAGGGTGCCAGTGTTGCAAACAGCACTCCAGGTGCAGCCTCATCAATGATCTGTACGAGGGCAGAATGACTTCTTCCTGCCTGGAGGTGATTTCTCTGGCCATGCATCCCAGCATTTTATTCACTTTGGCTGCTGCTTTCTGGCACTGTGAAGAGTGTATCACATCACCCCAGCTATTACCCCCAGATTTTTGTCCTCCTCCATGCTGGACACATGCTCCCCCTTCAGATAGTAGCTGGCCCTGGGGTTCCTTGCTGCCAGGTGCATGACCTTGCATTTCTTGGCTCTGAACCCCAACTGCAAGATGATAGACCACCTCTCCAGCCAGGGCAGGTCCTCACTGACCTCCTGTCTCCCCTCATCTGTGTCCACCCTCCCACAGAGCTTTACTAAGGTTGCTTTGCTTTGCATACAGGCAGATTTTGCTACTGACCACCTCTGTTATGTCTCCTATAAAGATGTTGAATAGTACTGGTCCAAGTACCGAGCCCTGTGGGACCCAGCTGGTCACATGCCTTGGCTTAAATAATTCCCCCCTAGCATCACAATCTGGTTTCTATCTTGCAATCAGCTTCTTACCCACCCCCACAGCTTGTCCCTGACTCCCAGGTTACCCAGCTTGCTGAGCAGTCTTCCATGTGGCACAAAGTTAAAGGGTTTACTGAAGTTCAGGTATAGGTCATCACTACCTGACCTTTGTCCACTCACCTAGTGACCCAGTTGAAGATGTCTATCATGCTCGCCTGACAGGATCTCCCCAAGACAAACCCATGCTGCCCAGTGTCTTGGAAACCATTAACCTCCAGAAAGTTCACCAGCCTTTCTTTTAGAATGATCTCCATTAATGTGCCTATGATGGAGGTTAGGCTGACTGGCCTGTATTTCCCAGGTTCATCTCTGGGCCCACTCTTGTGGAGTGGCACCACATGCACTTTTGTCCAGTCCTTGGGCATGCACCCCGTCACCAGCGAGGTGTTAAACAGGTCTAATAGAGGGGGCCAGCAGTACCTCTGCCAGTTCCCTTAGGACCCTCAGGTGTACACCATCTGGGCCAGGTGCCTTGTCCAACCTAAGGGTCCTGAGTTCTGCTGAGACCTTGTCCTCATTGATTACTTTATCTGTATCATCTCCCCCATGTTTACTCCAGTCTTCCCCGTGACATTTGTCTGTCCTTTTTCCTAGTTAAGACAGAGCTGAAGTACTCATTCAACACCTCTGCCTGCTGTTCACTGTTTTCCACCCATCCCTCCTCCTTACTGCTTCTTCTCTCCTTCATATATCTAAAGAAATCCTTTTCATCTTCCCTGATCCCCTGCACTAATCTTAGTTTGTTAGTAGCTTTGGCTGCCCTGACCACTCTCCCTGCCTCCCTGGATTTTCCTGCTTAAAGTTCCCTGTCCTCCTCCCGTCTTGTACGCATGTACCACTGATAGGCTGCAATCTTCTCGCTCACCTTTGCTGCCACTTCCTTGTTGAACCAGCTTGGTTTCTTGGTGCTAGAACGTTTACTCTGGGTCTTTGTGTGGGTGTTTGCAGCTTTCTTCAGACCTCATTTAATGATGGACCACTTCTGCTTCACATCCATTTCTGGCTTGATTTTCACCAGGTGCCCTACCAGAATGTCCTGCATTCCTCTAAAGTCTGCCCTCTAGAAGTCCACCACAGGGGTGTAGCTGGGGATTTCAGATCTGCACACCAAGTGGACTCACTGCTACCCCCCTTGTTAGGCTGAGCTATTCCCCCCTCCGGGGTGTAGCCAGACAATACACACATGTACGCCAAGACCATGTTTGCTGCCTCATTTGGCACAATAAATACAACTTTTGTATCTCATGACAGGGGTAAATATAAATGCCATGCATTGTTCCCTAAGACACCCACATACCAGCCCAGAGCCTTTAAAATTGTATTGTCCTTGGGATGCAAAGAGAGTATTAGTGACAAGTCCTTCTAGTTTCAACTCCTATGAATAAAATTACATAAAGGTTCAGTATTTTCTTTGTTAGTTTTCATGGAAAAAGGAAGCAGCTCAGAGCCTATTTGCTACCCCCCTTAAATAAAATTGCACGCCATGAAGTACTTGGAGTATGCCTGCCTACACCCATGGTCCACCACCCTCATCTTGATTGACACTTTACCCATATTGAAGTAAAATCATACTGTGCAGTGGATGCTGCCCATGAGGAGGTCCTCCACTGCCACCTCTTTGACCTGCTCTCCATTTGACAGCACCAGATCAAGTATGGCTGTTTGACTCTCTGCACCAGAAAGCAGTCCTGGAAAGCACCCAGAAGGATCTGTTCCCTAGCACTGGTGGTAGTCAGGGTGCTCCAGTCCCCTCCAGGTAGGTTAAAGTCACTTGATTATGACAATGTTACCACTACCTCCTAGTTATTGGATTTGGTTCCCTAGTTCCCTGTCTATCTCCTCATCCTGTGAGGATGGCCCGTACACCACCAGCAATCGAACCCTTACTTGCTTGGTATGAAAGAACAGAAGAAGGCCAGAGCCCATCGAGACTGTTTCCCACACTACGTGGGACATTATTTATCTATTATCCCTCAACCAAACATCTAATTTGTTTTTAAAGACAGTGGCACTAGTTACCTCTACCAATTCTTGTGGCAAGGTGTTCCATACAATGGATGCACTTATTGGAAAAAAGTTTCCCCTTTTGCTGGTTTTATACGTTTTCACTTCAAGATGTTTATTATGCAGTCTCGGAACATGTCTCCTTTTGGAAAGTGTTAGGCCACATTTTTCCACTAGATTTGGGGAATTTATTAAATTAAAAACCATAAGCATATCACCTCTTAATCTTCTAGCTCGAAGAGAGAAGAGACCAGTAGCCTGTTGCTAGCCTTGCTTGTAGAGCAGAAAGCAGCTAACTAAAAGAAGCTACATTTTCCTATTAATTTAAAACTTATAACTCAGCAGGAGTCAGTGTCTGTTAAGATTAAGTAGACAGATAACTTTATTAGAAGTAGAAGGGGTCTTATTTAGGGTTAAAAAAGAAAGAAAGAAAAGAAAGAAAGAAAGTCAGTGTGTGTTCTTAGCTGGGAAGGGTACTGTATCAGCTGACTTTGCTAAACCAGTAGGAGGAAAGAGAGCTTACCTGGGGGTGTGGTTTAGACACTACAAAGCAGGTGAGTCAAATTACAACTTCCTGTTGCTAGCCTTGCTTGTAGAGCGGAAAGCAGCTAACTAAAAGAAGCTACATTTTCTTATTAATTTAAAACTTATAACTCAGCAGGAGTCAGTGTCTGTTAAGATTAAGTAGACAGATAACTTTATTAGAAGTAGAAGGGGTCTTATTTAGGGTTTAAAAAAGAAAGAAAGAAAAGAAAGAAAGAAAGTCAGTGTGTGTTCTTAGCTGGGAAGGGTATTGTATCAGCCAAATTTGCTAAACCAGTAGGAGGAAAGAGAGCTTACCTGGGGGTGTGGTTTAGACACCACAAAAGCAGGTGAGTCAAATTACAACTTCCTGTTGCTAGCCTTTTTTCTTACTAATTGCCCTCCATCCCACCCAAAGCCAGTTCTACTTTTATAGCCACTGGATTTGACTGTCAACAGGAACTTCCTGTTTGGCAGAAGGAAGGAAAGGATCCTAGAGAAACATTGGTTTTGTCAACCCTAAAGGAAAAAAGTAGCTCACCCCCCCCCAGCTGCTGGTGGTCTGATATTGAGCAAGGAAGAAAGAGGCTACTGAAGAAGATAGGAAGTTGCTGTCCCAGAACAGGAAGGGTCAGAGTTATAAGGAGAGGAGAGAGTAAGCATCCAGAGAAACAGTAGAGAGGACACAAAATAAGACATGATAGGAGTGGTGCAGTGCCATGGCTGTGGGGTGGCAGTGTTCTGGGAAACATTCTGGAGGCTGCGATGCTGCCCTATTTGCAGGCACCTCTCTGGTCTGAGAGAGAAGGTTGCCCATCTCCAGGCTGACCTGGCTAGGATTCGTGAAACCTCTTCTCCCACCCAGGGACCACCAGAGCCAATGCCACTACCTCAGAGGTTGCCAAGAAAGAGGAGAGGCTGGACCAGGGTGGGCTCAAGGAGGGAGAGGGTGGTGGAACAGAGTTGCATCCCTCCAGCTGTACCTCTTCACAATTCATTCGCTCTTCTGGTGGATAGTGGTTCCTCTATGAGGCACCTGCAGTGGAGACCAAAGAGGATGCTGGGAGCCTTCACAGGGAGACCCACAGGAGGTGGCATGGGACCCCACAGGGAAGAACAACTCCTGGTGGGGACTCAATCTAGGGGTAGAAATGGGGATGAAGGGAGAGGAGTAGGTGCCTTCCTGGCGCCACGGCTTGGAGGGACAGGAAGTGAATCCTCAGGATCGTGGGAGGAGCTGCACGAGGGAGGGAGCTGGATGTCATTGTCCACCTAGGGACAAATGACCTGGCTAGGAATGGGATCAGAGCAGTGCAAGAGCATTTTGTAGATTTGGGAAGGGGCCTTAGACAAGTAGCGCATATGGTAACCTTCTCGGAGGTGCTGCCTGCCTATGGCAAGAGAGATGCTAGGGCACTTCTCACCAGGGAATTCAATGAGTGGTTGAGAAACTGGTGTGGAGCTCAGGGTTTTGGCTTCATTGGGGACTGGGGAGCCACCTGGAGGGATGCAGACCTATATTGGTGTGATGGTCTGCATCTGTCCAAGGGGGAACCAGGATCCTAGGTGAGAGGTTTAAATGCTTCAATTGGCAAGCATTTAAACCAGCTAGGGAGGCACTGAAAAGGAGCAGGGAAATCCCAGCCTCCCCCCACAAAACATGGTGATTAGTGAGGTAAACACCAAGGTACAGAAGTTGTTAGGGAGCAGAACAGATTTAAATGTAAAAAAAGGCAAAGGCAGTAAGGACAGAAATGGGGATAAAAGAGGTAAGGCTATCAAAAAGTGGAGGGTGATGAGTACCAATGCCCGTAGTCTGTGTAACAAGCTCCCTGAACTAGTGGCCTTGATGGAAGAGGGTTGCCTGGATATTGTGGCAGTCACAGAAACATGGTACACAGAGAACCATGACTGGGATGTCATCATACCAGGATACACAATCTACGGGAGGGACAGGGAGGGTTAAAGAGGAGGAGGAGTAGCTCTCTATGTAAAGGAAGGGATCAAAGCAGCAGAGCTAAAGAGTAAACAGGGAGCAGATGAGGCACTTTGGGTCACCCTGGAGACAGGAAATGGTACCACAATCTGCATGGGGGTTGTATACAGACCCCCATCTCAGGGGGAAGGAATGGACAAGGAAAATCATTTAGGATGATTAAATCATCTAAGAAGGCTTTCTTAGAATGGCAGAAAAAGGGGAGATATTGTTGATGGGGGACCCGAATATGCCAGATATTAATTGGAGCACCTTTGCTGCAGGCACATCCAAAAGCAGGGTCATTCTTGATGCCTTACAGGGGGCATGCCTCAGACAGCTAGTACTGGAACCCACTCGGGAGGGAGGGAGCAATCTTAGACCTGGTACTCTCGAATGGGGATGGAGAAAGAATCTCAGATTTAGAAGTGGGTAGTCATCTGGGAACAAGCGACCACCAAACAGTGTGGTTCACGATAAACACAGCCATACAATCAAGCCACACAAAAGCAAGAGTACTGGACTTTAGGAGGGCTGACTTTGGGAAATGAGAGAGTGCCTCAGAAAAACACTAGCAAACAGGCAAGAAGGAGGGGTGGAGGAACAATGGGGAGTGATCAAAACAGCCATCACAGAGGCAACAAGCCTTTGTGTAAAGCAAATCAATAAAACACAATGAAGGAAAAAACCACTATGGTTCTCAAAAGAGGTGGCAGGGAAGGTTAAGGAGAAAAGGACAACATTCAGGAAATTTAAGGAAACACGGAAGGAGCAGGACAGAGAACTGTATCAGTTAAAGCAGAAAGAGGCTGGGAAGGCAGTCAGAATAGCAAAGGCCCAAACCGAGGAAAGGATAGCCAATTCTGTTAAGAAGGGGGATAAGACCTTTTATAGGTACATTGAGGAGCGAAGAAAGACCAAAGGAGGATGGAGAAGCTTAATAAAGGGGAGGAATGTGGGCAGAGGGTGACAGTGAAAAGCAGGATACTGAACGAATATTTCTGCTCAGTATTCACAAAGGAAGAGGAGGGGAGTTACCTAAACCAAACAAGAGAAACACTCTGAAGACAGGGGTCGATACCAGTCCATTTACAGAAGAAAGGGTTCTGAAAGAACTAATAAAATTGAAGGTGGACAAAGCAATGGGGCCTGATGGGATTCACCCAAGAATTCTAAAAGAACTAAGGGTAGAACTAGTGACACCGCTGACTACTCTCTTTAACAAATCGTGGGAGGATGGGGTGGTACCCAAGGACTGGAGGAGGGCAGATGTGATTCCTCTTCACAAAAGTGGGAGCAGGACAGAGGCAGGAAACTACAGACCAGTTAGTTTGACCTCAGTGGTAGGGAAAATGATGGAATCACTTCTAAAGGAAAGAATTGTTGAGTACCTAGAGGCCAGTGGGGCACAGGACCCAAAGCACCATGGATTCATGATGGGAAGGTCATGTCAGATGAATCTAATAGATTTCTTTGACTGGGTGACCAAAGTAGTAGACCAGAGAGGGGGCTGTGGACATGGCCTATCTAGATTTTAGCAAGGCATTTGATACAGTCCCACACAAAAGATTAATACACAAGATAGCCAGCCTTGGAGTGGGTTCCAAGGTGGTAGCCTGGATAAAAAATTGGCTAGACAACAGGATGCAAAGGGTAGTAGTAAATGGAGTACACAGTGAAGAAAGGCGGGTTACTAGTGGGGTACAGCAGGGTTCAGTACTGGGACCGGTCCTTTTTAATGTCTTTATAAGTGACATTACAGAGGAACTGGAAGGAAAAGTATGTCTCTTTGCAGATGACACAAAGATCTGCAACAGAGTTGATACACAAGATGGAGTGGAAAGGATGAGAAGGGACTTGGCAAGGTTGGAGGAATGGTCAAATGTATGGCAGCTCAGATTCAATGCAAAGAAGTGCAAGGTAATGCACATGGGAAACAAAAACCCAGGGGAAGAGTACACAATAGGGGGTGAGATACTGACAACAGTAAAAATAGAAAGGGACCTGGGGGTAATTATATCAGATGACCTAAAGGTGGGCAAGCAATGTGAGAAGGCAGTAAGGAAGGCTGGGGGATACTGGGATGCATAGGAAGAGGCATCAATAGTAGAAAACAGGAAGTTGTTATCCCTCTGTACAGACAGTTGGTGAGACCCCATCTGGAGTACTGTGTGCAGTTCTGGAGACCCCATCTCTGCAAAGACATAGACAGAGTGGAGGCTGTCCAGAGGAGGGCAACCAAAATGGTGCAGGGTCTGTACCAGAAAACATATGAAGAAAGACTAAAGGAGCTTAATATGTATACCCTTGAGGAAAGAAGGGAGAGAGGGGACATGATAGAAATTTTCAAGTACCTCAAGGGAATTAACAAAGTCCAAGAGGGTAGCATCTTCCAGAAAAAGAGATGTGCAAGAACAAGGGGGCACAATTTGAAGATAGATGGGGACGGCTCAGAGGTAATGTGAGGAAGTATTTTTTCACTGAGAGGGTTGTGGATGCATGGAACAGCCTCCCTGAGGAGGTTGTGGAGTCAAGAACAGTGGGGGATTTCAAGAATGCATGGGATAGGCATAAGGCAGTCCTAGTGGGGTGTAGGAGGAAGTAAGCCGTTGGTTAACTAGGATCTGCAGCTTATCTGTTAGGTAGGAAAATGGGCAGACTGGGTGGGCCAAGTGGTCCTTATCTGCCGTCAAATTCTATGTTTCTATAAGTAGCTTTTAATCTGTTCTGATAATCCAAGTTTGTTATTCTTGGAATCATTCTAGTTACTCTCCCTTGAATCTGTTCAAGAATTGCTATGTCTTTTTTGGGTTTGGATTCCAGAAAGGGGAGCCATAGTCTAGATATGGTCTAATGTATACCCTATACAATGGAATAAGGCATTGTTCAGTGCAATTAACAAAAGTGCATTTTATTTGCCTCAAAAGTCTGTTGGTCATGCAAGCAGTTCTAACACAGTGATCATTTGATGAAGGTTTATTATTAACATATATCCCTAAAGCTTTTTCACAATTTGATGAGTGAAGTTGTAGTCTGTTTATATAATATATCGTTTCTGGATTATTTACACCGGAATGCACTACTAAACATTTGTCTTAAATAAACTGCATATGATTTTCATTTGCCCAAAGTATTCATTTTTCCAAATCCTTCTTTAATGCAGAAATATTTTCTTGATTATTAACCTTCCCCCCCCCAATTTAGTATCATCTGCAAATTTAATCATGAAGTTATTTGACCCTGTTTGCAAATCACTGATAAAGAGATTAAACAATGTTGGTCCCAAGACCGACCCCTGTGGTACACCACTTGTCACACTACCCGAATCAGACAAGATATCATTAATTCTGACTCTCTGAGAATGATTTGTCAACCAGTTTAAAGTTCAGTTGACGATATCAGGTGACAAACCTAGATTGTGCATTTTAGTAATGAGTTTTTCATGTGAGACTTTATCGAAAGCTCCACTAAAGTCCAAAAGAATTACATCAGCTGGGATACCCACATCTAGTAGAGTACTTATATTATTGTAAAAAGATATCAGATTGATGGTGCAGGAATACTTGGGAGTAAACCCATGCTGATTTGAATAATAAATTCATAATTTTTTACAATCTTGATCTATTAGAGACTTCATTACTCATTCCATTAATTTACCAGCCACTGAGGTCAGGCTAATTGGATGATAATTTTGCACAGAACCTCTATCGCCTTTTATAAATATGGGAGTAACTATTTCTGAACGCCAATCATTTGGTACAATGCTTTCTTATAAGGATTTGTTGAAGATAATTTACAAAGGTATAGAAATATTTATAGAGGTTTCGATCAGAAACCATGGATGAATACATTCTGGGCTCGGACTAGTATTTTTTTTTTAGTTTTTTGATAGCCTGTACAATGTCAGTTGGATAGAACCTATGATAATCTACGTGGTGAACTTTAAATGTACTAATAGGTGATTTTTGAGAGAAGACAGAATGAAAGTACTTATTATAGAGATTCGAGGTTTCTATATCAGATAGAGAAGAGCCATTGGTTATAATGGGACCAATGGTCCTTGATACACCTTTTTTACTATTTATATAGGAGACAAGATATTTGTGACGGTCTTTTGTGTGAGCTAGTTTAAATTCTAGCTTATTTTTTGCCAATGTAATAGAATTTTTAAGTGTTTCACAGATAGTCTGTATTTATGTAATAGAGTAGTTTTAAGTGGAACAGAACTATTCTTAAGTTTCCTAAAAAGTTTAATTTTTATTTTAATCTGATTTTTAATTGTCTTGTTGAACCAAGGTGGAATATTTCCTTTATTATTAAATTTCCTCTTAGATGGAATAAAGTATTTTCCAAATAATGTACAGTGTTTTAAAAAAAACCCTAAGCTTGTTGTGTTGTACAGTTAAGAAGATTAGATTCCCAGTTTATGTTTTGTAAGTATTCATTGATTTTAGAAAAAGTTGCTTTATTATAATTTTTTATACAGTATAACTTCCTTTGTGTAGTTTTAAACTGTTGAATTTCAAAAAGAATAATTGAATGATCACTGGTCCCAAGTGATCCCAATTTGTAAATTGCTAATTTGTTGCTCTATGTTAGTCAATAACAGATCGAAAATATTAGAGCCTTGAGTGGGTTCAGTAACAAGTTGTTGTAATCTAGTACGAACTACCACATCTATTAGTCCTTTCTCGGCATAGGACTGTCCTGAGAATGAGTCCCAGTTAATATGATGGAGATTAAAGTCATCAAATATTACAGTATCTTAAGATTCTGAAAAATGTGTAATTTCTTTAAACATATCAGTTATGTAATCTGAATTTGCAGATAGAGGTCAATAGATGTTACCAATAGTTATATAGGACTGCTCCTTCAATAAGATTTTAAACCATATACTTTCGAAAGGAAAGGGAGAACACACTTCAAAAGAAGGAATATCATTTCGTATGTACATACAAACTCCACCGCCTTGCTTATCTAATCTGTTTTTATGATGTAATTTATAACCTGGAATTTCTCTGGACCAAATTGAGGATGAGTCCCACCAAGTTTCAGTTACTCCCACCACACCTATATTTAAAGTTTTATATTTGACTTTGAGTTCTGCTAATTTGAGTTGTTTTAAAGATCTTGCATTCAAAGCTAGGAATTTACATTTAGTTGTAATAATATTTTGAAATCTAGATTTAGTAGTTGCCGTATTGGTCCTTGCAAGAATAGATCCAGAAGCAAATGATTTGATACCTTTTAATGGACCAACATAGATGTAACAACAAGAACAAAGTGCTCTAGCTTTCGGACCAACCAGTCCTTCTTCAGAAGCTCATGGCAGTTGTTTAGAAAATACAATACTTATAACAGCTAGATAATGCAGTGAAAAACAGAAAAAAATCCCCATTGGTTTAAAATACTCATTTAAAAAAACCAGAAGATGATGTCAGAGAAGTTTAACAGTACAATACTGCCCTCAGACCGAATGAACCTTGGGTTCAGATGTGCTTGGTGCAACACACATGCAAAGAATCCTACTGCACATAAATTTAATTGACATAAGATAACACTGCTGAAGCAGATAACTCCCAAATCAAGCCATGAGTGTCACAGTCAGTATAAGGATGTGATTACTGAAAGGCAACCCCACCCAGCTTAAAGACAAACTAAGATAGTTATAGGGCTCATGAAATTACAATGTATGCATTAAAGACAAAATTACCAGTAAAGTTGTCTAAAAACATCAGTGCACACTGTGTGATGTGTAAAACCTAGCTGGACATGCCACCCAGCTGTATTCTCAAGCTAAATAAAAGGCCCAAGAAATTACAAAAACCTCAGGACTATATAAATGATAATTTAAATATAAATTGATAATATTAGTGTTAAACAAAAACTCTAGTCGAGAAACCTCAAGGAATTCAGACCATGCAGCCTGATATGTACTGATGTCAATATATACTGAGAATGTAGCAACTTCATGTACCACAAGTGTCAAGGGAATCTGAAAAAGAGATAAAAATGTAATTTATCTCCTCCTGTTCATACAAACAATACAACCTAACCCACCCCACATCACAATAATGTGGGTGGGGGAGATACATAGCTTAACATAGCTAGTGGACACAGCAGACATGCGCTCGCTATAGGGGCAGGTTTTAAGCCGAAAAACCCGAAGTAAGCGTCCGTTCACTTCCAGTTTCAGCATGAGGTAAAAATAACAATATTTACTTTAATTCAGCAAGATTCTGTGAGTTGAAGGTTTACGAGTCATTTCTTTCACTGATATTCACAGTTGTTTTTCTCTCTTAAAGGCATAGTCACATATTAATTAAGGAGCTGCTACTATGTACTGTGGGTGACAAAAGTAATGCATACTAATCTGAATGCATGACTTAACCCTATTAATTTAATAAAAAATGGCTTGAACAAGATAATTCATCATATTTATGAAATTTAAAGGATGCTAACTTTAAAGGATGCTAACAGAGCCATGTATTGTCCGAGATCTTTCACAGATGACCATACAGATATCCACAGCCACAGTTACCTAGAAACCCCTACCAGCAGTCCCAGGAGCTCAGTACATCAGGGGCTACTAAATAATTAAAGGTCCTCATTCCTTAATTGGATAGATACTCTGAGTTCCTCTACGTGCTGTTCAAAACAAGCATACCATCTTACTAAGGTGCCTAATCACTGGAGGCCCTGCCAGTGGCTCTGGAGTCTATCCATTATTAAATGAGCAAGTGGCCATCTTAGAACATCTGGAGTACTCTGCCAGTGCCATGAACTTCTAAAATACTAAGTAATGTGCCACAGTTCCCCATTACAAGCATAGTAGCACCTGACGCGCTCACTCAAGACATCACTTTACAACAGTCTCTGAAGCATTTTCTCAGTCCCTCTGTGTCTCACCTCAAAATGACATGTCCTCAAGAGATTCTTTATGGCACTTTATGTCTTTTAAACTCACCACCTTCATCTATCAAAAGGTAGCGGAAACTCCTCTATCATCTACCCGACCGAAACACCATAAACAAAGTAGGTCTCACAAGGAGGAGGAGCACTGAGAGACTAACCTGACTTGCTTATCCAGATCAACAGCTGTGAGAAATATAATCGCGAGATTTGCTGCTGTGATCTCAGAAAAGCTCTCCACTCACCCCTTACCTATGTGGGATTAAGGGTGTAGACAGCCACCAGACAGTGTAGATTGACTGAGAGTCACTGCTGCCATCTTGTGGAGAGCACAACTACGCTCACAAATATCCAACCAGCACAGAGGGAATTTGTTAAAAGCACCAACCAATCTGCAACAGCAGACCAGAATGTGAATAATTAAATATAAAGGCAATGATTTGAAAATCAGTTAACAATGGGAAAATACATTGTGGGCAGCACTATTACCATAGCTGTGGGCAATGCAGCATAACACTGAGTCCCTCACTCACTCTAGCCACATTTAAAGGGACAGTGCACACTTTAATGCACAGGCACAACAATAGCCTGTACAGTGCAGAACATTAAGGATTACTGTGCAGGGGAAGAATTAAGGGAAATAATAAATAATACAACAATATAGCTAATCCCTCCCCCACACCACCCTCTCTATGTATCCTTTCTCTATTTACTACAATGGCCAAAACAAAGAGCTGCTGCCAATGCAATGTGCTGCTAGCCCCAAAGCAACTAAGCATGCTGTGTCCATCAGATGCAGAAGGTGCACCCATGCCATCTGACCAGGCGGGCACTGGGGAGGACACCAGTGAAAACACAAAAGATAAGGCACAAACAAATATGCCAAATGCAATCCAAAATCCTCAGCTGGGCAGGATTTAGACACAGCAACAATTCCCCACCAAAACAGTCAACCGATCCAGGCACAACTAGTGTAAAACACCATGTGAAATAAAGTCAGGTACAAGCAGGGCCAGAATCCCACTCACCACAGCTGGACTCACAAACACACTCCGATCTAGAAACAGAGATGGAGGTGGTTACACAAACACTAATATCCATATGGTGTTTTCCTGATCAGATACAGTCATTAGTGCGAAACACAGTGATGAAGGTGGGGTTTGACACATCAACTCCTTCCCCACTACCCAAGCTAATCGCCACATCTTAATGACACACTGCCTATGCCATTTGCCTGCTAATAATGCCATACATCCTTGAGTAGTATGTACTATAGTGACCACTCCACTGGGAAGCCCAGGAAAGTGGTACATGCAAGAGTCCAAAATGGCCATAAATGTTCTGGAAATCAGGGCAATATCCTGTGTACCACTGCACTTCACAAGGCTAGTCAGGAAAAAGGAAAATTTCCTCATACGCTTGGACAGTCAGGTTATCATCTCCTATATCAACAGGCAAGGAGGAACAAAAAGTGGAGCCATGCAAAGAGATGCTCAAGACTCATTCCTTGGACACAAAAACATCTGTCAAGCATATCAGCCATACACTTGGCAGGCAGGCTGAATATCGCAGACTGGCAAGTCGCCAGTTAATACATCCGGGAGAGTGGAAGATTCATTCCAACATATTCCAAATGATCAACAGACATTGGGGACTGTTAGAAATAGACTTAATGGCCACCAAAAAGAACAATCACTGGCCCAGATTCTACTCCTGTTTCAGGGATCACAAATCCATGGGAGTGGATGCACTGTCAGCTACGTGGTCATTCTAGGTAACTTACATCTTTCCACTGATACTACAGGTTCTGAAAGAGATATGCAGAACCAGAGCCTGGGAGATAATCATCACCCTTCATTGGACAAGAAGAGCATGGTTCACCATGATAGTGACAATGGCACTAGACCACCCGTGGACGTTACCATTCAGGAATGATATTCTCACCCAGGGACTGGTATGTCACCTCGGTCCAAACAATCTCAAACTAACAGACTGGCTCCTGAAAAGGAAAGACTGTTAAGAGAGGGATACCACCCAGTGGTCGCCGACACTATGGAGAAACTCCACTACCTCAAAGTATCAGAGACATTCGAGAATATGCCATAGGTGGCATGAAAAAAAAAAAAACATACAACCTCTAAGGGCCACAGTGCCCAACATACTTCTCTTCCTTCAGCAAGGTCTGGATAAGGGACTATCTCCAGCATCCCTAACAGTGCAAGTGGCAGCAGTCGATCCAATCTACATCCTGAGATAAAACAATGGGCCACTCCCTGGGACCTCAACTTAGTACCCAGGTCAATGACCAACTCATCATCTGAACCTCTAGCATCACTACCACTCAAATGGCAAACACTTAATCCTTATGGTCACTATATGTTCAGCTAGATGCATAAGTAAACTACAAGCATTATCCCACAACCCCCTTTGAAGGCATAGAGCCGAAGCACAGGGGTCTGGACTTGCCATTTGGATTAAAATCACTTGCAGTATATTTTTCTGTATCCTGGAGTGCTCATTACCTTGGCTTTTATCCCACAGACTGCCTGGGCAATGACCAGTTTAATCCTTATGGTCACTATATGTTCAGCTAGATACATAAGTGAACTACAAGCATTATCCCACTGACTGCCTGGGCAATGATCAGTTTAATCCTTATGGTCACTGTATGTTCAGCTAGATGCATAAGCAAACTACAAGCATTATCATACAGACTGCCTTATCTGGTATTTCATGAGGACAAGATCAACTTAAAGATGATACCTTTCTTTCTACCTAAAATATGCACACCATTTCACACCAAACAGGATATCGAAATACCTGTCTACATGCCTGCAGACAAGGGACCCTCAACATCAACTGCTAGCCATGAAGAGACTAATGTAAACTTACATCACAAGAACGGCAGACATATGGTGCATATTGGCTTAAGTCTGCCATCACAGATGTGTATAAGACCTCAAATCATACACCACCAACTAAAATCAAGGCTATTCCACTACAGCAATAACTACATCATGGGTCAAGAGAGACATGTCCACAGTAGAAAAAATTTGTGCTGCCACTACATGGGCATTAACGCACACATTCACTTAACACTACAGGGAATATGTAGCCCTGGAAGCAAAAACCAACTTTACTTAAGTATTGTTGCTAACAGCAAGATCGAACATAACATAATGGACTGACTACCCACCCTTCTCATTAGGATACTGCGTTTTACATGTGTAAGGAGTGTGGGGTGCCTCAGAGATTATCCCCCACAACGGTAGTTTGCTCACCTGATAAAGGTGATTGTGGGGGTATACATCTCTGAGGCACTCTACAACCCACCCAAGTAGTCAGTCAGAGACAAAGGACTTAAAGGTGAGATTCAAGAAGTAACAATCAGCATGCCATATGGGCCAGAAATTTTAGATTTGCATGAATAAGAAATAAAGAGAGGACCTTCATACTAACATACTAATTGCCAGCAGATTAGGCCTTACAATCTATCAAGTCTGCTCAAACCTCAGATCCCTAGTTGGGTGCTGAGGCCCTCCCCCCCTTGTGTTCCAGAAACCCCTATCATCCATCCCCACCCCCCTGGGCCAGGCCATCATCTGATACATCCACTCTCTGTGTCTGTCCCACCCTCTTGAAGCCCTCCACTGTGGATCTCTGAACCAGCTCGCCAGGCAGTACATTCCAAGGGTCCACCACCCTCTCAGTGAAAAACCTCCTCCTCTTCCCCCCTCACCCTTCCACCTTCCAACTTCAAACCATGCCCTCTGGTGATACCTCCCTGCTTTAGTCTAAAGATCTCCTCCATGTTTATCCTATTTATTCCCTTGAGGTACATGAAGACCTCAATCATGTCCCCCCTGTCTCTCCTCTCCTCCAATGAAAACAGGCAGAACTCCTCAAGTCTGTCCTCATATGTGAAATCCCCTAGTCCTCATATTATCTTTGTTGCCCTCCTCTGTACCGTCTCCAGGAGCTGTATGTCCCTCTTCAAGTGTGGTCTCCAGTACTGTACACAGTACTCAAGGTGTGGTCTAACCAGTCCATTGTACAGTGGCAGAATCACTTCCCTGCTCCTAGAGGTGATCCCCCTTATGATGCATCCCAACATCCTGTTTGTCTTGCTAGCCGCTCCCCTGCACTGCTCAGAGTTAGTCATACATGCATCCACCATGACCCCTAGGTCTTTTTCCTCTATTGATGCCTCCAGCACCTCCCCTCCCAGGGTGTACCTGTGTTTAGGGTTTCCCCTCCCAAGACGTAACACCTTGCACTTGGTGATATGGAAATTTAATTTCCATGTGTGAGCCCAGCTTTCCAGGGTGTCCAGGTCCCCTTACAGGGCCAACCTCCCCGCTTCTCCCTCAACTACTGCTCCCATCTTGGAGTCATCAGCGAAGAGACTCATTTCACACCCTATACCCTCCCTGATGTCTGATATGTATGCATTAAACAGGATCGGACCGAGGACCGAGCCCTGCGATACCCCACTACCGACCTCTCTAGGGTTTGAGAGCTCCCACCGACCACTACTCTCTGGGTGCATCCAGCTAGCCAGTTTTCAATCCATCTGACCATCAAAGGGCCTACTCCCAACTCCATCAGTTTCTCCACCAGACCATTCCGTCTTTCGGATGAGATGTTAAACCGAGGTCCCATCTGCCTGGATTGGTGGTAGTTCAGGTGGATGTTAAAGATCCCATGGCACTTATCGAAAAGAGTAGGGGAATTTCCCCAGTGTTCTGGCCAAATTTCCTTCATTCACTAAAAATACCACCAACAGCTTAATCTGGTTCAAGGTCAGTTGGCATTCATCTGTATCCCCCTCCCCCGGGTCGTGCCTGAAAATAGGCAGGATTTGTCCAGTGCACTTACCCGGTCAACAAAAACTAAATAAATAAAAAAAAAATTGTGGGGGACAGAGTCAAACGCCTTGCTGAAGTCCAAGAATAATACATCCACAGGCTTTCCCCTGTCCAGTTCTGATGTTACCCATTCATAGAACTCCACAAGATTGGTTTGACATGATCTACCTGGCACAAACCCATGTTGCCGACTATCCAGACCTCCCACCTCCTCCAAGTACACCTCCAATCGTTCCTTTAGTATACTCTCCATTAATTTACCCACCACCGAGGTCAAACTGATGGGTCTATAGTTACCTGGTACTTCCCTCAACCCCCTTTATGGATTGGCACCACATGTGCCTCTTGCCAATCCCTAGGTACCCTCCCTGTCTCAAACGACCTGTTGAAGAGCTCCGCCAGGGGTGCAGCCAGTATGTCCGCCAATTCCCATAGTACTCTCGGATGAATGCCAGGAGATTTGTCTTTCTTTAGGGCCTTGAGGGCTAACCACACCCTTTCGGTGGAGATAACATCATCCGTCCCCTCCACCTTACTGGCCTTTTTATCCTTATCCTGATGTGACACCCCTGGGGTACCTTTCCCTCTCTCTTGCTCCATTTCTGTTGCTCCCCTGATCCCACTCACTGCCACTTCTATCCCCATCATGCCTTGCTTTGTAGATATCCCATCCCCCTCCCTAGTGAACACAGAGGCGAAGTACTCGTTTAATACCTCTGCCTGGTCCCTCGCCTCTTTCACCCACCCTCCTTCAGATCTTAATCTGCTGAGATGGCCCTTAGTTTTTCTCCGCTCCCCAATGGACCGGAAGAACCCCTTTCCCCTCCATGTATCCCCTGTGCCAGCCGTTGCTCTTTACTGGACTTTGCCCCCCTCACCATCCAGGTGACTTTTCTAGATGCAAGATGGTACATTTCCTTATTCCTATACCCTCTTGTTGTTTTATATTTTTTGTAGGCCACCTTCTTTTCTCTGACCACTACCTGAACCTCACTGGACCACCAGCACGGTTTATGTGACCTTGCTCCCTTACGTTTCACCTTAGTACAGGTCCTGACTGCCTCATGAAGTCCCCGTTTTATGACCTCCCATCTCTTTTCCACATTTGTCATTGATGTAATCCCCTTCAAGTGATCCTTGAGAATATTTCCCATGCCCACAAAGTCTGCCCCCCTGAAGTCCACTGCCAGTGTCCTAGATCTCCCCTCCCCATGCTTATTTTTAAACCAGACAGTATTGTGGTCGCCTCCCAGTCAGGATCCTCTACAACCAGGTCCCTTACCAGATCCCCATCTGCCAGAACCACGTCCAGGACATGCCCTTCCCTTGTGGGCTCCATCACATGCTGTGTTAAAAACACATCCTGGAAGCCATCCAGCAGCCTCTGCTCCTTGGCCACCTTAGAGGACATGGTTCCCCAGTTTGAACTTGGCATATTAAGGTCCCCCATCAACACCACTCCTTCCCCTTTTGGTCCACACTGGGCAATGATGTTGTCCAGCAAACCATCCTCCAGAACATCACCCATCCCGGGGGGCCTATATACTACACCCAGCTTGACCTTACCTCCTGCTGGGGTTCGTAAGGTGACCCATAAGGCCTCCACATTTTCCTCTGCCTCTTCTACCCTAGCAATTTCTATGTCATCTCTTATGAACATAGCCACTCCACCCCCTCTGCCCTCCTTTCTATCCTTCCTAATTATAGTGTACCCCCGCATGTTTAGGTCCCAGTCATGTTTTTTGTTGGCCCACATTTCCATGACTGCCGCCACATCCACCGCCCCTGAGCAGCATGGCCTGGAACTCTGGCAACATGTTTCCCAAGCTCCTGGCATTTACTAACACCACCCCCACCCCTTATCCTTGATCCCCTTTGTCAAACCCCACCCAGGTTCCTTATACTTCCATCCTCCATCTGCTCCTCCTGAAACCTCCACCCCAGTCTGTTTCCCCCCTCACCTCCTTGGATTTGAAGGCTACTCCCCTCATCCAGAGGAGAGGACTTCTGGTCAGCCCCTCTCTTATCCCCCCTCACAAGTTTAAACCCCACCTTTCTTGAATGTAGTCAGCCATCCCCTGTTTAAGAACTTCCTTCCCTAACGGGGCAAGATGAAGCCTGTACTTGGCATACAGTCCCTTATCCTCCCAAACTCCTTTCCATTTCCCTAACACCCCCAACCCACTCTCTTCACCCTACTTCCTGAGCCAGTCATTAACCTCTGTGATCTTCATTTTTTTCTCCACTGAGGCCTTTGGTATTGGCAATATCTCCGAAAAGGAAATGTTGCATCCATTATCCTGACAGACTCTGGCAAGTTCTTGGAACCTTGCTTGGATTTCCAAAATGCTATTTCCCTCTAGATCGTTAGTTCCCAAATGCACCAGGAAATCCAGTTTCCCTCCACAATGTCTAACCAGTTCATACACCATGAACTTTGCTCTGTGCACTGTCAGCCCAGAGATACTCACTACCTTCACCTGGCTATGACATCCACCCCCCTGTCCCTCCCACTGGATACCCCTAATCATCGAGTCTCCCAATAACAGAACCTTAACACCGCCATCATCCTTATGGTTACCTCCACTATGCACTCTCAACTCCCCATCCTTCCCTTTTTTCATGATCTCAATTCCATGGGAGTCTTCCTGCCTTATTAGAGACCCCCTTGTCACCCTCCCCTTTCTGCCTCCCTTGTTATTTTGCCCACTTAACTCAGACCCCCCCAAATAGGTGTCCCTCTGTTATCCGAACCATTTATCCTGGCCCTGATGGTTTCCCCTTCCCCTACACCACCATCCTCCCCCCTTGTAATAGTACCCATACCTCCAGAGGTACTCTGTGGGTCCCCTTTACCTAGTGCCCCATTCTTGGTACAGATCCCCCCTGCTGAAGGGGGGCCCCTCCCCCACCTCCTTGTCTCCCAGTTTCTCTTCAGTCGTGCTCTCCTCCCTCATGTCTGCAATATGTTGCATCTCCCCCATCTGCTTAACATTTATGTTTCCCCTTCTCCCTCTGGGACTATTTCTATCCTTTCTATTGCTGGTCTGTGATGCCCTATGGGTAGTTGACTCCCTCCCCCCCGGCCACTGTATCAGTTTTCTCATTTCCACCAACCCCTTCCTCCCCCTCTAGGTTGCTTAGTAGCTCAAATTTATTGTAACACTCTATGTCAGCCTCCATCAAGTAACCCGAGTTTCCCCTGACTGCCCCTCTAAATTGCCCCTCTTCCTCCCCTCTTGCTCTGTTCTCCTTAGGAGCTCCCTTCCCACAGTCTACGCTTTTAGGCTTCCCCACAACAGCCCCTTCCTTCTCAATGTCTGCTCTTCTAGGCTTCCCACAACAGCTCCTCCTGACTCTTCCCTCCATCTCTTTATGTTTGGAATGTTTACCCGTACGCTTCCCTAGCATTAACATCCCTATCTCTAAGGGTCCTCTGTCCTTAATATCCCCATCCTGCTTGCGGCATAACGTCCTGTAATTCTGAGCATTGCCCCAGCCCTGCAGCCCCAACCTTCTGCTGCCCATATCCATACCCTTATCCTTGGACACCCCAACTCCCCAGCTTACTCCTTAACCAATATACCTCACTCCTGATACAAGATAGCTGTCTACAGAGTGGGTAGCCTCCCTCTCTCCAGGCCCAATTGAGAATTATTGTCATCCCACAGCCTGTGCAGCCTACAACCCTTCTGAAGATGCCTGCCATGGTGGAATATGGCCACCCTGTTTGTCCCTCTTTGTTTATAATGGCAAACACCCCTTTTCACAGTCCCTTCCCCCTTGAATGCAGTCTCTTTCTCTATACTGACAGCAGTTATTTACAAACTCAATTTCAACCCCACCATGGGCAACAGAATTTCTGGTAAAACATAACAAATGCCTCTACTATAATTTATTTAACACGCCAAGATACATATCAGGAAACATTGTGCTGCCTACTAACAAGTCAAGAGTTATTGGTTACAGATTAGGTACAGCTTTGGAAGAATTTGAACTGATCCTGGAGAGGTAGCATCACAGGGAAAGGGATCGGACTTCTTTGAACTCACATGTGCAGCAAGCAACCTATCAGGTGGACACAACCCATGTGTAAGGAGTGTGGAGTGCTTCAGAGATGTATACCCTCACAGTCACCTTTACCAGGTGAGTAAACTACCATTGTCTTCTCTTCAGCTACCAGGTTAAAGAGCTAGTGTGCTGCCTGGAAACTGCCTGGAATTAATTGTAACTGTCAGATGTAGTCAGCTATCACTTCTTATATCTCAAGTATTTTTTTCTTTCTGTTTGTTAATTAGGAGACTTTCCACCTGGCAGTACTGGGGTGATGTGTGGAGCAGCAATCTGTCTGAAGGCTAAAAACAAGTCAGTTCTGTTCCTCCCACTACATCAACTCTGAGACCACACTGACTGTGACATCACTAGAAACCAGGGAGAACCATTTCTCACTACCAGATTATTCTCTTTCACATGAAGCAGCAGGGACTGGCTCTTCTTGGTTACTAGTGATGCCACAATTTCCTGCATTTTGATTGGTATCTTGTGAAAGTCGCTGCTCAGACTGTAAGGATTGTGCTGTCCAATGTATTTGATCACATTTCTGATGATGTAGTGGGAGGAACAGCACATTTTTTAGTCTCCAAACAGAGCGCTGCTCCACACATCAACCCAGTACTGCCAGGTGGAAAATCTTCTAATTAGCAAACAGAAAATAAAAAATACTTCAGATAAATTAAATGATAGCTAACCACATCTGACGATCATTATTAATTCCAGGCAGTATACTAGCTCTTTAAGTACAGTAGGTGCTCTTTTATTTCCTTTGTTGTGCCTTTTTCCTTTTTCCATAAGCTTCCTATGTTCTTGAAAAGGCATTTCAGACTTTTTAGCATCCTCAATAACTATATCCATTTTTAACTCTGGGATTACTGTTGCTGGAACCATGTAGACCGCAGCAGGAAAGGTAGTGGGGATGAAATCCACTCCCCTACGCCTGCAGCATCCTCTCTTCCATCCTGTCATTCAGCCATCATAGCAGCTAGCCAGATGCCAGAGGGTCCCTTTAGTGGTGAGAGTAGAGGGATTTCTTAGTTATCATGGCTAACATTTGCCCAGCAATAAACAGGTCCATGTAACTAACCCCAAGACACACCTGGAAAATAGTTGTCACAGCTTACGGTACCTTTTCTGATCAAAAATTATGAACACATAACTAAAAGGTGATTTGTCTGTCTGCAGTGCAGGTCAAATGAGCATGTTCAGTAGTTTAGCACTGCATGTTGAAGGGCTAGGTGACTGTTCTGGACACTGTGATAGGGAGCACTGGTCCTGGGGACATGAGGATGCCACTTATTGAATGAGTGAATGGTAACGATGTCCTGTGGGATCTTCTCCAAGGCCATTATTCTTCTGGTACCTCTGAGGAATGACAGTGGTATTAAATAGACAAGCTAAACCTACAACTCTGTTGAAAAAGGAATGATCTTCTTTGTCTGGCAAATCAGAGTGCATTTTGAGGCAATGAATGCTTTCATGCTGAGGATGTGCAGCAGGTGGGCCACAATGGAGGGACCTGGGAAATAAAATCCCTGACATGGAGGCTGTAATAGTTGAGGCAGAAATGGACAAAGTAGCAATAATTGAAATCTGGTACACTGCCAATCATGGGTGGGAAGTAAATATACCAGGTTATACTCTGTTTAGATGGGATAGGGGAGGCAAAAAAGGGGAAGGAGTTTCCCTGTATGTCAAGGGGGGTATAAAGGCAACACAGACACAGGGAGACAGGGGGAGGTTGAGGCACTGTGGGTCACCCTTGACCCAGGCAATTGCACAGGGGTGATATACCCACTTCCAGTTCAGGTGGAAGAAGTAGACAGGGACCTTGAGGATGAAATAATGAAATGGCAATAGAAGGTGAGATTCTGCTGAAGAGGGATTTCAATATGCCAGATGTAGATTGGACCACCCAGGCAGCTGCTTCAGCCAGAAGCAGAGCCATCCAGGCTTCCCAACAAGGGGCAGGACTCAGGCAGCTGGTGCCTGACCCCACCAGAGAGAGGGTGATTCTTGATCTAGTAATGACCTACGGGGAAAGAATCACTGATGGTGAAGGGCAACTAGGATCCAATGATCACCACATAGTGTGGTTCAGCATACAGACAGGGATTCAGTCAAGACACACTAGGATGAAGGTTTTCAATTTCAAAAAGGCAGACTTCGCTGAAATGGGGAGAGTTAACAAAAGTGCCCTGGAGAATAGGGGATGGGGAGGGAGTGCAGTGGGATAACCTAAAAGAGCCATAGTGGAAAGTAACAAACAAATGCATCAGATTGGCATCAAAAGGCAAGACAAGGAAAAGGCCACTATGGTTCCCAAAAGAGGTAGCGGAAAAGATAAGGGATAAAATGGCAGAGTTCCAGAAATATAAGGAGGTCCAACGGGAGGAGGACATAGATGTATACCAAGAGTGTCTAAATGAAGCAGGGAGGGTAGTGAGAAGAGCAAAGGCACAGACTGAGGAAAGGTTAGAGCAGACAGTAAAGAGAGGGGACAAGACATATTACGGTAGCACCCAAGTAGAGCACTGATTATTGGGCGCTGCACTTTTGAGCCGCTATGTTCTAGGCCTTACCTCCCACTGGTCACTGCCTAGAATTTGATCAAAATAATTTGAGTTGCATGGGAGAAGGCAAATCCCCTTACCTGCCCTAGGTTCCATGTCATAACGGCAATTGCCGAATGGCAATCGCTGTTTGGGCAAGTGTACATCACTGAAAATAAATAACGGTGATGTACACTCATGTCCACTCCAAAGGTGGTGATGGCATTGTAACATATGTGGGGGGGCTTCACCCCCCACACCACCCTAAATAAAGATTCTCAACTCCAGGGGTGTGCATGTTGTGGGTGTGTGTGTAAAACTTAAAAAAAAACTCGGCCCCAATGCAAAAAGCACGCCCACCCCAGATCTGAACCCGGCATCCTTCCAACCCCAGCCAGCCATCCTCATCACCACACCACATGGCCAGCTCATCAGCTGACTGCCACATTATTTCCCACATACCCTCTTTCCCCTTCCACCCCTCGTGTGGTGTGGTCCCTCCCCCTGCACGTGTGTATACTTCCTGTCACCCTCCTTCGTCCACTGTCGTATCCTGTTGCTACCCTGCCAGTAGCCCAGAACACAGGCTCCGTGACTGAGTCGCCATTTTTGCAGTCACTCAATCGCGGTTGCCGTGTTCACAGGATACACCTGTCCTAGCATCAATATCCTGCAATGTACCACCAGCCCCCTTGCTAGTTTTATAATGAGTTCCCTTATGAATCTAATTTTATTAACACGTTGTCCAGTCTTTTCCTTTCTCCTCCATAGCAGATCTGGTGTATGGCTTAACAAAATTCATAGATAGGCCTCAATAAAACAGCACAAAAATACACAATTTTCACTAATTATCATGAAATTCAAATGTAACTACTACTATCATTTTTTAATGTTTGTCTGTTTATAACATCTGCCAGAGGAAGGGGGAGGCAAAAACCATTAGTGGTTTCAAACACAGTTGAATATATATAACCCCCATAAATGGGGGTTCCCAAAAGTCTTCCGTACGCTTACCCAAATGCTCATTGCCAGGTGGATGTCCTGCGTTTAGCGACCTAAAGTATTGTCAGTGAGTGCCTGTGTGTCCTCCTTTAAGGGCTGCCAGTTTTTGCAGTCATAATTAATTGGAAGGGGGGACTGTGTGTTTCCATGCCTGAGTCCTGCCCAGGTTGCTGAATACTCACTCCGTTTCTGCCATCGCTACTTGTGCAGAAGGAGTCCTGCTGAAAGATGTAACTACTGGCTGTTGGTCATTTAGAGTAATAATAATAATGCGGTTTGTGCTAACCTGCCTCTCTTGCAGCAAGAACTGTTCTGTCAGCTCCACCATTTTGGTCCTGAATGTCCAAATTGGACCAATCAGTACTCTGGGACTCTAAAATGGAGCCTGCTAAAGTGGAACTGTATGGATTACCAGTTGGGATTTGTAGTTTTGAGCTGTTGGCACCCTTTGCACCTGAAGGTGGAGCTCTTACTGTGATTGACAGCTGGACCAGCCAATCGGACCTTTTGGATCAAGGGGAAATATCATGAGCAGTCTGCTGACAAGCCAGGTTCGAGGTGGAGGTAGAGAGAGAGTAGGAGCTCGCTTGATTCGAGCCGTCGTAATGCATAGTAGTTTGCGCGGGAGAATCGTCTATGGCCTGAATCCCAGCCTGCTTGTCGTTTTCTGCTTGAGAAGAAGTAAAATGGACTGAATCCTTCCAGAGCACCTCTCTTCATCTCCTCTTTCTACATCCTGCCCCAGAATAAAAAAAGTGCATTCCAGCCAGTTCTCGCCCACCTCCAGCAACACCCAGATAAGGCAGAAATTATTGCCCTGGGTGATTTTTAACATCAATTGGTTAGCAGACACTGTTGCACCATATAGGGATGCTGCAGCCACCCTCAGTTTATCTCAAGTTGTGCCCACTACCACCTGACACAACCCAAAAACAGGTACATCGACCCTCATTGACCTAATTCTTACTAATTGCCCTCACAAATTCACCCAGGTCTCCGTGCTACCTGACGCACTGAGCACTGAGTGACCACTCACCAGTACTAGGGTGCTGGTCTTACTTGGCTACAAAGGCCCCTCCTAAAGTTAGTTTTCAGTGAAAACTCAGGCCAGGCAAGCTACAGTCCTTGAAATACCACCTCGTCAGCTGGGACTGGTCTCCCATTGCTGCCTTGCCTGATATTAATTCAGCTCTGGAGTACTCTATCAATTCCTTCAATTTCACCTGTGACCTTTTTGCACCCTTCTGCAAATGAGTATTTAAAGGTGCTGACACCCCTTGGATGTCCTAGTCCCTTCTGGACCTCATGGGCCACCAAGACAATCTCTGGCACATAGCCTTGGAGACTGGGAGGCCCACTGATAGGCAACGCTACCGTGAGGTCAGGAACCGCTGCACCTGGCAGGTCCAACAGGCAAAGGCAGAATACTACAGAGCAGATCTCACCACCTCCTAGGGGAAAGGGTGTAATTTCTGGGACTCCCTCAAGATCTTAGTGGCAAAATCTCTAATGCCTCCCCTCACAGATACTGGTAAATGGTGGTATCTCCACGGACCCTGACACAATAGCAAATGCTCTGAACTCCTTTTTCTCAGACCTCAGCGGCGTGCTCCCTGCCAACTTTTTTGGACCCACCCCCATCATACCATCATCACCCCCCCCAAGTACCCCCTATCTGCTTCAAGGTCATCTCCCAGCATGATGCTGCCCCCCTTCTGGTAAAGGCACTCAGCAAATCCTGGTTCAGCAGTGACAATCTTGATCTTAAAATACTAAGGCTCACTCTACCTGAAGTACTCTAGCCCATCACTGCCCTGCTAAATTGTTCCCTTGCCCTGGGTCAATTCCCCTCCATGTGGAAAACTGCCCTCATCACTCCTCTCCTGAAGAGTGGTGACCAAATCCTGCCTAGTAATTATTGGTCTATCTCAACTCTACCCCCCCTCTCGCCAAGGTTCTTGAAAAGATAGTCGCCAATCAAGTCACAGACTACCTTGCTCAACACAATCTCCTCTGACCAGAACAGCATGGTTTCCGAAAAAACCATAGCACCACAACCATACTTTTGGAATATACCAACACTATCCATGTGACCCTGGATACAAGCCAGATTGCTGGTGCTGTCTATATAGATCTTTCCAAAGCATTTGACACCGTCCACCACTCACTTCTAACCTCGCTAACCCAAATAGGTTTCTCACAGGACACCACCACTTGGTTCTCAAACTACCTGTCTGACAGAACCCAGAGAGTCAGACTAGGGCATACCTTATCATCCCCTCTCAGAGTTACATCTGGGGTCCACCAAGGGTCAATCCTTGGCCCTGTACTTTTCACTCCATTCCTTAACTCCCTGCCCAAGGTCTGTTCTGGGAGTCTCTTTCTATATGCAGACGATGTGGTTTTATTCAGCACCCACATCAACCCTACCACCCTCCAAGGGTCATTTAATGAGGCAGAATCCTGGTTTACTGACCATAGGATTGTTCTAAACTATAAAAAAAAACAAAATCCATGCTGTTTGCCCATGCCCAAAACAAGTTCAGTAACTACCCCCTGCTTATCCATAATTCCCATAACGAGACCCTGGAACAAGTTTCTACCTTTAAATATTTAGGGGTTACCCTAGAATCAGGGATAACCTACTATGAACATATCCACCGACTTAATATGGCTGTAAATGTGCACATTGGTCTGCTCCATCGCTACAAGCACTGTCTCCCCCTTGAAGCCCTACAGCTAGATATCTCCTCCCCTGTCCTGTCACTCATTGATTATGGGATTATCTTCTATGGTGCTGCTGACAACACCTCCCTCAACAAAATTAGGGTTTCCCTGAATAAAGCCTGTAGAGTGGCCACAGGATGTGACTGGCTTACACACACCTGTATGCTGTATACTAGTACAAACTGGCTTAAAGAGCAGGTATCTACTGTCTGGCACCCAGCTTCCCTCAAACATATATAATGGAAGATCTGCTCTACTGTTGAGGGGCATTACAATTTCTATGCACTTCCTTCTGGTTAAAAAGTTATAGCACCCCAAATTTGCACTCCTATAAAAATATAGCCTTGTCTGACACGCCTCTTTTTGTGATGTCAGAAAATGAATACTGAGGGTGTATGTCATTAACCTGTATGTATGCAATAGGCCTATGGCATTTAGTACTATTTAGAGGTGCCATGTAGACAAATCAAAGCAGCTGCTGTAGTAACAGTCCCTATTTACTGGAGCGGTCACTTTCATTGTTCCAAGTGACAACTCTAAATAGTACTAAACATGATTGATAAATGGCACCAGTATAGATCTATGGAGCACACACAAGCAGCCTTCATTTTCTGACATCACAAAAGGAGGCGTGTCAGACAAGGCTTTGTTTTTATGGAGGTGGAAATATGGGGTGCTATAAGTTTTTAACCAGAGGGAAGAGCATAGTAATTTTAATGCCCCTCAACAGTAGAGCAGATCTACTATTATATATGTTTGAGGGGAGCTGGGTGCCCGACAGTAGGTAGCTGCTCTTAAATTTTGATGATCGGCCAAAGTACCAGACATGTCTCCTTGCCAAGAAAATCACCACTGGCCTCATGCCCCCTGCTCTTGTGATGCTGCTCCTTCCCTCAACAGCACCAGATGCACACGTCACGCTGAGAAATCACCCTACCAGGTTCCCCACTGTAAAACCTCCATGCGGCAAAGAAATTTCAGATACCTCTCCCCCAATTGGTTGAACTCACTGCCCATACCAGTCCTCCTGGCTCCTATCCTGGGACTGTTCAAATCCCTTCTCCATAGGAATATCTTGCGTGACTCCACCTTTGACTGTACCTGACCTACCCACGACCAAAAAATGCCATGACAATGGACCCACCTGGTCCTGCTTCTAGAATGCCAGCCCCTAGTTTCAGTCTTACCTGAGCCTCAGACTAGCTGACACTCACTGGACTGCTTACACATTCCAGTCCTGAATACTTCTCTACAACAACTATTGTACTGCATGATTGCTCCTGTAGTTACTGTATTTATTGCATTTTGCCACTGTACTGCAGTGTCTATGACTGTTGTAATTATCCTGTACCACATCTACCTGTTGTACTTTACCATGTATCATTCTTAAGGTGTGATATTTCCCACACAGCTATTTATACTGTGATGTCTGTACACTGTATGCTCTGTATTGTTTTCTATGATGTGGAGCCTTTGTAAAGGAGTCTCTGACTCAAAGGTATTAATTCCGATTGTTATCAATAAATAAAAAATAACAGCACTCTACAAGAGAGCGAGTGGTGCAATACATTGCTATATCCTGCACAGCAAGTACAGCAAGGAGCTTTACTCACTACTGCAGGATATAGTATGCTTTGTGGCCAGTTCCAACTGAGCTGCTTGCATAGCATAGTGGTGTACACCACTGCTTGTGATGCAAGCAGACCCGGGTCCAGCTATAGGCAGAAATATTTATTTTGCTTCACAATCCAGTAACTTGCCCCATGGTCCGCACCCCCCTCGGAGTTAGTTATTTTAGTGTGGGGGTGTGGGGTGCTTGCCCCCCACAAGGGGGGGGAATAGGGGGCACAGACCCCGCATAAAAATTTCTGTGGTCTAGTTAAGTATTGTAGTGACCATCGCTATTTGGTAATGAGTTAGTACACATCCACCTTCTGACTATGGGCTCAAGTTTGCTCATTCTATGTGATAGGCAGTCTTTCAGACTCACTTTTATCACATAGAACCCATTCTACAGGTACATCCGTGAAAGGAGGTAAACTGGGGGGAGTTGTAAAACTTAAAGGAGAGGAAGAGGAGTGTCAGTAGGGAGACATGGATAAGGCAGAATTATTAAATAAATACTTTTGTTCAATATTTACAGAAGAAGGGGAGGGACAAGGACCACAGCCAAGCATCAGATGCCAAGGGGTGAAAAGGTGGACAACAGTTCATTCACAGGGGACAGAGTCCTGCAGGAACTCACTAAATTGAAGATGGACAAAGCAATGGGACCAGACAGCATACACCCAAGGATACTATGGGAGCTGCAAAGACAGCTAGCATAATCTCTGGCAGCATTTTTCACCAAGTCACTTAACACAGGAGTGGTGCCAGAGGATTGGAGGAGGGCACATGTCATCCCGCTACACAAATCAGACAGTAGCGAGGAGGCAGGCAACTATAGGTCGGTCAGCCTCACCTCAGTAGTGGAGAAGATCATGGAGGCACTACTTAAAGAAAGGATAGTGGGACATCTAGAAACCATCAGTGCATAAGACCCTAGACAACATGGGTTCACAGCGGGTAGGTCATGTCAGACAAATCTCATAGACTTCTTTGACTGAGTGATGAAGGAAGTAAATCAGGGGGGCATGGTGGATGTAGCCTACCTCAATTTCAGCAAAGCCTTTGACACCATCCCGTGTAGGAAGCTGATTAACAAGATGGGTAGTCTTGGCATGGGAGACAAGGTAGTAAACTGGATTAGGAACTGGCTAATGGACAGGAGACAGAGGGAGTGGTAAATGCAGTACAATCTGGGGAGAGGAGGGTGACCAGCAAAGTACCTCAGGGATCAGTCCTTGGACCAGTTCTGTTCAATGTAAACTCCTTCTCCTGGGGCTGAGTGGGTGGCTGTTTGTACTTGTCTGTGTCTGTAAGTTAGTTTTTGTTCATTTACATGTTTTTCTGCTTGGATTACACTGTGCCATTCTTGCACACAACATTGGTGAAAGTCTCCTGGACTGAATTTCTGCAAAACATCATCACCAGGTATCAGCTTTTTAATTTTAAATCAACTTTCTCAAAGTCTCCCCAAGGAAGCATATGTCTTACAACTAGTCTGACAAACATGGTGATGCTCGGTTCTGCAACTGAATCAACATTTTCAACATCTTCGTCTGACCACTACTAAAGCAGCTGCACTTGTGGACTTTAAAGAACAAAGGAATTAAACACAATGTGTGACTGAATCAACATTTCTGTCTGACCTGCTCCCAAGGTATTGTACTTGTCTCTGAGGACTTTGAAGATCAAAAGAAGCATACAAACAAAAGGATTTCACACATTGCATATACCCAGACAACAGTTTATCACCTTTAAGGAATTTTAACATATTATGTGACCCTGGATCTCAACAGTTCATAATTTCTTCTGGATGTAATTTAACCATCAGCATTTTTCATTTGCCATCTCCTCCTGGTGTGCTTTTTAGACCACACAAGAGCCACCACTTCAGCTCAACCATGGATTACTCTGGCAATGTACACCCAAATCCTGGCCCAGCTGGGGTCACATTGTCAAACAACAATAATAAGGAAGGAACAATTACACTCGCCAACATAAATATCTGCAGTCTACTCAAAAAGATAGACTGCTTGCAAGTATGGACATTACAACATAACCCTGACATACTCGCAGTTGTTGAGACATGGCTCACTCCAAAAACACCAGATTCTGCTGTCTCGATACCTGGTTACACACTTTTCAGGAATGACAGGATCTCAAAAAGAGAAGGGGGCTGTGCGTTATACATTAAAGGCTCAATAAAGGGGTTTGCTCTTCCTTTACCCCACCTTACCAGTACTGCACAGATTCTCCCCATAAAAATTCTGTTGGGGGTCCACAATAAAGCACTATCTATATTTACTGTATACATCCCTCCTGAAGTGAAATTTCCAGGATTCAAAGAACTCATGGAGGTTATCAGATGTCAGCACCTCAACTCTGAATCCATCATTCTAGGGGACTTCAATATCAATTGGTTGGCACCAGCGACTGGCACATATAAGGACACTATAGCTGCACTGCATCTTACACAACTCGTTTGACTCACCCACCAGAACAAATTACAAAACTGGATCTAGCACACTACTTGACTGGATCCTCACAAACTACCTGGATCATATCTCCAATGTGACAGTCCACCCAGGCTCACTGAGTGACCACTCTCTGGTAACCTGCAGCTGGACCAACAAATTCAATGCAACACCCCCCCAAATAATCTCTAATCGTAAACTGAAAAGGTGTCTCCTGGAGTACCTTAAGGAGCAGCTATGCAACACTGACTGGAGCCCCCTTGACACAGCGGAGGATATGGACACTGCACTCGGGTACTTCATCAAACAATTCAATGCTGCTTGTGACTGCCATGCTCCAGTGCAGAGGACAAAGATCTGTGGAAGATACAGCCCCTGGATCACACCAGACTTAATAGGCCACATAAAAAACAGAGACAACTGGTGGCATAGGGCACAGAACTCTGGCAAGTAATCAGACTTCCAGGAATACAGAAGACTACGGAATGACTGCACCCAGACCATCCACTCTGCCAAAAGTAAACATTTTAGGGAAGCATTACAAACATCATGGGGAAAAAGCAAGTCTTTTTGAAATAACCTAAAAGATGTAACATGGAAAGTCAAGAAAGTGGCTCCACAAATGCTCAACATTGATGGTGCTCCTACCCTTGACCCCCTGACTATTGCCAAAATGTTTAACAAAGCATTTACTGACCTTAACAGTGTACTTGTGACAAATCTTTTTGAAGAAACCAACCCAAGCTCAAGCCAAAGCCTAGGGCCCACTCAAATATCACCCCTCCTTTCTATTTCAAATCTGTCACCAAGCAAGAAAGTACAGTACATTCGTAAAGTACTTGGAAAATCCAGGAAAAGTGGCAACACACTTGACCTCAAATTTATTTCCCTTGCACTTGATGAAATCCTAGCTCCCATTACTAAACTGTTGAACGTATTCCTGCAGCTGGCTCAATTCCCCCAAACTTTGAAGCCAGCCCTGGTAACTCCGGTGCACAAGAGCAGTGACCGGGTGCTGCATGCCAGTTGCAGACCTATTTCTATCCTTCTACCACTGTCAAAAGCATTGGAGCACATAGCTTCAGACCAGCTGGTTGAATACCTTAATAAATACAACATTCGGTGTCTGGAACAACATGGATTTTGGAAAGGGCACAGTAACTCCACAGCTCTTCTGGAGGTCACCAGCTGCATACACATTTCACTGGACCAGAGTAACCTTTTTGACGAGGCCTTTATTGATCTAACAAAGGCCTTTAACATGGTCAGTCACTCCCTACTACTTAAACAACTCACCTCGATAGGCCTCTCTAACCCTGCTACTAACTGGTTCAAAAGCTATCTAGCTGATCGTTACTGACAGGTAAAGATTGGAAACATCACATCTGGGCCCCTGCCAGTTCATTGTGGGGTTCCCCAGGGGTCAATCCTAGGACCCCTCCTTTTCAGCATCTTTCTAAATAGCCTACCTCGATTGTGTGACCAATGGAAGTTTCCATCTCCATGCAGATGATGCTGTTATTTTTACTTCTCAACATGCCCCACACACCATAAACTATCAGCTACAACATGCTTTTAAACAAACTGAAGATTGGTTCAGAGCCTACAATATGGTTCTGAACTATAAAAAGACAAAAGTAATGCTTTTTAGTGGTGCTAGAAGTAAACAAAAAGCAGCATCCCTTAACATCACTAACTGCGCAGGGGTTTCACTTGAACAAGTGGAGCAATTCAAATACCTGGGGGTTATGCTTGAGCATTCCCTCTCCTATGCAGAACACATTGAGAATGTGGCCAAAACAGTCAACATAAGCATTGGGCTCCTGCACAGGCACAAGAAATGCCTAACACCTGAAGCAATCCAAACGGCAATCCATAGCACAGTTGTCTCCATCATCGACTATGTATTGGTCAAATACAGCTCAGCCGCTCCCACCTCACTATGTAGGATAGCAATAGCCCTAAACAAAGCCTGCAGACTGCTCACCAGGTTCCCCCTGACTAACGCACAAATGTGACCTTTATGAGCAAGCTGGGTGGCTACAACTTGAAAACAGGATACAATACCAAACTTGCCTTTTAGCTAAAAAATTACTACTCGGACTTCAACCTCCTGGAGTCACAAACCTATTAAGCTTATTCACAGGCCCACATTGCACCAGGAACTCTGACCACCAGGTTCTTACCATCCCTCACTGCAAAATCTCCCAAGGGCAGAGGTCATATGCCTACCAGGCACCACTTTGGCTCAATAACCTCTGCACTGAACATAACGCCACGCAGAGACTGGGGCTTTTCAAGACCAAGCTAAGACAACACCTACTGAAGAAAAGCTCCTGTGACTGTACTTTCTAATTACTCCACCCACACCCACTTCTGACCCTGGTCTTATTCACCGCTACTCCTACTTTGTCCTTCTACCCTGAATTGTCCCTGTTTTTGCCCTGCAATACCCTGCACTCTCCTCTCCAACCTCCCCCTAAATAGTCATCATACCCCCCCACTCAGTGCCCCCTACTCTTCTTCCTGGATAGTTGCTTACTGTCTTTTACCTGACAATGCCACCTAGACTGCTACTGTTACCTGAATTCAGAGCCTGGCATTGACTGTGATGGGGTCACCCGATGCCGGGATCGTGGGGTGACAGCACACTGCAGGGGGTCACCTGTGCATGGCCATGCCCTGTGGCAGCCAGCAGCGGAAAGCCATCCATGTTCGCAGTGGCAATGCAATCCAGGGATGCAGTCATGGTCTCCTGCATGCACTGCATCCCCACCAGGATCTGCACAGTGCCCCTTTCCTGCTGCTCAGCTAACTGGTGCATCTCCTCACGCAGTGCATGCACCCCAGTGGCAAGTAGCACCTGTTGCTGTACAGACACCCACAGCAGACGGGTGTGCTCAGTCAGCTGGTCGGCATCCTGGGGCTTCCGGGCAGGATGCTGATCCTCATGTGGTGACTGGCCACGCTGCACAGCCCCCCTCTGGTGGACACTGCACAGTGTGGTATGCAGGGGGAATAGGCACAGCAGGTGCACCAGCAGCGGACCCTGTGTCCGGCTGCCAGGTGGCACCCACAGCCTGCCATTGTCATCCATCTGGCCACTGTACACCACCCAGTGCCTGCGTGGCTGCACCACCACTACCACTGCAGGGCATAGCCAGGGCAGCACACATAGCAGCACCTGCAGTGGTGGCAGGCAGCTGTTCCACCACTGGCAGAGGGCTGGGCGCGCTGCCTGTGCCAGAGGCTAGCAGGGCCATCTTGCCCGCAATGTTACCCATGCTGTCCAGGATAATTGTGATGTCATCATCAGAGTTGGACCCCACCCTGATCTGTGTCTGTGTGCAGAGGACACAAAGGCTAGCATCCTGAAGGAACACATCCAGGGCCTCATCTGACCCCAGGTCCAGGACATCTGCCTGCACTGTGGTGGTGAGCTGCAGCCTGTCGGGCCCCCAGATGCTGGTGGAGATGGACAGCTGGTCCTCCGAGGCTGTACCAGTGTCCACGGCTGCTACTGCTGACAATGCCCCATCATCTGCATGGAGGCATGCTGGTGCTGCAAGAGAAAAAAAGGTGTGTCAGTGATGCAATGCCCACATGTGTCTACCCAACACTGCCACTGCACATGTCTGTGGCATGGCATGCACGTGGGTGTGCACACATGCACATGACATGCATGCTGGCTGCATGCATGCTAGCATGCCCATGTATGCACCTTCCATGCCACCAGCTGTGCATGGCTGACATACGTACCATGCAGTGATGGGCTGCCACCTGTCTGGAATCCATCTCCAGGTACACCCTCCACCATGATGCGGCACATGGTGACTGCCACCAATTCCTCCTGAGGAATTGGCATTGACACATCTGCCAGCCCCCCTCAGGTGGCAGTCTGGGCCACACAGATGGCTGTCATCATCTCTTTAATGTGTTTCTTGTTTGTCCCTACTTTCTTCCTGCACTCCTACGCTGACAGCTGGTGACTGCTGTGCTGGTTGATGTATGCTGCCACCTCCAGCCATACACCAACCATAGCCTGTGGTGAGCCCGTGGCACCACTCAACAGGGGCTCCCTGTCCAGGTAGGCCTCAAACAGGGCATCTGTCTCTGCCTTAGTGAAATTGGGCCCACGCTTCCGCACAGGCCCACGCTCCTCACCCTCCTCATGATCTGACATGTCGTTGCCTGCGGACATGGACAGCACAGTGTGTCAGTGGCAGCATCTTCCTGATACATCCCACCCTGCAGTGCTGTCCACTCCCAGTCCGCTGCAGCGGCATGCACAACTTACCTCAAAAGGGTGTAATACTGGTCCATGGCCTGTACAGTACCATGGTGCTTATAAGGCGCAACACATGCAAATGAGATTTGGCACAACAGTAATGGCATGCTAATGCACCCAGTGCACCATGCATTGGCTGATGAGCTCATTTGCATGTGGTGTCTGTATATCGTGACATTGCACCATGCACAATGGGATTGCACCGGAGCAAGTTGCAATAGTGCAATGCACATGCATGCACAGTGCACAGGCCCACAGTGTACACGCTCATCACAGCATCATGGTGGCAATCACACACCATGTGTGGACAGTGTGGTGCAGTGGCATTGCACATGTTGTGCATGGTCCAGCTATGCACATGGCAGCGTATGAGGTGCTGTGCCCTATCACGCACATGCGCAATACCAGTCGACCCCTGACCCCTGTGTCAGACCTCTGACCCTGTAACCCCACATAGTCACATCCATTCCATGCATCTCTGGCACTGCACAATGTGTGTGCACTGTACTTGCACCAGCACATCGCATGGCAGGTGCATGGTGTGGACACATGCACCTCGGGCTGCCATTTTTGCCACTGAATGCAGTTAGCAGAACATGGCACAGGCAAAGTGATGGAGGGCCCAGAACTGGTATCCCATCAAGGTGGCCAACCTAGTGGCATGTGTGGAGCCCCATGCCCCCAGCTATTTGGACAGGTGCCCCTGCAGTAGGCCAGGGGCACCATGTGGCAGGACATCGCCACAAGCCTGGAGCACAGGATGGGGTGCCCAGGACTGGGGACCAGTGTCACCACCATTATGGGGACCTCATGCGGTGGGACTCAGAGCACCTGAGGAGGCTACAGGCATGTGCCAGGTGACTGGCTGTGCCACAGCCAGGTACGTTATCCTATGTTGCATGTCAGCCCTGGTGCTGTACTGTGGTGTTGGCTTGGCTGCCTGTCATGCCCTGCAGAGGGGTACACTGTTGTCATGTGCATTGTGGGGTGGCATTGCCAGCTTCCACTTGTGTTGTGATTCAGCCATGTAGTTGTGCAGGATGTGTTGGGTGGGGGCACACTCTGTGCACAGGGATGGGGTGATGGGCAGCTGCTGTGGTCAGTTCCTAATGTGCACCTGTCTTCTTTCCATTCCCAGGACCTGAGGACCATCAGAGGGCCCAGGCTGCTTCAGCAGCACAGCAGGCCATAGCAGAACAAGCCAGAGCCGGTCCAGCACCAGCAGGGCCATAGAGGGCATGTAGGCACTGTCATGGTCCTTCGCACTGTGCATGTGGGGGTGGGGGGTATGGATGCGGACATGGCTGGCTGTGCCATGTGCTGTGGCAGCTGTGTGTGTCACACTGTGTGGTGCATGCCACTGTGGCACGTCCATTGGACATGTGTGCCAGCTGTCAGTGTGGTGGGCGTGTGCCTGGCTGCCACTGTTGTTGCTGTGGTGCTGCCGGTGCACTGTGCCATGTGACTGTCACTGCACAGTCATGTGGCTATTGTGCAGCAGGGCCCACCTCTGTGTAATGTCATGGTGCACCGAGTTGCTGGCTTGCATTGGCCCACCTCCCTGCGGGTGGCTGTTATGGGCCCTCAAGGGGTGTGTGTTCCTGCTGCTCAATGCGCACGGTGGGTGGGCATGGTTCCTTGGGCCACTGCACTGATCACCTGTCCTGTCCCTTGTTATAGGTGTCCAGCAGCGAAGACCACCTCACTCGATGCTTTTAAGGCTGCTGCGACAAACCCTACTAGTGGCCTCCTTAACACTGGAGGCGGTCATCCAGGTCCAGCAGATGCTGTTGGAGGAGCGGAGGCAGTGGCAGTGAACCAGGGTGGTCAGACAGGGCCGCCATTAGTTCAGCCCGTTTCCCCCTGTTTCCCCTGCTGTGCCTCCCCCTTCAGTTCCCCCTCCCACTGTACAGTCCCTGTTCTCTGTCCTCATCCCTTGCCTTACCTTCAGTTTCCGAGCCCCTGTTTTTTGTAAATGGTTCATTTCATAAGTTTCATAAGTCAAATCAAGCTTTGGGACTTTCGTCCATACTGCTCGCCATTTTGTTGTTAAAACGTAGTAGTCTTATCATATAGATGCTCGTCAAGTCTAGACTTGAACATGTCCATACTAGAACTCCCCATCACATTTATCGGCATGCAATTCCATTCAGACACCACCCTTACAGTGAACCAGTGCTTCCTTAAATTAGTATTCCATTTAGGCAATTCTAATTGCATGCAATGCTTTCGAGCGCTAGACCACCCTGTTCTATATGACATTTTAAGATCTTCCCTTAATGTAGCATCGTGTGATATTCTAAACATCATACATAGGTCTCTTAATCTTCTATAATATAAAGAATATAAGTTAAGTTTAGTTAGTCTCTCCTTATAAGACAGATTTTTTAGTTCAAACACTGATCTTGTCACTCTGCGCTGAACACTCTCCATTCTCATAATATCTTCTCTGTACTGTGGCGACCACAATTGGGTGCAATACTCTAGGTGCGGTCTCACCAAAGCTCCATACAATGGAATGATCACGTTTTCATGTCTGCTAGAAATATGTCTCAAGATACAGTTTAAATTCTGATTAGCCCTTTTAACCTGTTGTTTTGTGAACAAAACTTTAAATCTGAAGTAACATTGATATCCGAGTCTCTCTCTTCAGATGTTGATACCAGAATATTATCCCTAATATAATACATATGTTTGTTGTTATTACGGCCCATATGCATAATTTTGCATTTAGAAATATTGAGTTCTAATTTGCTAATTTTAGTCCACTCATAAATTTAGTTTATGGCCTATTGCAACGAAAGTGCCTCAGTTGTTGAAGTCACAGTTGATCCCAGTCTACAATCATCAGCAAACTTAGAAATCCATATATGAGAATTACTGAGTTGCAAGGATGAAATATAGACATTAAAAAGACAAGGACCCAACACCGAACCCTGAGGTACCCCGCTGGTGACAGCAAGACCAATCTGACATCACACCCCTGACCACCACTCTCTGCCTTCTGCTCATCAACCATTTAGCTATCCATTTTACAATGTTACTATAAATTCCTGTTTTAATCAGAATTTGTATTAATTCCTCATGTGGTAGTTTGTCAAAAGCCTTTGCAAAATCCATAAAAACTACATCTACCGGTTTGCCGTTATCCAATTCTGTGTTAACATTTCCATAAAAGGATAATAGGTTAGTTTGACATGATCTAGACTTAATAAAGCCATGTTGTACAGGACCAGATAATTTATTTGCTGTTATGTAATCAACTATGATATCCTTTAAAATTCCCTCCATAACTTTACCCAATAATGATGTCAAACTAATGGGCCTAAAATTGGTTGGGTCAGATCCTTTTTTATGGAGAGGAACAACCTAGGCATTTCTCCAAGTTTGAGGGACTTCACCACTGTCCAAGGATGCTTGATATAGAAAGCTCAGTGGATCTGCCAAATGGTCAGCAAGTTCTTGTAAAATTCTGGGGTGAATATTATCTGGGCCTGGAGATTTATTGATGTCTAATTTACTTAATCTGTTCTTTACTTCTGCAGGTGTTATTTTAATATTTCCAACTAAGGAAGTTGAAGTATCAAAAATAAGAGGTGTATTACCAGGATTAAAAACTGAGCAAAAATAATTATTTTGTGTATTAACTGTCTCTTGCTCATTAAGCATACCACCGTCATTATCTTTAAAGGGTTCCGGTATTAAGTGATGAATCTTTTTACTATTAATATATGAAAAAAAAGATTTGTTATTATCTTTAATTTTGTTGGCCAAGGTAATTTCTTGCTGAGCTTTTGCCCTTTTTATAGTTAAGTAATTTAGCATGTTTATTATATGCTAAGTAATTCTTCTGGGTTTTATCTTTCATACATTTCTTGAATAATCTATCTTTGTTATTGATTAAACATTTGATTTGTTTATTTAGCCAGTTAGGATTAGGTTTTTTACCTCTCATTTGTTTAGATTTAATAGTTGGAATATGCATGGTAATTAACTGATTAAGCTTATTAAGAAATGCAGTCCACATATCCTCAGTGTTTTTTCCTTCAAAAGCCTCAAACCAATCCCACAATGCCAGATCTTGCCTAATACGGATGAAATTTGCTTTTGCTAAATTAAATTTAATTGCTGCTTCAAATTTAGAACATAAATTATGAGTTTGCTCCTTTAATTACATATTTTCTGACTTACCTGCCTGTGTCTGTGTCTGCTTTGCAGGTGGTGTTAGGAGTCATGCTGTAGTGGCCTAGTGTCTGTCCATGTGGTGTGCATGTGCTGGGTGCATGTTGTGCTTCTGTGGTTCACTGCTGTGTGCTGTTGTGTGTCCTACTGTGGTGGTGTCCATCCCCTGGGTCAGTGGCTGTGACTTGGGGTGCTCTTGGGCCGACTCTTGGGCTGTGTGGTGGTTGCATGTGTGGTGGTGGCACACAGTCATGGTCCCTGGTCAGGTGCCATCCACACACTGTGTTGGGGCCCCTGCTTGATGTTGTGTGGCCTGTTCCATGTGATCTGCCATGCTCCCTACCACCCAGTGTGGTCCGTGCCTGCTGTGTGGGCTTCCTGTGTGCCTGTGTGGCATGTGTATGCTTTGCTGCATGTCCTGGGTGTGGCCTGCTATGGTCTGGGGGGGCACAACCAGTGACCTGCGGGGGGGCTCCCTTGGTGGCCCTCCATTGGCCGTTGGCACTTCCTGTTACCTGCTTTCTCTGCCACCGCTGTGTTCTGGGGTCGGGTGTCTTTGTGTCTGTGGGTGCCCTGCTGGTGGCAGCCACCTGTGGCCTGTCACTGTGCTTCCCTGACTCTGTCCCTGGGGCTGTCCTCTGTGCAATGCCCCCCTCTGTTGCTCTGTGCCCGCACTGGAGCATCTCTTTTTGCACCATGGCACAACTCTGTGTGTGCCATGGTGCAACTCTGTCATATTCAGCCAGGTTGTCCTGGTGCAGTTTGGTCTGCACAGCCTCTGAATATCACTCCTGTTGTGCCAAGGCACATCAGAGTTGCACTGCACCAGACTTGCACTGAGTTTTGGTGCATTTCTGGGCCATAGTAGACACATCATCACAGATTTATACACATAGTAGATATGTCACAATCACTCCGGAGCTCAAGTAGAATGTTCATCCTCAGTAACAGTACTAACTATATTCAAATGCAAATAACTTTAAAATGAAAAAAGATAGCATAGTGCTGTGAGCATGAAAGTTGTTCAGCACAAACTTACCTACAAAATGAGTGGTATTTAATTTATAGATACCTAATAGATCTTTTTATAATTATCAAAAAAGAGCAGAAAATGCAAATTTTTTGTTCACTTTTTTGACAAACATGCAAAAATAGATTAACAATCAAAAGCAAATGTCCCTTCACTGACAGAAAGCATCCCTATTGCATAAATTAAATATACAATGGTGAGCTGTCAGATAAATGATTTATCTACACTTGTGGTGTTTGACCTCAGACTTCCCACTCATGTCTTACACCACTCGTGAGGTTACCTGAGCTCAAACATCACTTGTGTAGATAAATCATTTATTTGACAGCTCACCATTTTATATCCTGTATATCATCAGCAAATAGGCACACCCTCCACTGCAAACCCTACGCAATCTCACTGATGTAGATGTTGAAGAGAAGTGGACCCAAAACTGACCCCTGTGGCACTCCACTCTTCACCCTCACTGTCCGGGAGTGCACCCCATTTAGCACCACCCTCTGAATTCTTCCTGCCAGCCAGGCCTCAATCCAGCCTTTTATTTTCCCACACAACCACAGGCCTTCCATCTTTCTCACCAGTCTCCTATGGGGGATGATGTCGAAGGCCTGACTGAAGTTCAGATAGGCCACGTCCACTGCCCCCCCAAGTCAATTACCTGAGTCACCCAATCAAAGAACTGAATTAGGTTTGTCTGGCAAGATTTCCATTTCATGAAGTTGTGCTATCTGCTGTCCTGCAAACCACTCTCCTCCAGGTAATCCACCACCGTCTCTTTGAATAATGCCTCCATTACCTTCCCCATCTCTGATGTGAGGCTGAATGGTCAGTAGTTCTCCTTCATCTCCTTACTACCTCCCTTGAATAAAGACACTATGTTGGCCCTCTTCCAGTCCTCTGGCACTATCCCCATATCCAGAGACAAGCTGAAAAGCCTTGTCAAGGGTGCAGCCAACTCCTCTTTCAATTCCCTGATCGCCCTGGGATGTAATCCATCAGGCACCATTGCCTTGTCCACCCTCAGTATATCTAGCTCTTCCCTAACCCTATCCAGAATGAATGGGCTCACATCCACCCATCTGCCCTCCTTTCCCCTTCGACGTTAGCTCAGGTCCCCTACCGTCCTCCTCCTTTGTGAATACTGAGACAAAGTACTTATTTAATAAAGCTGCTTTTTCACAATCCCATTCCAATTGTATTCCATCCTCTGCCCTCAGCCCCATGCCTTGCCCTTCTCCTCTCCCTCACATATTTGAAAAAGGTGTTATCCCCCTTTTGGCCTTTTTTGCTATTTTCTCCTCATTATCTGCTTTTGCCCTTCTGATCTTCTTCCTTTCCAGACTCCTCTTTTCATTTTACTCTTTCTTATCTTCCTCACTGAGTGTCCTCTTAAATTTTCCGAAAGCTCTCCTCTTTTCACTGACTGCCCCAACAACCTCCTTTGTAAACCAAAGTGGTCTCCTCTCCCTTTTGCTCTTCCTAACTTTTTTTTATGCACATTTCTGCCACTTTCAGTACCCCTCCCTTGATAGCTTACCATAACTCCTCCACTGCCCTTGTATTCTCTGTACCCTCCATTGTCTCCCTTACTATCCTTCTCATCTTGTCAAAGTATGTGCATCTGAAGTCCATGACTGTAGTACTGGTTTTACTTGACTCCCTCCCTGCCCCGACCCTGAACATTACCGCGCTGTGGTCACTGTTGCCCAAGGCTTCCCCCACCTGCACCCCCTCCACACTCTCCCCATTCGTCAGGACCACATCCAGCAGGTTGTTGCCCCTTGCAGCTCCCTGACTATCTGTTGAAGGAATACCCCCTGCAGTGTTGCTAGTATCTCCCTGTTCCTTGATGATGCTGCATCCGGGATTTCCCAGTCTACATCTGGGAGGTTTAGGTCCCCTACCAGCAGTAGCTCTCCTTTTAGGGACAGCGTTCTGACTGCCTGAATTAACTATTGATCACCCTCCTCCCCTTGTGTAGATGGCCTGTATATCACCCTGAGTCACAAGGATTGTCCCGTATTTCTGCCTAGTATTACCCACAGTAGCTCAGTCTCCCCATCCTCCTCTTGTCCTTCAGTTACACTTATGCCTTCCCAGATGTATAAAGCAACTCCCCCCCTTACCCTCCCTATCTCTTCAGAACAGTCTGTAACCTGGGATAGTCATTTCCCAGGTGTGTAGATGTGTCCACCAGGTCTCGCTTATAGCTACAATATATATTCCTTCATCCCCCATGATGGCCTCCAAGTCCACCATCTTATTTGCTAAGCTCCTGATGTTGGCTGTTAAGCCCTTCCACCAGGTTCCCCCCTCCATCCCCCCATTCACGTTGTTTTACCTACCTCAATTGTATGTACCCCCCTCTCCCAGGACACATCAGGAATAGAGCAGCAGCCTGCTCAGTGTGCCTTCCTAGTTAAACACGTGAATAAATAAAAATAAATAAACAATTCTCCCTCATACCCAGTATTTTAACACTATCTTTGGGGGGAGGCTGGTAGCCCCCCATTTCTCCTGCCTTGTGGTGCAGATTTTTCCCAACCCCCAATCTAGTTTAAATTGTAGGTTTCTTCTATGAACTCTCCTAATTTGCTTTTTCGTACTGCTGCACCCTCCCTATTCAAGTGCAGACTGTCTGGAACAAATAGGCTTTCATCCCCCAACATGGATCCCCAGTCCCCTACTAACCCATACCCCATTTGTTTGCATCACCCCACCAGCCACTCATTGAACTCCTTAATCCTCAGTCTCCTATCAGTACTTGCCTTTGGTACTGGCAACACCTCAGAGAAAGCCACTAATTTGAACCCTAGACTGTTGCAGTATCTAGCAAGTGCTATAAATCTTGTCTGCACCTCCAAAAGGCTTTTTCCCACCAGGTCATTTGTTCCCAGGTGGAACATCAGATGTGTTTTCTCATTCTGCTGTTTACCTCTTGAAGGGATATAGTGAATGATCTCTACCACTGTCATGCCTGGCAGACACTCAACCCATACTGAGCTGCTCTTGCCCCCCACCCCCCATCTAATTCCTTTTATTATAAGTCCCCTGTCTCCCCGCCTTTAGGGTTTTCCCTTTCTGGGGTGTGTTCACCCCATTCCCTTATCCCTATGTTTACTATCCTCCTTGTTCTTTTCCTGAAATGGCATCACCCTTTTCCAATTTTCCTTTGCTTCCTTCGTGCTTGCTTCTACTATGTCCCCTGGCTACTCCTCAGCTCCATGTTCCTGATTTTTCTCTCCCATTTAGTGCCTCTAGTGGAGCATATCTGCTTTTCTTCTCTGATCCCACTGCCTGTATTCCCATGGCTGGGGCTCCACCCCTTGTGTCCTCCTCCCTTGCCCTCTGTGTAGGCTTTGGACCTTTATATTTAATCTCCTGCCATTACCTCTGGTTTCCTTTGTGTCCCTTGCTGCCTCTATCTGGGATTCCTGTAGCCCCACTAGAGCCATCCCCTACCCCTCCTACCCTGCTTCCATGCTCCCTTGTTTTCCTCCATTTCCCCATCACATCTTCCCCAGCCTATTTCTGTATTTGCTCCTTGTTCCCTTACAGTTCCCCTTTAACCCTTCCTTGTCCTCACATAGATGCCCCTCTAATCTCTATTGTTCCCTCAGCAAAGCCCCTCATGCTGTCCTCCATACTACTCCTCTCCCTTTTCCTTTCCTTTCCCAGTTTAGCATCCATCTCAGCCATCTCACCTCCTCCCTCAGCTGTGCAAGCTGCCTAAATACTATGCAACCCCCCACTCTCTGAACTATGTCCAGTACCATGGCGACCCACAACCAGTGCACACCACCATCCTCCCAAAGATACCCCAAGCCATTGTAGCCTGGGGATCATACCTTGGACCTGTCCCCACACTGCTCCATTGGCCCCTCCAATTTGTACACTCCTCCATTTTCCCTATGGCTTATCGCAAGCTTTAGTTTTTAAACCATAGTGTGAAAACTTCCCCCACTCAAAATATCAGTATCCACTCCCTGTAGCTTTAGATTCCAGACCCTGAAACTACTGTGGCTAGGATTTCAGGCCCTGAAGCAACTTCCGAGTTCTATGTACCACAGAACTAAATAAACAGTACTCTAGAAAAACAGTGTTTTGAGCTTTTAAGATCCCCGACCCAGAGATACCCTTATAAACAGTACCCTAAAAACACAGCACTTGTGCTTTAGATTTCCCGAATACCCAGTATAGATACCCAGTTACCAAAGACTAAAATTAAAATTAAAATAAGATTTCAGAAATTACCACGATTTTTTCCTGGTTTCACAGAACCATTTATAACCATAGAAGCCCCATAAATGTCACAGGACCTTAGTTTGTGAGGATTCTGAGCACCAAAGAAGTCCCAATTATACCACAGTACCCCTGTTCTGCTGCAAGAATGCAACAGTACCTTAGTTCTGGATGTCAAAAGGGCCCTCCTCTACTACTTGGAGCACACCAAGCAGTTCAGGGGCTCATCCACATAGCTCTTCCTCACCTATGGGGAGGTAGGTAGAGGAAGGCCAGCCACTAGAGAACTATCTCTCACTGGATAGTCTCCTGCATTCAGTTCTGCTATGACAAGGCTGGTAAGCAGCACCCTGAGGTCCTCAGAGCCCACTCTACTAGGGGCACTGCTGCTTCTGTGGCAACTGCTACAGACATTTCCCTTCTGGAAGTCTGCAGAGCAGCAACTTGGATGTCAGTGCACACTTTCACTAAGCAGTACTGTTTGGATGTGCAGTCTAGATCTGATGCCAGGTTTGGCAAGGTGATACTGCACAGCCTTTTTCCTAAATAGGTTCTCTACCCACCTCCCAACTGTACTGCTTTGTAGTCTGCAATAGTTACTGATGCTAAAGGACCCCTGGGGTAAGAAGAAAAAATTACTCACCATAGTTATCTTCTTTCTTCCAAGGTGTCCTTTAGCATCAGTAAGCTCCCACCCTTCCTCCCCAAATAACCTTCAGAAGAAGGCTCTGACTTTTGCCTAAAAGTATTCAGTGTATTAAACTTTGGATTGCATTTTGAGCAAAGTTTTTATGGTTCTCATTCTAGTTATTCTATAGTATGTGTTTTTAAATCCATTGGTTCTTTCTGTGGGGCATCTGCCTATTCTATCTTTGAAAAAATTCTGAAGCCGCTCTCCCTCTCACTGCTCAGCACATTCTCTAGTTTCAATCTGATTGGCTAATTCATAAACTCATTACCATACATTCCACCTCCAGGGCATTGCTAGCTACCAGGAGGTTAAGTATGAAGGTTATGTACTTGAAGGTTTATGCACTTAGATTTTGGCCTTTCTCTATTCCAACCCTTGGTGAGAACTCTGAGTAGGTGTAGAAATAGAGGCCTAGCATCGAGGGTGAGATATGAGTGCCAGAAAAGGAGGCCGAGGAGGATGGTGGGTGATTCTGAAATGCTCAAAACTGAGCAACAGAAGTGCTGCAGTTAAATAGGGGATGTGGGAAGAGCTATTTCCCCCCATTGAACCTCAGGCTTTTAGCCCTCCCATTCAATGTGTGGTGCTTAGCATAGTGCTTGTGTATACTTATGAACTTGAATGTTATGGAGTAAGGTTATGAACTTGAAGGTTTATGCACTTGGATTTTGGCTTTTCTCTACTCCCACCCTCGGTAGACATACTGGATAGGCGTAGGAATAGAGACCCCAAAATTGTTACTGGTTCAGTTACCTGCTCCAGCCATGGCTAGTGTGACCAGTAGCATGCAGGAGAGGAAAAAAAACCTGTGGGGGGGGACCTCTGAGAGCCTATGGTTACTGACATGCCCGTCCTCTGGACAAACTATGAGGACATAATTCTAAAACATGTGGACTGAGGTTTGGTTCTGGTTATGTCAAAGAGTCTTAGCCTCTGAGTCTTGCTGGTCGAGGAGTCACACCCTCTGAATCTTGCAGTGAGTGGGAAGGTCAGTTCTGAAAGATGAGGATTCTTGAAGATGAAAAAGAATCAATTCAGATGGATGTCCAGATAAAGGAAGATGGGTAGATACATGATGTCCAGGATTTCTGTTGTGGTATTTGAGAACTGGAATCTTGACATGAAGCTGGAGTCAGGAAACAAAGTCAATGGATGGTTGAGCACTAGACAGTGGTGCACTTGAAGGTATCAAAAAGAATACAGAAGGGGAGAAGTCCAGGAGCAATCCAGAGCCATGCTGTGGGTGAAGAATCCAAGCTGGTGATAAAGGAGGGGCTAAAAGAGAGGGGATCTAAGCAGGTATATGATGGATGGATGGAAGGAACGGGTATGAGGAGCAGACTCCCATCACCAACGGGTGCAAGGCTGGTCTAAGCTCAATGCTGCCTAGGCAGAGCTACAGATGAAGTTGCTCGTGGAGTGGAACAAAGTTGAAAACAGGCACTCCCATCCCCGGTGGCCAGGGGAGCACACCTTTGATCGATACCCCAGAAGCAGAGCTAGGGACAGAGATTGTCAGGTCAGTAGATGCGTGTGAGAAGACTCCCATGTAGGTCACAGAGAAAGGTCCTTCACTGAGGACCAGCGATGACATCTACAGAGACCCCCATGTAGGTCAAGGTAGAGATACATACCAGGAGGCTTGGACTTCCAACACAGAAGGACAGGCACAGGAAAGAGAGGCACAGGATAGTTGGAGGGATCCACTTCAGAGTCAGAGGAAGTGTTACAGGAAGGCATACAGTTAGATGCCATAGATAGAACAGGAACACCTTCAAAGGGTTTTTGACTAGAGAAGCAGCAGCAATGTGAAAATACAGTGAATGGGGTGTCACAAAACAGTGGAATGGGAACCCCATGCAGGTAGAATAAGGAAGCATGAGTAAAGTGACCTCCGGATAGGTTGTCACTGATGGTCCTTTCTGGAGGACCCGAGATGAAATGGAATAAGACCCCCCCTTGTAGGTCTGAAGTAAGACAGCAAGAGACACACACCCACATAGGTCATTAGGTGGCAAGTCAGCCTCCATGCAGGCTGAGAGAAGGCTAAGCGGGTATTGTGGAATGATGAAGTATGTGAAGTGACCTGTACATAGGTCCTTCCCAGAGGATCCAAGATGGAATGGAATGAGACCTCCAAGTAGATCTAAGGGAGGTCTAGAGGCTAGGAATCCACAATTAGTCACTGAGGAGGTGGCAGTGAGCAGACCTCAGCATATGGCTGCACCATCCTCATGCAGGGGCAGTGCTATCTTCCATGCAGGTCAGCAGGTGTTGGGCTGCATGAGGAAGGAAGCATGAACTTATGGCTGAGTAAGGTAAAGTACTGTGCAATGTGACTGTTAGGTAAAGTATGGAACTGAGGCTCCTGGCAACGTGGTAGTGGGATGCTGCAAGGAAAATGAATAGATAGGGACAACTCATTTATGAAGTACAGCAGAGCAGGCCCTTCAGTCCAGGAAATCCACAAAAATTAAATAGCGGGTTGAGTAGGTCAGTGAGTGGATAGCAGCAATTGAAGAAAGGTGTGAATGTCATTTTTTAAGGAGCAAAGAGTACCAAGCCAGCATGTTTCCCAATGGCCATTAGCCAGGAATGAAGGCAGTCCCAGAAACCAGACAGAAACATAGAAACATAGAATTTGATGGCAGATAAGGACCGCTTGGCCCACCTAGTCTGCTCATTTTCCTACCTAACAGATAAGCTGCAGATCCTAGTTAACCAACAGCTTACTTCCTCCTGCCCCTCACTAGGTCTGCCTTATGTCTGTCCCATACATTCTTGAATTCCCCCACTGTTCTTGACTCCATGACCTCCTCAGGGAGGCTGTTCCATGCATCCACAACCCTCTACATGAAAAAATACTTCCTTACATTACCTCTGAGCCATCCCCCCTCTATCTTCAAATTGTGCCCCCTTGTTCTTGCACATCTCTTTTTCTGAAAGATACTACCCTCTTAGACTTTGTTGATTCCCTTGAGGTACTTGAAAGTTTCTATCATGTCCCCTCTCTCCCTTCTTTCCTCAAGGGTATACATATTAAGCTCGTTTAGTCTTTCTTCGCATGTCTTCTGGTGCAGACCCTGCACCATTTTGGTTGTCCTCCTCTGGACAGCCTCCACTCTGTCTATGTCTTTGCAGAGATGGGGTCTCCAGAACTGCATACAGTACTCCAGATGGGATCTCACCAACTGTCTGTACAGAGGGAGAACAACTTCCTGTTTTCTACTATTGATGCCTCTCCCTATGCATCCCAGTATCCCCCAGCCTTCCTTACTGCCTTCTCACATTGCTTTCCCACCTTTAGGTCATCTGATATAATTACCCCAGGTCCCTTTCCATTTTTACTGTCGTCAGTATCTCACTCCCCATTGTGTACTCTTCCCCTGTTTTTTTTTTTCCCAGTTGCATTACCTTACACAGAAACAGAAAGCAGCCACTGAAAACTCCATGGCAGATGTGCAACCACAAGTGGTACAATAAGGTCCAGGGCAAAGGCTGCTATGCAGTGGCAGCATCCAGAGGGATGTTAGCAGAGACAAGAGAGAGAGGAGAAGACATTAGTGCCCTCTAATTGAAAGTAGCAGTTGCAATATTAGCACTTTCTTTGCAGTCATTATCAGAGAGGAGAACCACATATCCCGCCAAGTGAAGCTGGAGGTGTAATAATCAGGGAAGAAGCAGGGATACTGCTGCTGTAAGAAAGCAGACTCCCCTCATGTTCGGTATGCATTCTGTGACAGGGAGATCCTGCCACTCTTGAGGACCAATCTTTTCTTAAATCTGTTTAAACAGTTCTTCTGTTTCTTAGGCTAATCTATCCTTCACAGTTTCTAGTCCATAGGGTTGGCCACCTATGAGCACCTGTTCCCCTTTCTTGACTATGTTATAGTGTCCTTTTTAATTTTCCTTTTCCCTCTCAGGTCCTCATTCAGGGAGATTATTGTGGTGACCTCCAAGTTGATGTGAAATAACAGGCTGTGTTCCTCATTTTTGGATTTAGTATACAATAGCTCTATGTCATAAAATACCTTGATGTATATACCTTATGTGTATGAAACCTGTAAATGTTGAAAATACCACAGCACTGGGAGTTTTTGATAAAGGTAAAAAATTACTAGGGGACTGTATTATAAAAATTAAGTTACTGGGGTAGAGATATCAGAAAATCCCAGTTGTGTTCTTTAAATGCATGTAAATTACAGATTGTCTGAGAGGCCTTTTGACATCATGCATTCCTGGTTTAAGTTGAACCAGTCTAAAATGTCATGGTGATTTGCATATATATCCAATGATGCTTTGCATTATGGGAGTATGCGTGATGTTGTGTTTCTTTGAAACTTGGCTTTATTGTCAATGCCCTTTGGGGTAACACTTGCTTCAGTGCTTCTGCACTGAGGTGTCTTTAGCTTGCTTTTGAGTTTTTCTTTATTGAGCTCCCCATTACCCAAACAAACAAGACCAACATAGGGAATAGTTGGTTTTCACTAAAGAGATGGATCGGTAGATCAGTAGGTGCTGACTAAGTGCAGAGGAAGGACATGGACAGTCTGTTGCTGCAAACTGATGTATTGAAGAAGGGATATGCCATTGCTTAAGGTTATCCCTTGTGTTTGAAATAAATATCACACAGAGACTGTGTGTTGAACCTGAAGTTCTGTGTCTGGTCCATCTGTTATCCCACATCCCCTCCAAGGACGTAGTGTCAGAAATGGGATAACTTGCTGGAAATGTCTGGACTGGGCTAAAGGGATGTTTTCTGGTGGATATCACCCAGATATCCCAGGTGGACCAATGTAGCAGGAGTCACTACAGGAGAACCCGGAGAAGAATGTCCATGGAGTTCTGACCAGAACCATAGCTGATAGACTGGGAAAGAAGCTGCTGTCTGGACTGGACCTGGGAGCTCAAAGGAAGGCCAAGCCTAAAGATGATGAAGAGATGCAAGGGGACAAAGAACTACTGTGGGGTCAAGGCAGACAAGAGATGCAGGATGACACCATGATGGTTGAAAACCTGATGAGGCTAATATGGTGGATGAGTGGGCAATGGCTGGAGGCAGACCGACTACGCAGAGAGATGGAACACCGGTGCCAGGTTCTCGAGAGGTCATTGACAGAGAGTTTGTATAAAGAATCAGAGGAGGATTTTTCCTGAGCTCAGCTGGAGGAGGACACCCTGACTGAGCAGGATATTCTTTTGTTGCCTGTGTTCTTAGGATGTTACCTGTTGGAGGTCGGAGATGCAAGTATGTAACTTGAACATGAGACCCCAGGTAAGACGGTGCTGATGTTGAAAACTCCAAACAAGCAAGAAGAAGCTAATGAGGCTGAAGGGACTTTCTCTTGTATTGATACAGCTAAATCTATTAACAGTATTGACTTGGGTATACTGCAGGCCAAAGATACGAACATATGAATTTGCAGGCAGAAAAATGCCCTCAGGTCTATCAAGTCTGGCCGATCATGCAGCTCTTAGTTTCATATTACTACAGCTGTCCCAGTTCCACCCAAACCCCTCCATTCCTCCCTTTAACTGGTCTCCCTCCCTTGGGTTCTTGTCTGTACTAATCCTGCCTGTGACTCTATTCGAACCCCGCTTAAAGCTATCCACTGTACTCAGTTTGATTAACTCCTCTGGCAGTGCATTCCATCTCACCAGCACTGTCTCTGTAAAGTAGTGCCTCTTCTTCTCCCTCCTAAATCTGCCCCTTCCAACTTCAGACTGTGCTCCCTAGTGATCCTTCCCCCTTTAAGTGGAAGAATCATCCCTGTCTGACTTTATTTATGTCTTTTAAGTACTTAAAGGTCTCTATCATGTCTCCTTTTTCCATTCTCTCTTCCAGCAAATACATGTTGAACTCCCTCAATCTTTCCTCATATGGCAACTCCCCCATTCCCATGGTCATTTTTGTAGCCCTGTGCTGCACCACCTCCAGTAATCTCACATCCTTTTTGAGGTATGGGCACCAGTAATGCACACAGTACTCCAAGTGTGGCCTCACCAGTGATCTATACAAGGGCAGGATAACCTACTTTCTAGAGGTGATCCATCTGGCAATGCACTCCAGCATCCTATTTGTCCTTGCTGCTACCCTCCTACACTATGCTCATATCTTCATGTCCCCTGTGACTATTACACCGGGGTCCTTTTCCTCCTCTGAAGCTGCTACCTGCACTCCCCCAGCCAGTAGCTGGTCCTGGGAGTTTTTTCTCCAAGGCGCATGACCTTGCACTTCTGAGCATTGAACCCAAACTGCTACACCCTAGATCAGTGTTCAAGTTTAGCTAGATCCTCCCTGAGTGCCTGCCTCCTTTCCTTATTGTCCACTTTTGCACAAATCTTAGCGTCATCTGCGAACAGGCTGATCTTACTCTTGACCCCCTGTGCAATGTCTCCAACGAAGGCATTGAACAAATCAGAGCACAGCACCAAACCCTGCGGTACCCCACTTGTTAATGGCCTTGACTTAGATGTCTCCCCCCTTACAACTACCTTCTATTGTCTGCGCTGCAACCAGTTCTCAACCCACCCCACCAGTTTCTCCCCCAACCCCATGTCCCTCAGCTTGCTCATTAACCTCCCATGGAGAATAAAGTCAAAAGCCTTGCTGAAGTCCAGGTACAGGACATCCACAGTGTGGCCTTCATCAACTGCCCTAGTGACTCAGTCAAAGAAGTCGATCAGGTTAGTTTGGCACAATCTTCCAGAGACAAACCCATCCTGTAGACCATTATTATTGAGAAAGGTTATCAACCTCTCCTTTAGAATGGTCTTCATCAACTTCCCTACTATGGAAATCAAGCTTACCGGTCTGTAGTTGCTTGGTTGGTCCTTGGGTCCACTCTTGTGAAGGGGCACCATGTGAGCCATCTTCCAGTTCCTGGGTACCTTCCCTGTCTCCAAGGAGGTGTTGAGTAATTAAGTATAAGTTTATTGATCGGTCAATGACCTTTACAATAGTAAAATACATGAAGTACAACATTATATAATATAATGATAAATATTCTTATATTAAAAATGCATACATTTTTTTACTTCATAAATTTCTTGCATGCAGATAATTAAAACATTCTATTTTACACATATTTCCTAATTCATATTTCTCATAAAATTATTTATTACACTACAGTTACTAGATCTTTACACATTTCATTTTACAAACACATAATTAAGCAATAATGCCCGACAGGGTGTGTGTCGTGCTGGGAGAACGTCACGCCTCAGGTGGTTGGGCATGAGGCCACAGGCCGAGTGCGTCCAACAAATGAGGCGTGGCGTTATCCCAAACGACACACACCCTGGAGGGCATTATTGCTATTATACAATGGCTCGTTGTTATATATAAAATAAAATAAAAAAATAATTTTAAAGAATGTTTTTATTAGAGTGGAAAAATATTTTTGTTTCTTAAGAGGAGATGCAAAAAAAGAGATCCAAACAATCATGGTGGAGGACATCAGCACAGTCCTCAATAGGTTCACAGTGAGGCTGAGACTAGAGCCGTGATGTTGTACTGATTAACAGCACGGGTCCAGCCCAAGACTGACCAATCAGAGTCCAGGATTTTTTCTTGCCATTGTATAATGTGAATTAGATCATTTTTCATACTCAGTTTAATAATTTAAGATTCCTGTAATTATTTATGCTGCGCTTTTATTTTGGATATATCCTTAAAGTATCCTGCTTTTTTTTCAATTATTAATTTATCATTTGTTGTGAAAATAATATTTAGTACTAATGCCTTATCATTAGAATCAATTTTGTCCCAGATTGGGGTAAGCCATTGTTTTCTTGGAGCATCATACCAGGGACAAATCATAATCACATGTAGTAGATCTTTTTTATATTTATTTGTGGAAGAACAGTAATAAGCTGAAGTGTTTGCTGCTTTTTTATATCTGGACAATAATATATTACTGGGGACCAGTTCTAACCTGAATCTTGTAAACAACTGTCTTTGTTTTAAGTCCGATAAGATATCTTATTATTCTCTGTAACAGAATGTGATATTATCCCGTAACCACGGTGTTATTCTGATTTTTGAAACTGTTTTCAAATCCATGAGCTTGAAATGGTTTACAAAGGAGGTGTTGAAGAGGTGCTTCAGAGGGCCTGCCAACACTTTTGCCAGTTCCTTCAGGACCCTTGGGTGTACCCCATCTCATCCTCATGCCTTGTCCATCCACAGGGCTTTAAGGCCCTTCTAAACTCTATCCTCTTGGATGACCCCATCTATTATCTCTGCCCCCCCCTTCACTTGCGGTATTAGGCTATCCCTTTCTTTTGTGAACAGCGAGCAGAAGTACTCATTGAGTGTCTCTGCCTGTTCTTCCCCTTGTTCTACCCATTCCCCATCCCTCTTGATTCTAACAATGTCATCTGTACAACTTCTTTTCTCACTTATGTATTTAAAGAAGCCCTTTTCCCCCCTCTCTGATCCCCCGAGCCAGCTTCAGCTCATTTGCTGCCTTGGCTGCCCTGACTGACCTGGTCAACACCCTAGCTGCCTTTGTAAACAGCTCTCTATCCTCCGCACACCCCGATTTTATGAACTTAACAAAGTCCAATCTTGTTTCCCTCACCTTCCACTCCACTCCCTTGCTGAGCCAGCTAGGTTTTTTTGACCTGGATTGCTTACTCTGAGATTTGGTACACGTGTTCGTAGCCTCATTCAGCCCCTTCCTAATGATTGGCCACTTCTGTTTGGCATCCATCACTGGGTTAATTTTAGCTAAATACCCTTCTAGAATGCTGCCCATTCTGGCAAAATCTGCCTTTCTGAAGTCCACACTCTTGTCCTGATCTTAGACAACTCCCTCCCTATGTTGAGGAGGAACCACACTGAGCGGTGGTCGCTCCCTACTCGAGGGTCCTGTACTACCACATCCTGGACTTGATCACCATTTGTTAGCACCAAATCCAGTATGTTCCCCTCTCTAGTAGGTTCCATCACCCCTTGCACTAGGTAGCTGTCTTGGATAGCCTCAAGCAGCACCTGTTCCCTGGCATATGCTGTAGTTACTATTTGCCAGTCAACCCCAGGTAGGTTGAAGTCTCCCATTATAACTGTATTTTTCTTGCCAATGACCTTCCTGATTTGCTCCCCCAGCTCCCTATCCACCTCCTCACTCTGTGAGGGTGGCCTATACACCACCCCCATCCTGAACTTCTTAGCTTTAGGGCTTTGGAGCAATACCCATATGGCTCCTGGCATCCCCTCATCCCCCTCCTTCCTGGCACACAGTATCCCCTCCCTGACATAAATAGCCACCCCTCCAGCCCTCCGCCACCCAGTCCTGGTGGAACACCATGTAACCCGGGATCATAAGATCCCAGTCATGGTATTGGTTTCTGAGACGGTGGCAGTATTTACTTCTCCCTCTACCATCATTACCTGGAACTCTGCCTCCTTGTTTGCAAAGTTCCTTGCATTCAAGGATACTACAGTCCACCTTGTGCCCCACCCCCCTTCCTGTGTCTCCCCCTTCCACTTTTGTCTTGGTAACTTCCCCTCACCCTCCTCCTCCCTTTCTGGTGGGAGAGTCCTTCCAGTCTCCCCTGGAAGGTGCCTCCTCCCTGCTATCTGACTCAGCCCTCTCCCCCCCTCAGTTTAAAACTATGTTGTTTTTAATGTACTTCTCCAGCCATTGTCCCAATGCCCTTGTACCCTCGATGCTGAGATGCAGCCTATACTTGGCATAAAGCCTCTTATTGTTCCATGTCTCACCCCACTCCCCTACTACCCCATACCTCATTTCTGCACACAACCACTTCAGCCACCCATTAAACTCCTGTATTCTTAGCTTCCTCACCGTGCTTGCTCTGGGTACTGGGAGTACCTCAAAGAACATCGCTGAGCTTCCCACCTGACTGCAGATACCCCCCCACTTCTCTGAACCCCTCCTGTATTTCTTTTACTGTACTGCCTTCTAGCTCATTTGTTCCTAGGTGCACAATGATATGAGGCTTCCCTCCCATCTTCTTCACACATTTCTGAATGCACTGTCCTACTCTCCCTGCTGCCATACCTGGAATACATGCCACCCAGGTTCAGCTCTTCCTTGCTCCCTTACTTCCCCATCTCACCTCCCAGAGCACTGAATCCCCTAATACAAGTACTCGCTCCCCCATCCCTTGCACTTCCCCCATGATTTCCCTCCTATGAGCCCCCTTTCCTCAGTGTACTCTCCTTCTATACACTGCCCTTCCCCCTCCCTTCTCCTTCAATTGCACCTGCACCTGCTCTCCTCCTCCTCCACCATCCCTTCTTTGCTCGCTTCATTCCACAACCCCACCCCCTCCACTACGTGTACCTCCTTCCACTGCCCCCTGCATTGTGACTCTCCCTCCCCCTTCCCAACATGTTCTGGCCTTCCTCTCCCTTTATTTAGTGTGTTCGTGCCAACTTGACCTGCTTCCCTGCCACTCCCCACTTCTACCCCACAGTCTTCCCTCTCACCTTGTACCCATATCCCTCTTCCCTCCTAGTTCCCTGACTCTTGTTCTATGGTGCCTTTTCCAACCTCCTGGTCTGTTTTAGCAGCCTGTACTACATACCTGTTTGTCATCTCCAACCTCCTGCCCCAGCTGTCCCCTGTAATCCCTCCCTGCCTCTGCTTACCCTGAACCTCTTTTCTATTTCCTTTCTGTTTGCCCATGTTCCCTACCACCTTCCAACACTCCATTTTAGTGCTCCCAGAACCCTGTGGACTTGGTCCCCCTGGCCAAGTGCCCCCTTCTGGCCCTTGGCAGCCTGGTCAGTCCTGCGATGGAGCCCTTCCTGCATCTCTGCCCCATCTCCTCCTCACCCACTCAATCCTGTCCCCTACCCCCATTTCCCATATCAAGCTCCCTACCTCCAGCATAAGCTGTCTGTACAGCCTACACACTGGGCACTCCCTGCCTTCCACCAGGTTCCCAGAAACAGTGCTGCCCCATTGCAGCTCACAACCCTCCCGGCCTCCCAGTGCCCCCAACCACAGTCATCCTTACCCTTCCACTCTTCCTTCCCATTAATCCAGCTGCCTCCTTGCCCTTGCCTCCACACTTCCCTATATTCTCTAGGCTTTAAATATTTCACAGATCTTTATAATTGTGTTCATATTACTTAAGAACTGTCAGCTTGGCTCAGTTGGTAGCACATCCGCCTCTGGACCAGAAGGTCGTAGGTTCTCGTCCCACACCGGGATTGGACTTGCACCTAAAAATCGCTGGCATCTGAGTGCAGTATTGGGGGGTGCTGTACTGCAGGGGTGTGCTGTCCTTCAGATGAGATGTTAAACCGAGGTCCCTTCTGCCCATCCTGGTGTTGTCCTGGTGGGTGTCCAGGTGGAAGTAAAAGAACCCAGGGCACTCTTCAAAAAGAGTAGGGAACATTCCCGGTGTCCTAGCCAACATTCCCCTTCCCATAAACCAGTTCATGCAATTACCCAGGCTGTGTGTGGGTGAAGATGTGCGATATGGCCGCCACCACACATTCAGTCACTTCACTACCAGTCTAGCATTGCTTGTAAAGTGCTTTGGTTGTATGAAAAGTGCTATATAAATACAGATTCTTCTTCTTCTTCTTCTTCTTCTTCTTCTTCTTCTAAATCTGCATGTAACCCCCTTGTCACCTGGGGTTACTAGAATCCCATTTAGATCTAGTGGCAGGCAGGGAAAGGCAGCTTGTGAGACACCATTTAAATGGGTTTCACACTGTCTCACTCTGTCCTCAGTCTCAGCTGGAGGGATGACATCACTATAGAATTCTCACAGTGGCATAAGCCACAGTGGAATATGTTGCAGCAGGGAGATAGGTTAGATTGTTGGGGTTTTCAAAGTCAATCTTTAGCCAGACTCAAGAGAAGCAGGAGGTGTGCTGCAGTTGGCAGCCCCTCAGAGCCCCAGCTCTGTCAGAGAGCTACACCAGAAGCAGGGTAGTGTGTTCTCACCCTAGAGAAGAACATTGAAGATACCTGCAGAAGTGGTAGAGACCACTCCCTTGAGTTGTTTCAGTGCCCCATCCCTGAGGGAATGGGGGAAGAATCCAGCATTCCAGGGGAATCCCCTGGCCTGCTGGGAATGGGGAAAAGCTGCCTGATATGAGTTTGTTTTGAGTTTCCAGAGAGTTGTACATTTCCTGTGAGAGAAGCCCTGGGGCACCTGCGAACCATGGTGAGTCTGCTCTGTCAGAGAGCCCATGTTTTCACCAAGTACAGCTGTGTAACAGTATCTGCCTACTGTGGGGTCAGAAAAGGACTAACCAAGTACAATGCCTTTGAGATATGTGTATGGCTTGAAATGCATTTAACCAGTGGGGTCTACAGGGGATGGACATGGCCACTTACAGTATATCAGGACACCAGTTGCTTAGAGAGTAGACTGTTAAATGTGATATACATTTTGAGATTGCAATCTACAACCAGAGAGTCCAAAGAAAGGTGTTGTTCTAAATTAATGGCCGGGTATGGATTTGGGAACAAGAGGTGGGAGACCCCCCCCCATCTGGAGTAACCAGGTTTACCTCTACAGATTCACTTTGGGCACCTATAGCTTTCTCGCAAGCACTTGGCCAGTGTCTGCAGAAATTACCCAGACATGGGATTAAAGATGATATTTCCCTTTAGAGCTAGAAGTGCTCATGGGTGGTTGAGGGAGCCATCACCAAAATCCATGACATATGGAAATGTGTACTAGTGCTGGCTGAGATGCCATGCCAGGAAATCCAAGAGTGAGAGTACCAGTTTGGCACGTAAGCCCAGATGTGTTCAGAACCTGAGGGCTGTTATGTGATGAAGAAGATATTTTCTGACCTCTATAACTCTGTATATCCAGTGAGTGTAGCCCCGTGGTGGTCCATCTTGCTTTGTATTCTTGTGTTGAAGTGAATAAAAGTCACACATTAGAAGCACACTCCTGGTTTGGATATTTTCAGTTCTTGCTTCCTGTGTCTGGAATTACTTGGGTGCCCCTGACCAGAAGTACAAACCTAGCCCTGATGCTGAGCGAATGTTTTCTCCCCGAACCCAGGCTAGCCAGGTAGTGGGTTTACAAAATGGAGGCACCCTGACACCCTGATTTACATGCATTTCTGTCAAAACATTGTCCCCGGAATAGCCCTTACCTCAAAAAAGAAAATGCACAACCATTACATTGCATCAGTATTTCTTTAAGACTTTAAACCAGATGTCACCCCCTTTAAATTACTCCACCTCCTGCCCCTTCCTAATAGGTGGAACCACTACTGGGAGTGGTCCACTTGCCTATTTAATAGTGGTGGTGGTGGAGGTGGGAGAAAACAGGCCACAAGTCCTCCTCCCAGTACAAACTAACCAGGCCAAACTACAAGCTAACCAAACTACAAGACTAAATACTTCCCTTTAGTTCCCAGGAACACACACTGTAGCTCCTGCTTCTTCCAGCTCCAAAGGCAAAGTGAAGCAATTAACTAAAATGGCTGTTGGCTACCTGCCCCACCCCTAAGTCTAAATCTGTTTGCAGTTTGATTTTGTAACTGCCACAGACAGAATTCAAAACAATTCCTGCTAAAAAAAACCAAAACACAACTCCTGCTTAAGAAAACAGGCTACAAGTCATCCTGCCAGTGATGCCAATGTTGCCAAACTGTTACAGTATGTTAAGGTCAAGGAGGGTATGCAGATTAATGGTGATGTGGGGTCAAAACAATGTTGGTGGTATGACCTAAAGAAGGCTGTTCTGTACCACATGAAACCCAACCCCCGTACAAATAGTGTGGATGCCCAGGTAGTGCTGGTGCCTGAGGTCTACAGACAACTGGTGATGGAAGCTTCTCACTCCAGTCTCTGTGGGCATCTGAGCCATAGCTGTGTCTTGGCTTGCCTAGCTCCTTCTTATTACTGGCCTGGTATGTACAGACAGGTGGCAACCTATATTAGGTCTTGTCCAGTGTGCAGTGTAGTGGAGGTTCCTGCTGGGAACAGAAGACATCTGTTCAGCAGAAGTACTGGTTTATGAGGAGTGGGGACAGTGTCCCAAAGGGAAGGAGCCATTATGGAGAAGAAAGTCATTGGAATAGGGGAAACCTCCTACCCAGGACACATGGTGCCTTGGTACTGTTATTTCACATTGCTGAGATGACCACTGCAAATCATGATGATGTTAATGAGTTTCCCTAAAATAAGATAGTACAGAAACTGGTACCATTTATCTCTGTTGAGGGTAAACAATGATGATATCCACTGTGTTTATTATGGAATGTTTATTGTTAATAGGGACCTTGAGATGGAGCTTCTGAAGATGGATGGGTGGAAGCTTCATCCCTTCCTGGGAAAAGAGGGTGATAAACAGTCTGAAATAACTGCTTCTCTCTTAAGGTGGGGGATATGTGACAGGGAGATCCTGCAACTCTTGAGTAGGTAGGTACTGATTAAGTACAGAGGAAGGACATGCATAGTCTGTTGCTGTAAACTGATGTATTGAAGAAGGGATATGCCATTGCTTAAGGTTATCCCCTGTGTTTTAAATAACCATCACACAGCAATTTTCTCGAGCATCACTTTAACCTTCGACCCACTCATCTCAGTTCCTTCAAGGTCCCATAAAACCATGGGGATCTAGGGAGGAGAGTGAAGGGGCAAACATTGAAAGGAGCAAGGGAGTCCAGGGCCACTATTGCAGACTGATTATATGCTAGTACCAGATCCCCTGGGTCCCAGCTAGCATTCACCAGACCTTATAGGTCTAGTACCACCATAAGGCCATCAGGGGTCAAACCCCTCAAAGGGTGATACCGGAGCATCTCCATAGGGACAGGCCTATAAGGGGGAGCTTCAAAACTGAATCTTAGAGTATGATGGTCAGACCATCTGACCAGTTCTACCATCAGAGTGGAGATCTCCATCCCCAGTAGGAAGACCAGATCAAGTGAGTGACCATGTTTGTGGGTAGCAGAGGAAAAAACCTGTGTAAGTACCAATGAATTCATAAGTTGGAGGAAGTCCTGACCAAACTGCAAGAGTTCATCATTGATCCAGGCATGGAAATCCCTCAGAATAATCCATCTGGGATAGCCCAATACTATGTCGATGATGAAGTCTATGACTTCCTGCAGGAACTTCATTTCACACCCGGGTGGAAGGTAGATGAGAAGAATTCCTGCAACCTACACCTGCTCCCACAGTACATTCAAAAGTTCCAGTTGCACTTACGGGGTTATCTATAAGATTCAGTTCTGACTTAAAGCAGATGGCTTCACCCCCACCCTTATGATCCTGTCTCAGATGGTGCATTACCGAGTACCCGGCCAGAATAGCTAATTCCAAGACTGGTCCAGCATTAACATCCAGCCAGGTCTCGGTAATGCAAGCCAAGTCAGCTACACCCACAAGTTTGGCAATTATAGCTGTCTTGTGTTTTATAGACCTGGCATTGCATAACACCATCTGAGCAGGATAGGTAGGTGAAGCTGGCCAAGCTAACTGCCCACAAGAGGTGGAGACCTTGGGTATGGGTACTAGACAGGAAGAACCCCTCTCCAGGGCCCATTTCACCCCAGGGCTCCTTCTTGACTTCACCAACCCAATCGGTCTACCCTGCTCCACAGTCCCACCAGGCCCAGACCCCCTCCACCCCCTCCTCCTCCTTACAGTCCTTAAGGCTTGGCAATGATCATAAACCTCAGCAGACAAGGGAGGATAGTGGAATGGGTGGAGACCCTGAGCCCAGTGGGAAAGCAGTGCCTAACCGCTGAAGATCCCTGCCAACACATAACTTACATAAGCTAAGAACAGCAGAAGAGAGCAATGAAATAAAACCCAACACCCAATAAATAAAATAAGAATATACTCTCACACACATGCACACACTTACATACACACACAAATACCCAACATACACACACAGTTAACCAAATTCCCACCTCAAAATGTCTTATATCAAACCCACCAACCCAAACTAACAACACCAAAATAAAATATATCAGGCAGCAGGTTAAAGCAGTTCATTCCACAGTTCACAGTAAAGCAGTGCAAATTACAGTTCAATGAGAAAGGTCCAAAGTAAAACTGTCCACAAATATCAAAAGATGTCAGTCCAAAAATAAAATATATGTGGTTATCGGAGCTCTCACCTCCTCCAATCAATTGTCCAGTTAAAATATAGAAACAGTGGCACTATCACTACCACTGCCACGTGTAAAGCAGGAACACAATTACGCATACTTACAGTAAGATTTCAATAGTCTTCCCTTGTTTCCCATGTTAAATATATGCCATACTAAATATGAATTGCTGCAGCAGCATTACTGATTTGGGGGTTACTGTCTTTAAGAAACCTCACAAGTTACCACCTTTAAGAAGACTCATGAGTTGCTGTCCAGTGGTGCAGAGGGTTGAGGCACTGGATATCACACCTCTGCCCATGCCAGCAACCCAGGTTTGAGAGTGAATTCAGGTCCTGTGAGAGGGCTGGGGAGGGAGTGGACTAAACATCTGGTGGACTGCTCTCCTCTTCTGTGAAAGGGGGGATCTGGCTGCATTGCTCCTATACTGCCTCAGTGAGGAGATGTGGTGGTAGGGCAGAGGGTGTGACATGTTGAGGATAGCTAGTGTCTGCACACACATGCATACTGATGGTCCTTGCACACTGCTGGTCTCTGGAGAAAAATGGAAAACGGGCAAATGGGTGATGCCAGCTTTGTCCTCCAGCCCGCCCCATTACCCCAGGTTTCCTGCAGGATCTAACTATGTGTTCCAGAGGAGAAGGAGGAGAACAGATCTCCCCATCTTGGTCCTGCCACAGGGGGTGCAAGTCATGGGAGATTGGCTCTACAGGTGAGTCCTGGGGGAGATGATAGTCTGCTGGGGATTAGTGAAGGCAGAGTGTGGTCCACCTGTCTCATTGGAAGAAATACCTTTGTGGCAAAAAAACAAAAAAAAAACAATTGGTTACCACATTTAAGAAGCCCCAAAACAGGGTGTATTGTATTTTTCCCATTTTTTGTCTTGTTCAGCTGCCAAAGACAGGACAACGTTTAGGAGAAAATCAGATTGAGCAAATACATTAAAGATTGTTTATTTCAAACAATAAGAAATAATTTCTTCTTTTTTTCTTACCTGCCTTTCTTGGAGGTTTCAAAACTGAGTATGCACTACACTGAGGATCATGTGATATGCAGTCCTGCAATCACACCGAAGCGCTTAAAGAGTAGTGGGGCATGCATCTGTCAGTGATCCTCTCCCCCAAGTAAGTAGGCACTCAATGAGTGTTTCCAGTCCCTCCTCTTCTAGCTATTGTTTGGTACTACAAGGAAACCAAAATGGTGTACTGTTGCATATCAACTAAAATATGGTTTTAGAGGTCCAGTATATTGCTGCAATTTGAACTTAGCCATGTGCTTTTACTGGAAAATTATTATATGCTACTGTACATGAGGGCAAGCCACCACCCACCTGATGACCACAGAAGTGGCAACTTCTAAATCCAAAATTAAATATGTTTTTGAGGATGAGACCTAAAATAAGAAGCAACAATAATTCAGATGAGATGAAGGGATTTATTTAAACAGTTTGAGTACGCAATCTGGAGTATTTTGTGCCAAATACATCCTAAAGGTCAAAAGAAATTGAAATATGTTATGTCTCCACTTAACTTTATCCTTCCATTATTCTATCTTACATAAAACAGTACATGCATTAGCACTGGACTGCATACATAGACAAGGCTTCAGGCTTAAAGGATCCTGCATTCTGTCCCACACATTTACACAGAGAGAACTTGTTTTCTTTCTGTTTGTACAAGTGAAGAGACTGGTTGATTATTTTAATGGCAACTGCAAGAAGGACACACATTATGAACTAGGAAAAATAGTAATGCAAACTTCTGCAGGAATTTGGAGAATTGTGTGGCGTCCATCCTCAACCTGTGTCACTCTTGAAATACATTTCTGACTCCTCCAGCCCAGCCCCTGGTAACCCAACATAACATGGGTTTAAGGGCGGATGGACATGCCAGACCAACTTGCTGCATTTCTACAAGCCAGTAAATGAAGCATTAGACTGTGATATGCTGGTAGGTGTGGCCTACTTGGACTAGTCTAGAAGCATGTGACACTGTACCACATCAGGAACTGAGAAATAGACTATTGAAGAAGAAGGTGCAGAGTAGGAATCTAATAAGAACAGTCAAAAGTAACCACACCAGAAGAGATTTTTGTAAATGCCTGGAGGTGGCCATATTAATTGGTGGGTATTTTTAATTACAAAACCAGTAATAAAATTAATATTAAAAATTTCTAATGATTTTGTTTTGTTGACCATGAGAGGAGGCTAGGAAATACTTCTTGTTTTCAGATTCATCCCAGGTGGGTGAGATAAAGATGCAAAGCAACTGATATTTAATCAAATACAGTTAATCAAATACTGTACCATGCTGGAGCAACAATATGGTCACTTTCAGCCAAGGAGAGAGTACTCCTGGAGAGTTATCAGCAGTACTTCCTGTAGCAAATGGTTTTCATTGGATGTCTCCAATCCAACTACAGACCACTCCCAACCCTGCTTAAACATAAGCGATCAGACAGGATCAAGCTCTAAGGTTGCTTCGCTAAAGGCTACAAGAATCATAAGGCAGTATGATCTAGTGGTTAAAGATCAGCTTTGGAAAGTGGACATCACAGGCTCGTGTCTAAGCAGAATCAAATGCATATTGTCTGTGTGAGCTTGAGCATGTCACTAGACCTCCCAGTGTTCCAGGCAGCCCAGATGTGGAAATGGGTACAAGCAGCATCCCTCTGAAAACAAGATGTTACATCTCAGCTAGGCTATCCAAGGTAAATACATTTCAAGAAATTAAACATTCACTGATCATGGATCTAAGGATGTCGAAATAAACTTCTGTGAAACACTACCGAATGGAATATGCTGATGATGAACAATGTTGTTGCTTTAAGAGATTCAAAATAATAAGAAACATCAGTGAGAACAAAAGTTAAAAACTGCCCAGAATTTTGCTGAGTAGTTTAGTGTAGCCCTATTTTCAGTGCATGTTTCCCCCAAAATATTCCTATACATAACATATTTAATTATCCCTACGTAAAAGTCAGTTAAAGTAGTTTAGCACATTCAGTTTCCATCATCTATGGCAACAGCAACACGGTTCTGCATGAGCATTATAATCCAGTAATGCCCCCTCAGGCAAATAAGAGCTGGAGGCAGTATTTTCTGTAGATGGGCATTATAGGATGATAAAGAACACCTTGTCAGAGACCATTTCTTGGTTGGTTTGCAGCATTCTAGTTTTTCAGTAACAAATTGAACAAGTATTCACTGGAACTCAATGAAAAGGTACCAACTGAACAGATACATTCCTCATTTGCTTAGAGTACTCTTCTACCCAGTCTCAGCTATGATGAATCATTTTTTATGACTCATTTGGTAACAACTAGAAAGACCATAATTACTTTGTGAGGCAGTTTATAATCACAGTTGTTGTTTGGTTAAACCATGGCAGCTTAAACATTAACTATAATCAAAAAGTACAAATCAGCCAGCAGATATTTGTATTCATGTTTTAGCTGTTAGCTTGTAGTCCCCAGTATCTTTACTGTACATGTTCAATTACCTGACATTTTTTTGCTTTTGTGGGGAAATTGTCTCAGTATATGGTAAGAATATAATAAAAAATGCCATTAACATTGACAAGCTTGCTATACATAGCAGCATTATAAATGAATCAACTGGCCAGCTGCATGGTGATTAGCAATTGGGAAACACTCCAGCATGCTGGCACCCCAGAGTCACACTCCAGGCCTGGAATGTCATGACCAGAGGCTGGTAGAGAGAGCTGTGGCAGTGTAGTATGGTGTGGTGAGGTGTAGGTGCCATTGATGGTGCTGGTGACAACATGCACAGTTAAGCATTCCCTTTAGGTGAGACACAAGCATGCATGAATGTGGGAGGAAGGGTGGGTGGAACATGGTCAAATTTCTACACCAGTGAACTAGATGATGGCCCTCATCATCCACATTACAGCACCCCTCCAGCACACCATTGGGACCACTCCAGCCAGCACCAAATGTTATTAGATGCTCCTCATCCAGGCCATAGGAGACCCCCAATAAGAACAACCTGGCCATGGATTAAGTCAGGTGAGGTGCTTAATACCTCCACTAGGTCAAAGGAGGCCCCAGCAGGAATAAGCTGGCCCTCAGGGATGTCACAGACATTGGAGTTCAGGTTGGTGCATCACGACAGTGGGGAGTGGTGTAGAAAGTAGAGAGGCAGTTGTCAGGACCAAATAAATGGGACACTGGTGCACAAGTGAGGTAGCAAACAAAAATAATCTACTGTATATTAATTTTGGGCTAATAGAATTTTATTGAATTCCCAACTGATTACAAAAAAATAAAGACGATTACATTGACTACTGACTGTTAGGAACATCACAAGTTTCACAATTTAGTGTGTGTTACTATCCTTTGAACATTTTAATAACTGTACGTGTGGTTGAGTGGTAAGGAGCAGAATGTCACACAATCATAATCAAAAAATTGTCTATATTGAACTAAGCTGACTGAAAAACATATATGTTTTTTCTTAGATGATTATAAAAGAATGTGAATGTTCATATTAATTATTATGATTGTGATTATGGTTATTACTACATCATCATGATAATGAGTCATTCCCCCAAATCCTGAACAGCTGTGGGGTAACTAACTTGCCATAACACTTGGATATAAGTCATGGCATGCTGCATCACTCTGGGTTGAAAATAAAAGCAGTGATTACAAACTGGATCTTTCCTTTTTTAAAGGGACACTGCCAACCCTTTATGCATCATATTATTTCTAGTTAAATACCCACATTTTAGTATTGCTTATCTTTTCTAAAATTCATTAATGTTACTGGTTGTTTTATCTGCCTCTTTTCTCAGTAGAACCAAAATGCATGCTAATGATGTAATTATACCCATACTTGTTTTGTTTCAAATCCTTGATCTACTCTTATCGAATACTTCCTGAACATGACAAACACCTCCAAACAGTGCAGTCACTCACGATGCATTAATCTGCTCTCCTCCCACTGTATCATGAGTGCCTTGACTGTGTTGGGGTGTTTCCAAGTCCAGGAAAGATGCAGTGGGAGCTGACTGAGGAATTTAAACAAACCTGTTTTTATGTGATAACACCAGAATGGTGGGCAATCTGTTTTTCACTTTTTAAACAAAAAAAGAATCAGCATCAAACAATCTGCATCAGCAGTCTGTATGTCAGAATGTAAGCAATCAAAGCATGAGATTTTCTAATTTAGGAAAATTTGAGGCCAAAGGGGAGTTGACAGTTTCCGTTTAACATCAGCAGAAATGAATAAAGCTGAGCGAAAAAAAAACTTTCACCCGCAGAACTTGTGTGAAAGTCGGACATTCAATTCTGCAAAAGTTTGGAAACAAAATTAGCAACTTTTGTGGAAATTCTGACTTAGAACAGCAGAATATACATATGAACAGAGGAGATTAATTTATTAAACTATGGGAAAAAAATTCCACAGTACTGATAACTGTCAGAGGTCAGTTCCGCAGAATTTCTTTTAGCAGTTTAATATGATTATTGTACAGTTCATACATTCATTCCACAGTTCAGTGAGTCACTGAACTGTGGAATGAAAGTATGAATTGTGTAATGTATCGCTGGCCTCATATTAATTTGTTTCCCTAGAATCTGGTGGAACACCCACCCTCTGATTGCTCACCCTGTATTGTTTTCCTGGTATCTAGTGGCACCTCCACCCTTTGAGCATGCTGCCTAGTCCTAATTAATATTGCTTCCCTTGTGTCTAGTGGCACCAGCCACCCTCTGATCACTCACCCCAGCCATAATTAATATTTCTCCAAATCTAGTGGCACTCCTGCCCTCCGATTGCTCACCCTAGCCATAATTAATATTTCCCCTGGTGTCTACTGGCACACCCCACCTTCCAGTCACTCAATCCAGCCATAAGTAATATTACCCTGGTATCTAGTGGCACCCCACACCCTCTGATAGCTTGCCCTGGCCATGATTAATATTTCCATGGTGTCTAGTGGCACTCCCCACCCTCTGATCACTCGCCCTACCCATAATTAATATTTTCCTGGTGCCTAATTCCCCCTCACTGCCCACACTGGGTTGGGTACACCAACCTGCCACCCCCTTCCATATATAGTCAGTCATTGCCTAGGTCAGAAAATAGAGATTGAGAAGTCCATATGATGACTGGCACAGCCCTCCTCGCATCACCTCAGCCGGCCATCGTATGTAATGACAGGGAGTGCGTGACTGTGCTCACTGTCATTACATACTGTGGCCAACTGAGGTGGTGAGAGGAGGGCTGTGCCAGTCACCATATGGGCTCCCCAATCCTTATTTTCTGAACCAGGCAATGACTGACTCTCTATGGAAGGGGTGACAGATTGGTGTGCCCAGCTCGGTGAGGGCAGTGAGGGAAGAGTCACTAGATATGAGGGAAATATTAATTATGGCTAAGGAAAGCAATTACATTGTGGGGGGTGCCACTTGAGACCAAGGGAATATTAATTATGGCCAGGGTGAGCAATCAGAGGCTGGTTGGTTTCACTAGACACCAGGTAAATATTAATTATGGCCAGAATAAGCAATTGGAGTGTGGGAGTGCCACTACACACCAGGAAAATATTAATTATGGGTGGGGAAAGCAATCAGAGGGTGGGGAGTGTCACTGGACACCAGGAAAATATTAATTACGGCCGGGAAAGCTATCAGAGGATGGGGGTGCCAATAGATACCAGGGAAATATTATTTATGGCTGGGGTGAGCCTTTGGAAGGTGGGGGGGGTATCAGTAGACACCAGTGAAATATTAATTATGGTTCACCAGGGAAATGTTAGTCATGGCTGGGGTGAGGGATCGAAGGGTTGGGGTGCCACTAGACACAAGGCAAATATTAACTAGGCTGAGGCAAGTGAATGGAGGGTGGGGGTGCCATTAAATACCAGGGGAAATATTAACTATGGCCGGGGTGAGTGATCAAAGGGTGTGAGGTGCCACTAGACACCAGTAAAATATTAATTTTGGCCAAGGTGAGTAATCAGTGGGTAGGGGCTGTAACTATACACTGGGGAAATATTAGGTACCACCAGGGTGAGTGACTGGAGAGTGAGGGGTGACACTAGGCATCAGAGAAATATTAGCTATGGCTGGAGCAAGCGATCAGAGGATGGGGGTGCCACTGGACACCAGCCAAGTTTCTTTTTCCTATTGGGACAGCACAGAAATTATCATAGAATAGAGCTGTGCAGAATGGGAAAATTCTGAATCTGTGGAATTTTGGTGAAATTTCACAAAATTCCACGACATTTCATGGAATTTTGTCACACTTTTTACAGAATATTTTAAATTTAGTAATTTGGGTATAACTCAAAAACCATTCAAGCTATAGTTCTGACATTTTGAATGTATACTCATTTGGTCAATGGCCACAAATGTGCAGATATCATGCAATTTGGTAGGACAGTTTCAAAATTATAGGTGCTTAAATGTTGTCATTTTATTGTTTGTGTGAAATGTCATGAACATTTTTTATCTGCATATACCTTAACTGTCTATTGGGTCAGGAATCTTAAATTTGGCATGATTTCTTGATGATAGGTGTTGTAACAATGTGCCAGATTTCATGACAATATGATGCATAGTCTCAAAATTATATGTGCTCAAAATCTGTCATTTTATTTTTTTTAGGAAATTACATGAAACAACTTCATCTACATATAACCCAGGCACCTTTAGAGCTAGACATGTGTAAATTAGTATGGATAGCCTTTTTGTAATGCTTATAGAATGATCTAAATAAGGAGAAAATTAGTTAATAGATTTTTAAGTTACTGAGGTTCAAAACTTTACTATGTAAATATTTGTAAAACTTTGAGAAAACTATCAAAAAAGTGGATGTTTGTAACTTCTCTGCTCTTACATGCATAGAGTTAACATTTGACATGCATATTCATAGTCCGTGTATCCTGGTGTCTAACACAACTGGACACATTGTTAAACAGTTTTAATTTTGCAGAAGAAAAATATGATTAGTAACATTTTCTCACATATTGATAGCATATTCTGCAGATGAAGCATCCAGAATTTATTTTTGTGGAATTTAACATTAACAATGCATATATCACTACTTCATTTGATAAGCTGGGCTGAGCATTTTGCAGTCCTGCAGTTCCTCACTGGGTGACTATACCCCCACCTTCTCTTTTGGCATAGCCAGATTGACTTAGTAGAACTACAGATCCCACTAATATCCTCTATGTTCTTTACAGTGACAAACTCCCTTAAAATGTGAGTCACCTACTCATTTTCCTATCAACCTACCCTGTTGGGATAGCCAGAATTCTTTCTTCCTGCTGTCCAATACATTGTCTTTCCCCTCTACATCTTTTGAGTATCTCTAAGTCCTAGACTTGCATGTACACCAGGCTCCCTGAATTATAAATTTACTGGATGTGATCCTTAAATATCTTGCATTCAGGTTGGAATTGATGCTTTCTTGCTCCAACCTGGGGGCCTACCACCGTTGTGCTACCCAACTCAGCTGTCTATTTCTTGGTGAAACTGCATCTAACTCCAGAACCTGGTGCTACCTGCCTCTTACACTCCTATTCTTTAATTAGAATCCCCCCTCCCAATAAGGCTGAGTGAAATTAGAAAATTCCAGTTTTATGAAACTTATTTATGAAATTCTGCCATTTTCACAAATACTCATGGGATTTGACTTTAAGTACAGATGTTATTTTGCAATTCTTGCAGTAAGCAATTAATAAAACTGGCACACACATTCTCCTTGTAAGGTCTAAGCACCTGTCATATTTAATGGTATTGCATTCTCTAGTTTTAAAGTTTCAGGGGTTTATACATTTGTAGTTTATATTCTTGCAAAATTAAATTTTTAAATGTTATAAAAGTTTGACTACTTTTAATTCAATCCCATTTAAAGCTGAAAATATGAACTTTTTCAGAAATGACCATGTGGCATAGTAGTTTAAGTGTTTCAACTCTGGTTAAATTTGGATATGTAGTTTTAAAATTAGAGGGAACTAACCAAAATAAAAATGTTGGCAACATGTTTGGCAGGCTATACGCAGTTCCATTTAAAGCTAGAAATCTGAAACTATGTGCATAAACAATGTAGTGATAACCTGTATACCTGACGACAATTTTTGTAATATTTCAATGAATACTATCAAAGTTATACTAAAATTACAGAAATCCAAATTTTAGCAAAATATTTGGCTACTTTTAATTCAGCTCCCATTAAAGCTTGAGGCTTGAAACATGGTGCATATATGCATTCTACATGCTTCTCTAAATCCTGATATTGTGGAGAAATTTGGATAAGAAATGTTAAAATGATCTCAAAATAACTGAAAATTAAATTTTGATTAAATGTTTGGCCACCCATAACTCTGACCCCTTTAGATCTATAACTCTGAAATTAGGTACATCTTTTCATGCTATTGTATACTGCCTACATTCATACCTTGGTATTATTTGGACATGTACTTTTAAAATTATAGTGACATAACAGAACATTTATAATTTTGAGAAATTCCATGGAATTTCCATGACAATTCTGTGGAATTCCATGGAATACAAATGGTCATTCCGTGGGTATTTTGCATGCATAATTTTATATTCTGCACAGCTCTATCACTGAACTGAGGAATTATCACATGAATTGCGATTAAAGTATTAATTCCACAGTTCATGCATTTTATTTCACAATTCAGCAACAAAATTCTGCATAAGAAGGAGAAACTTTGCCAAATACTTTCAGAAGATTTCCAATTTTGCCAAAGGCAAAAGTCTGAAAAAGTCAGCGAAAGTTGCAAAATTTCACAAAACTTCAGCTAAAAATGAAATTCACAACTTTTTTCCAGCCCTAGAAATGACAGTTTACCATCTGATTAAAAAACAGTGTCCCCTTCAGTTATCACTAGATTCTTCTAGAAGCTGAAATCGCAGTGCCTCCCAGCATTGCAAATGGCATCAGCGAATGCTACAAATTAGAGCTATGCATAATGAGGACTTCCAAATGCAAAGTTCTAGCAAAATTACAAATCTGTTTCCAAAATGCTCATCAACATTCATTTGGTGAAAGCATACCATTTTGTTTTTATTTAAACTGTGGACATATATTCCATGTATGGTTTTTAGTGGATGAATAGTTTGAATAGGCCCTACAAAAGAAATAATGTACAGTACAATTCACATTAAACTGTTCTTCCGATGAGTTGCTTTAGCAATTCTGATTGAGTTGCATAAGAGTTTCTTAATCCATTACAAAGCCCTGCACAAACTGTTTCTTAAAAGTTAAAACTCAGTTTTGCATTGCATTGCGACTGGACTTCAGACACATTCCAAATGAGTTGCAAAAACATTTGCAAACATTGCTCTTGAGCTGGTTAAGCACAGCTACACAAGGCAGTATGCGTTGCCAATGCATTGCCAACTGTAAAAAGCAATGCTAAACCAACTCATTGGTGGAACAGTTTAAGGTGAATTGCACTGTAAACTGGAAACTTTGGGGACAGTTTCTAAACAAATAACTGACCATTAAAACATCAGGTGGACCATAGGCAGGTGCCTATGCCATCAGGAAGCAAGTGGGTGCATTCACACACTTTCTTCAACAGAATTTGTGTATCATGATCATGACAATCTGTTCAATAAGGAAAAATTAAAATATGGAATTTTGCAGCAAACTATACATATCATTATACAGTCGACTTCACTTATACCGCCCAGGGCTATGACTGGCAATTGGCTATAGCGGGCAAATTTAATTTTCCATTTGCCAATTCCATAGGCTGTAATGTTAAGAACAGTGGTTATAACGTTGTGTATGTATGCAAAGTAATGCACCTGGGAAACAAAAACCCAGGGGAAGATTACACAATGGGGGGGAAGTAGTAACAACAACAAAAATGGAAAGGGACCTGGGGTAATCATATCAGATGACCTTAAGGTTGGCAAGCACTGTTAGAAGGCAATAGGGAGTGCTGGGGGATACTGGGATGTATAGGGAGAGGTATCACCAGCAGAAAACAGGAAGTTGTTATCCCCCTATACAGACAGTTGGTGAGACCCCCTCTGGAGTACTGCATCCAGTTCTGGAGACCCCATCTCCACAAGGGCATAGACAGGATGGAGGCAGTTCAGAGGTGGGCAACTAAAATGGTGCAGGGTCTGCAAGATAAGCCATATGAGGAGAGACTAAAGGAGCTTAATATGTATACCCTTGAGGAAAGGAGGGGGGGACATGATAGAAATGTTTAAGTACCTCAGTGGAATCAACAAAGTCCAAGAGGTTAGCATCTTTCAGAAAAAAGGGGTGTGCAAGAACAAGGGGACACAATCTGAAGATAGAGGGGGACAGCTCAGGGGCAATGTGAGGAAGTATTTTTTCACAGAGAGGGTGGTGGATAGATGGAACAGCCTTCCTGAGGAGGTTGTGGGGTCTAAAACTGTGGGAGAATTCAAGAATGCATGGGACAGACATAAGGCAATTTTTGTGAGGGGTAGGAAGAAATAGGCTTTTGGTTAAATAGGATCTGCAGCTTATCCTCTAGGTAGGGAAATGGGCAGACTAGGTGGCCAAGCGGTCCTTATCTGCCATCAAAGTCTATGTTTCTATGTTTCTATGCCCACCTTTTATTGTGGGCAGATTTGCTGCTAGCTAGTGTCAGTTAGTGTCATTTCACACTTCAGCATGTAGTTTTTGGAGCTAGCCAAAGTGTGAACTGACACGAATTAGCAGCTAACATGCCCAAAACACTGTAGAAGGTGGGCATGGCTACATGCTGCAGTGTCAGATCAGAATCTTGGAGGTCACTTAATTCTAACTCAGCCACATCATGCTGCTGATACAAATATGCCACAACTGCCAAAGAAGGAATTGGGGTAATGGAAGCATTACCTTGTGTAAGTGAGATGTCTTATAAAGTGCTGATGAATGAGGATTGACTGTACACTACCCTTCCTCCCCTTTGAAATTATTTTCTGAAATCATTTTTTTCATGCAGTACAGTATCTTGGTCTGTCACTGTTGCTAGGTCCTGAGGTTGCTAGGTCCCGAGGATGCTAGGCATGTAGCTAGGTAATGGACAGCACTAAGATTGAATGTCACCATGTGTTTGTCTGAAAGAGTGAAGTGAAGTACTGTACAGTACTGGACTGTACAGAAATAAATGTAAAAGCTCTCTCTCTGTCCGCAAATACTGTTTGTCCTAAGGAGAGAAGTGAACTGTCTGCTAGTCGCGTCCACTGTGTCCATGTTTTAATACAAAAAAAAGGCTTTTGGTTATAGCGCCCATTTCATATAACGGGCAAAATCATCTTGCACAGATGTGCCCGTTATAAGAGGCTTGCACTGTATTCCACTGCAGAATTATGCCATTCTGCTTCCAACAGCATTTGAAGAGAGTAATTTGGAATTTTTTGAAATCTCACAGAATTTGAGACATCACCCTGCACTACTGAAAACCATTCCACAAACTCACCAAATCAAGGACTGCACTATACTCTGTGAAGCTGAGGTTGCATGACAAAGCAATATAAATGTATTTTCTGAGTACATAAAATGTTTCTAGATTGCAGATCATTGTTCATACTGTGTGTTTATGTAATTCATTACTGTATCAGATACCAACAGATGTGCAACACCTTGAGTTTACTGGAATTCTGTTTCACTCAGTTGAGCAGCTGAGATGACATAATCACAGAATAATAATAATCATGACAATGACAATGACAATAACAATAATATCATGAGAAATTATTATTAAAACGTTTCACAATAATTGGGTAGATCACTGGCTCCTACGGTTTGATATGAACCATGGTGTGCTGGATAACTTTGCTGGTAAAACTGAAAGTAGGGCCTACCATTTGGAGCAGCACAGTTTTCAAGAGGAACAGTCATCACATAGTGCTCAACTCCTCAGTGTGGGGTGGGTACCAATGTGCACTTGCTGTGCAAAAACATTGTGGTTTACTTTACTGGCACATGGCCATGCCAAGGCTATAATTTGTTTTGGAAAGAAAAGGTGGGAAGTAATGGAGGGGGTATGGAGCTTTATGTGAGGTAAAGCATAAAAGAAACAGAGACATGTGTAATATAGCGGGACAGAGGTACTGTGGGTCATCCTGGAGATGGAGAATGGAGGCAGAACTGGCACTAGCGTGATCTACAGCCCTTCAACACAAATGGAGGAGTTACTGTAGATAAGATACTGGTAGAAGCCATTCACAAAATGGCAGAGAATGGGGCAGTGCTGCTCATGGGAAACTTTAAACTGCAGGGTGTAGAGTGGAGCCTCCCAGCTGTGGCTCCAGCTAGGTATAAAGACATCCTGGACTCCCTGCAGGGGGCATTCCTCTGGCACCTAGTCAGCGAACCCACTTGTGATGGGGTAATTCTGGACCTTGTAATCACTAATGAGGACAGTGTTGCAGACACCAAGGTGGGAGGCCTTCGGGGGACCATCAATCACCATACAATGTCAATCAATATAAGAACAGATGAGGAATTGAACCACACAAGGACAAGGGTCCTGGACTTAAGGAGGGCAGACTTTATCAAGATGGGTGAATGCCTCAGTGATGATCTGGTTTGGGGATGACCTGAATGGTGTGGAAGAACAGTGGGTGAAGATAAAAGAGAACATAATGAGGGCAAATAACCTTTGCATAAAACAAATGTAACCTCCACCCAATTCAGGAGCTTACCTGAGGCTCCTGCAGTGTTCCGATGCCTCCTGCTTCCTGTAGTCGCATGACTCTATGCTCCTCCTGCCTGCTTCTGGGTTGCAACAGGGCCAGGGGAGCATTTCAAACAGTTTCAGCACCTGTGCGCCCAAAGAGAACATGGCCGGTGAGTCGCACACTTGTGTTGCTTGCCCACCCCTCCAAATTGTTACACAGTGGGGCGGGAAGCAAGGAAAAGGCTGCAATTGTTTTCTGGCTCCCCAAGCACCCACCACAAGCTGCAGCAGATGCACTGCTTGTGCTGTTCCTCTCCCCAGCACCATCAGACACCAGTGGGGGCTGGGGGGAACAAATACAATTTAAAATAATAACTTTTTTAGAATGCTCCCTGACCCAATCCAAGCCTCCAGTGGATCAGAGAGTACAGAGGACAAAATGGCTATTGGGACTACAAGTCCTGTGATGTTCAACAGCCAAGTGCTGTTCTTCAGTTACTACTCGAGCTGGGAAGCTCAAGAAATGGAGCTCCTGATGGGGCTCCTGTCCCCTCAATGTGCTCCCTGGCCCTAGTGATCACCAGAAGGGACCAGAAGGGTCCTTTTCATACAGCCAGATGCTGCCAAGACTATTTATCTATTTATTTTATTTGATAATGGACTGAGATAAACAGTACTGTATGGAGGCAGCCATATTGGACATAGTCTGCCTGAAGACAGTGAGGAACCCTCTTTGTAGTTGCAGTACAGCTAATTAGGGCATGAAGCTCAAGACTCCAGTGGACCAATGAGGTGTCATGATTCAAATTAAAATTCTGGGGTTGACAGTTTGACCTTGTGTCTTTTCTGTGTGAGTTTTTGAAGAGAAAACAACTGATTGTTGACAGCTCCTGTTGCTGTCACAGTCGTAAAGCAGGTTAGTTTGTGCCAAAATGAATGAAGAACTTTAAAACATGTTGCCAGCTGCCTGGTAAATTCCCAGACAAGTGGGATTTACCTCATATTGACAGAACTGCTGTGTTTTGGCAACCCAGATTGCTGAGACTGCTGAAAGAAGTATTTCTTTGTGCTTGGGTGAGTTGAGAAATCCACTGCCTCAATGTCCTGTTACAAGAGACTGATTTCTGCCAGTTGACCTGAACTCTGAGGTCCTGACTGCCTGCCTAACTGCTGGCCTACCTGCAAGGTGAGTGAAGACAAGTCCTTAGGTAGGGGTGAAGACAACTTCCTGCCTACTTGTCAAGGTGGGTGAAGACAAGTCCTTCTGTGGGGTGAAGACAACGGCCTGCCTTCCTGCCGAGGTTGGTGAAGACAAGTCCCTCTTTGGGGTGAAGAGAATTATCATCTGCATCCATGCCATTTCTACCTATTCTTCCAAATTGCCTGCAAGTGGAGATGTCCCCCAACTCCTGCATCATCTGTTCACCCAAAGGTCAAGAGTAGTGGGTTTTACCCAAACCAATACTTTCCTAACTGTTCAGTTAGCAAGCTAGTTAACTTACCATCTTGTCTTCTGTACAACCTTAGCTAAGCCCACAGCAACAGATACAGCCAGGATAAACTGTATATTTACATCCACTGGTGTAGTTTATAACTTGCAACTTCAGCATTCAACCATTGCAATGGTGCAGCACCCAGTGTCTACTAGTCACAGGCCTGCAACTCCTAGGGGTGTGCACACAAGGTATTTGTGAGTTCTCACAGGGACTGTGGGGTTAACTGGTGCACAACTGGGGGGAGAGGGACTGGGACAGGGAATACTGGATGGTAGTGTACTGTGGTATCTGATTATTTTGCCTGATTACAGTATTTATTATAAGCCTGTTGTTGAATGTTTTACTACCCTTTGCTTCCTTTGTTCCTTAGCTCATTATCCAGACCCAAAATAAACCTCCTTGTTTATTTTTTCTGCAATTGCTAAATTATTTGCATTTTTGTGTTCTGTAATATTTGCATGCTTAGAGTGATAAGTTGGGAGGGGATTGTCTACTGTTCTACCTGTCACCAAGGGAGGGGGCTCTATTTCATTTCCTGTGGGGAAGCACCCTGGCAGTATGTTGCTATAATGATCCCCATAGGTGGAGGCACTGCCCCATTTGCCAAGCCAGTTATAGCCATGAACCCAGGCACCAACCTATGTCCCTTAGGCAGCACCACTTGCAAATGGTTTTGTAGACAGAAGGGTAAAAGGTGGGTTACACAAGTGAGCAAAAGCAAGAGAAACAAGACACCACTATGGAAGCGGGTGACAAAAAAGTAAAAACTAAGAAGGTAGCATTCAGAAGGTGTAAGGAAACGCAGAGGAGAGAGGCTAGGGAAGTGTATCAAAGGAAACAGGGAAGCGTGGAGAGCAGTAAGGCGCACAAAGGCACAAACAAGAGAGGATAGCCAAGGAACTAATGAAAGAGGAAATTTTTTAGGTATGTAAGCAAAAAGAGGAAGACCAGGAGAAGGATTGTAAGGTTAAAAGGTAAGGGGGCACTGTGCAGATGGGGACTAGAGATGTGTGAAGTTTGCAGACTTCTCTACGTGAAATATTTCACGGATTGCACTCAATTAGTGAAGTGCAGTTTGTGAATTTCACAAATACATGGGGCCCTGGATCATATGTGAAGTGTGTAACTTCACAAGCAAAATTCCACACTTCACACACAAACTTTGCCCACATGTAAAAAAATATATATCAATCCCTTGGGTCCAATTCCAGAGTTACACATGTCACAAAGTGACTTGCGCCAAACAAAATGGAGCAAGTAGCACTTTGCGCTATGTGTTACACCAATTGGTATTCCAGAAGGCAGCCTGTGACATGTCACAGGCTGCCTGCACCAAAGGTGTGCTACACCACCGGTTATGCCATAAATCCCTTGTGACTTGGCGCAGTGGGGTTTACTGCAGCATTTATGCAAGATTCCAAGAGGGTGGCTGTCCAAATAGCAAATATGCTATTCCAAGACAGCTTCCGGAAGACTGTGGTCTAAGTATACTCTATGTCCATGGAGGTGCAACTCTGTGCCTGGTGCCCCAACAGCCACTCCCCCATAGTCCCATGTAGGACCCCCACCTGGCCCCCATTGGCATGGAAACTCTCTGTGGGCTCCTAGCTCCCCCTTGTCCACATTCCCAGGCCCTGATCCCCACCATGCCACTACTGGCATGCATGCCGTGCCATGCAAGTCCTGGTAGTCCAGTGGCCCCCCACCCAGCTGTACCAGTCTGTGACTGGCACAACCCACCACTCACCTCCATGGCCAGCCACTGACTGACCTCCATCTGAACGTGTACTACTGTATACAGTATGTGCACAATAACTGGTGGAGTGTGTACTGTCTACAGAAGTACGCACTCTGAGGAGGTGCTGTCTTCAGCTGGCTGTGGATGTGTGAGGTGGGTATGAAAGCTGCTGACTGGGTATGGGGGTGGGGCTGGACTAGCACTGCTGGGTGGGGGACATGAATAACCCTGCCGGCCATTGCCATTGTGTCATGGAGTGGGGCTTTGGGGTGGGTCCTGCGCCCTGTTGGAGGGCATTACTGTGGCTTGTGGCACCCACTTCATGTGCACCCTTCCTTTGGTGCAATGCTGGAGATGCCACAAGGTTGCAGGCCACAGTTGAAATAATGAAAATCATCCCCAGCCCCCACACACACCCACCGATCGCTGGCCAGTTGGCCACAATGTAAAAATATAAATACTTTTTTTAAATTCAATCCCTGGTGTCTAGTAGATCCCTACCCTGTCATGGAGTGCCCCATCACACCACCCTGCTCACCCAGTCCCAATCCCAAGGGGGCCACTGGCACAGTCCTCCACTCAACTCCATGGTCATCAGCCCAACTGAGCTCTTAATGGATGTGCGCATGCTTGTACAAGCATGCTCTCATTCATTGACAGCTTGCTGTCATTTAGGCAGTTTTTCAGGGAAGGTAGAAAATTGGAGAGGGCCGTTGCAGTCACTGGCAGGGGGAGCAGGATGAGGGGAACAGTATTGTGGACCACATTCCACCCCCACCTGCGACCAGAGCAGTCCCCTGCATACAAGCATGTGCTACTACATTAAGACCTCAGTCGGGCTGCCGGCCATGGAGATGAGTGGAGGACTGTGCCATTCATCAGCTTGGGGTGGGATCAGGATGGGGGAAATTGAGGTGGTGTGGTGGGGCACTCCCTGATGGGGTGGGGTGGGGTGTGAGGGGTCCACTAGACACCAGGGGCCCGATTCCAGGAGAGCAAGTAGAGCATGGCACAAGCTGCAGCTCTGTGTAAAGGTACACCCAAACATCTGTGACATGCCAGCTGCACCCTATTCCAAGACAAAAGCAAGTTACAACATAGAACAGCCGAATTATGTATGTCACAAGTTACGCCCGCAACCCAAGATGTAACCCACAATAACAGGCATAGCAGTTACGCATGTCACAACCCAATTACCACATGAATGTGCTCAAGTTGCAGACATGTCATAGCTAGCTACGCATGCAGTCAACAATGGCACAGGCTGGTAGTAATACAGAGGCGGCAAGTGTGGCAAAAAGGTGGAAAAGAAACTTTACAAACGAGGAGACAGACATCCTCCTCGAGGAACTAGAGTCACAGGTAGCTCTACTAATGGGCAAAGGTGTGGAGCATGACTTGCGCAGAAAACACAGGGAGGCATGGGAGGATGTGGCCAAAAAGGTCAACGCAGTGGCCAATGGAAGGCAGACTGTGCGGGACCTAGAGAAGCAGGTGAATGACCTGAAGCACCATGCAAAGACAATGGAGGCCTCCAACATGCTGCAGGCAGCTGCCACAGGTGGTGGGCCATGGGAGGAGAGACCCCTCAGTACCCATGAGGAGAGGAGAGGATCCTGGTGTTCCTAGGCCATCACAGCATCCATGATGACATGGACCTGGACACAACATGGATGGCCGCAGAGACAGGTAAGTGGATGACCAGTTCTGCCCCTGGTGCATGGGACAGCAATGCAGGAGTGGCAATGGAGACATGTACGGAGGGCATGATATGGTGGAATAACACTGATGCACTGTTGTCCCCCCACAGGTGCAGCAGCAGTAGACACAGGAGAAGAGGACAGTGGTGTCACAGGCAGTGAGCTGGAGCAGGACAGCACACAGCCAACCACCCAACAGGCCACCATGACAGATGTCCCTGGTGGTGCGGACACGGTGCAGCTGGACCCAACCCTGACACCGGTGGTAGGGAAAGCAGCAGACAGTTGAGGAACAACAGCAGGAGGAAGAGGAACTGGACCAGTGTGATCTGTTTAGTGTCGGCAGCACAGTGGACAACATAGTGCATGACAGGCTGCAGGCGACCCTGGACAAGGTGTCACAGCCCCAGTAGGACAACCACACAGCAACACCCACAGACTATGCCGGGTTCTGCAGGAACCTTGTGACCACTCATGAGGAGCAGTCTGAGATGCTCAGCTGTATCCGCCTCAGTATTGATGCCCACCACTCAGCAATGGAGGAGCACATGGGCACCCTCATAGGTGCAATTGAGACAGGGACATGCACCACAGGGGCAGCCATAGGGAGGCTGGTGGATGCCATGGTACCCTCCAAGGCCTGTGTCCAGACACAGACACAGGTGCTCACCTGACTCGCCATGGCCGTGGAGGGGTCGGTGGCCCAGCAAACCAGGCAGTCAGACATACTGGCCATGGTGCTACAAAGTGCACTTATAGGCCAGCCTCTGCAAGACACACCGAGGAGGAATGCTGCCACATAGGTGGTGCAACAGCACCAGCAGGGAGCTGGACACACACCACCATGATGGCAGGGGGTATGCTGCCACCCCCAAAAAGCAGCCCGTGCCACTGACAGCCACAGGGGGTGGAAGTGCGTAGCCACCACCAACACTGCCACATTCCCCAACAGCAGTGACAACACCACCACCACTGCCTGGGGCAGCAGGTCCAACAGCACCACCTGTTCAACCACCACCTCCACCACCACACCACCACCACCACCAGCAGCACCAGTAGCCACCAGCCCCCATCACTGCCACCATCACACCCCCAGCTGGCACCACGTGCCAGCACCACACCACCACTGTAAACAACTGCAATGCCACCAGCTGCCATGGCCTTGGGATGCAGTTGTGGCTACCAGGTGCAGAACAAGTGCTAGATGGGGCATGGTAGCATCTGGTGACACACCAGGACAGGGCACAACCCAGGTGGCAATGCAACCACAGGCTGCGGATGAAGCTGGACCACAAACCAAGGGACAGGGGACTGTGCCAGGACCAGCACCTGCCACCACAGGGAGGTGTGGAAGGCATCAGAGGACAATGGTGCCTCTGGGATAACTGGACAGTGGGGGACCTGTGGGCATGCAACTGGGGAAGGGTGGGCCCAGTGGTGCCACAGGGGCAGCAAAGCCCATGACACAGGGGGCTGGACAGGGCGGTAGTGCCACCAAGCACATGAGACCTGGGCAGCAGCAGCAGGTGGATGTCTGACTGTGCCAATGAGGTGCACCACTGGGCATTGAGCAGAGTGGCACTAGGGGAGGGCACTGTGTGTCGACGTGTGGTGTTTGTGGGGTGTGCGTTTGTGTGTGTGCGCGCACTGTGTGCATGTGTGTGGGTGATGACAAACAGCACAATGTGGGTGTGGATGTTGTGAAGTGACACTGGGGTGTGGGTCTGTGTGTTTTGGACAGCTGCACCACTGTACTGTCAGACTGCACCATTGTACACATGTAAATATTAAACTATGTTCACTGGCAAACTGTGTGGTGTTGCTCATTCCACATGCTGTGTGAGGCCAGTTGCAATGGGATAGCTCGGTATCTGGGATGGTGCATTGTCCAACTGCAACTGTGACCTGCACTGAATGGAGGTACAGACACGGCATGCTGAACATCGCATGCCGCATGTCTATGATGCAACTGTGGACCACACGTGGCCTGTACATGTGCCCATGTGCAAGGCATGGCCATGAAGGAGACACACAGGCCACACAGCGCACATGCTGCACAGACAGAGGAGGCCCTAGCAGCCGTGGTACAGAGCACAGATTAGGGATACCGCTGTGTAGGATGGGACAGTGGTACAGCCACTACTAAATATTGGTATGTTGCAGAACAGTCTAATAAAGCGATCTGAATTATGTATGGGGGGGCAGCGCATAGGTCCTGAACAGAATCCTGCATGCAACTTGAGGCCTGCATCAGCGCACTGCACACATGCGGTCTGCGCGACCGCATGCTGCATGTTCGTGGCACCACTGCATGCCACACGTGGCTCGTGGACATGTGCCATGTGCTGGGTGCAGTCACAAACAGACCGCACAGTGACCCTGATCAACAGTGGCTGCTGACACAGTGCACTGAGAGGTGGCACAAGGTGGGACACCACAGCTGTACTGGACCACTGTGCAGGACATCACACCAGCCTGGGAGGTGCACCAGACCTGACCACACAACAGGGCCAGAGGTATGTACAAGGGTGTGCTGTGTGGCTGTCACACAACCTGTGACATGCTGAGTAATGCATTTGAATAGCCTGGTGGCCAGCAGCTGGTGTTGGCCACTATGTAGGGATCCTGTGCAGGCTGCTGCTGTGTAGGGATCGGCCATCTGCATAGCCCATCTGATGAGTGGAGGTGGCACCCCAACATTACCCAGATGTGTATTTTTTTTTATTTTAGTACAACTAGGATTACAAGTACCTTTGAACCAGACTCTTTTACAAAGGTTCCACATCAAAGAACAAATACAATACAAGTTACAGAAATAGGAACAAAACAATAAATAGGTCGGCATATTAGGTTACAATGGTAGATCAATACAATAGCTAGAATAAGTAGAATGTATACATGGGAACACAGAGTAACAGAGGGATAAGTAGAAGGGAGGGTGGAAGATGAAGATAAACGTGAGGAGCGAAGTTGGAGAGGGCAGGAATTGCAGCCAAAGGGCATGGTCATCAACTGGGAGCAGGCTAAAACTAGTCAACAAAAAGGGAAAAGATCATTGAGGGCTCAGAAGAGGCGGGGTGAAGGGGGGAGAGTCAGGAGTGGTGAAAAGAAAGAAGAAATAAAAAAGTAACATAGAGGAAAAGGAGGGGGTGGCGATGTGGTAGGTGATAGTTGGAGGGAACAAAAATGAGAGGGCTGAGGAGATTATAGGTAGCATTCACAGGAGCTAGAGTTAGTAAGGTGGAGATGGAGTTTATGTTTGAATGAGTGGTGGTAAGGGTGGTAGTGGAGGAGATGTCAGGATTGAGTGCATTTAACCAGCTAGGCGCTCTGAAAGCAAAGGATCTTTGGCCCTGAAAGGTGCGACGGCAAGGAACCTCAAGGATCTGGTATTCAGAGCCCCTGGTGTTACGTGGCTTTAGTCTAGAACTAAACAGTAGTTGGACTCCCAGCAGACCGAGGCCCATGGTTACTTTCTTTGCCATAATGAAGGTTTGGTATTTTATGTGATTTGAGAGTTGAAGCCAACCAGATCGGGCATATAGGTCACATGTATGAATGAGACAATGAGCACCAGAGATAAGCCTGCAGGCCTTGTTAAGTGAAGTTGAAATTCGTCTCAGGGCAGTGGTAGAGGCCGAGCCATAGATTATATATAGGATAAAGTATGGCGTGCAGCGTGTTACGAGAATTTAATACACACTCGAGTATGTTGGATGGCACTTCACCCTCGGGGTTTATGATAGCCATCCAACAATGAGGGTGTGTATTAAATTCGAGTGTATACACTGTACCCCATATTTTGTTTTATATAATTTAAGGGGTTGCGTTTTTTCCCTGACTTCTGTCTGCCCTCACTGTGTGGTGCAGAAATAAAAAAGTTAATTATTTTGATCCAGGTGGCGAGCACCTGGCCAGTAGTCCTACCGCCTACTCACTGCCCCGGCCTGGGGTGAACTTAGGGGACAAGGAGGCAAGAGATGCTGGCTGGTGAGGGGTGCTGGAGACAGGCAGTAGGAGGGATGACTTGGAGGCCTTGCTGCTCTCGACACTCCTGTCTCTTCCAGCCCGACGGAGTGTGTGAGGTTGATGAAGAGGGACCAAAGCTATTTTTAAAATAATAAAACAAATGGGGAACCTTAGCACACAGCAGGGATCCAGACCACTCGCTCTTCTCAGATACCACCGACAGTCTGACACAAAGAGCCATGTATTAAAAAAATGCCATAATACACATACATGTATTATGCATTTAATACACTCCTTTTTCAATGGGGAAAAAACGCAACACATTAATTATAAGACCATAATCAATGATGGAGACCACCGAGTTTTGGATGGCAATCTTCAGTGCTTCTGCAGTAAGATGTTGTCTATGTCGATAAAGTTGGCCTAGGCACATATTTGCTGATTTGGCAACATTGTCTATGTGTGTCCCATAGGAGAGATTTGAGTCCAGGGATAACCCTAGGTATTTGAATGACTGCACTTGCTCAAGGTGTTGCCACTGCTGGTAGAGATAGCAAGGGGGTGAGATCTATGCATGTTTTGAGAGCTGTTAAAGAGCATTACTTTGTTTTTTTTTGATTGCGGACAAGCTTGTGATGAATGAACCAGTTTTCCACTGCGGCAAAGAAACACAGAAACATAGAAACATAGAATTTGATGGTAGATAAGGACTGCTTGGCCCACCTAGTCTGCCCATTTTCCTACCTAACAGATTAGCTGTAGATCCTAGTTAACCAATAGCTTACTTCCACCTACCCCCCACTAGGACTGCCTTATGTCTGTCCCATGCATTCTTGAATTCCCCCACTGTACTTGACTTCATGACCTCCTCAGGGAGTCTGTTCCATGCATCCACAACCCTCTCCATGAAAAAAATACTTCATCACATTACCTCTGAGCCGTCCCCCCTCTATCTTCAAATTGTGCCCCTTTGTTCTTGCACATCTCTTTTTCTGAAAGATGCTACCCTCTTGGACTTTGTTTATTCCCTTGAGGTACTTGAAAGTTTCTATCATGTCCCCTTCTTTCCTCAAGTGTATACATATTAAGCTCCTTTAGTCTTTCTTCATATGTCTTCTGGTGCAAACCCTCACCATTTTGGTTAACCTCCTCTGGACAGCCTCCACTCTGTCTATGTCCTTGCAGAGATGGGGTCTCCAGAAATGCACACAGTACTCCAGATGGGGTCTCACCAACTGTCTGTACAGATGGATAACAACTTCTGTTTTCTACTATTGATGCATCTCCCTACGCATCCCAGTATCCCCCCAGCCTTCCTTACTGCCTTCTCACATTGCTTGCCCACCTTTAGGTCATCTGATATAATTACCCCAGGTCCTTTCAATTTTACTGTTGTCAGTATCTCACCCCATTGTGTACTCTTCCCTGGTTTTTGTTTCCCAGGTGCATTACCTTGCACTTCTTTGCACTGAATCTGAGCTGCCATACATTTGACCATTCCTCCAACCTTGCCAAGTCCCTTCTCATCCTTTCCACTCCATCCTGTGTATCAACCCTGTTGCAGATCTTTGTGTCGTCTGCAAAGAGACATACTTTTCCTTCCAGTTCCTCTGCAATGTCACTTATAAAGACATTAAAAAGGACCGGTCCCAATACTGAACCCTGCGCAGCCCCACTAGTAACCCTCCTTTCTTCACTGTGGACTCTGTTTACTACTACCTTTTGTGTCCTGTTGTCTAGCCATTTTTTTTATCTGGGCTACCAGCTTGGGACCCACTCCAAGGCTGGCTAACTTGTGTATTAATCTTTTGTGTGGGACTGTATCAAATGCCTTGCTAAAATCTAGGTAGGCCATGTCCACAGCCCCTCCCTGGTCTACTACTTTGGTCACCCAGTCAAAAAAATCTATTAGATTCGTCTGACATGACCTTCCCATCGTGAATCCATGCTGCCTTGGGTCCTGTACCCCACTGGCCTCTAGGTACTCAACAATTCCTTCAGAATTTCCTTCAGAAGTGATTCCAACATTTTCCCTACTACTGAGGTCAAACTAACTGGTCTGTAGTTTCCGGCCTCTGTGCTGCTCCCACTTTTGTGAAGAGGAATCACATATGCCCTCCTCCAGTCCTCAGGTACCACCCCATCCTCCCATGATTTGTTAAAGAGAGTAGTCAGCAGTGTCACTAGTTCTACCCTTAGTTCTTTTAGAGTTCTTGGGTGAATCCCATCAGGCCCCATGGCTTTGTCCACCTTCAGTTTTATGAGTTCTTTCAGAACCCTTTCTTCTGTAAATGGACTGGTATCAGCCCCCGTCTTCAGAGTGTTTCTCTTGTTTGGTTTAGGTACCTCCCCCTCCTCTTTGTGAATACTGAGCAGAAATATTCATTCAGTATCCCTGCTTTTTCACTGGCACCCTCTGCCCATATTCCCTCCCCTTAATTAAGCCTCAGTATCCCTCCTTTGGTCTTTCTTCACTCCCTAATGTACCTATAAAAGGTCTTATCCCCATTCTTAACAGAGCTGGCTATCCTTTCCTCGGTCTGGGCCTTTGGGTATTCTGACTGCCTTCCCTGCCTCTTTCTGCTTTAACTGATAAAGTTCTCTGTCCTGCTCCTTCTGTGTTTCCTTATATTTCCTGAATGCTATCCTTTTCTCCTTAACCTTCCCTGCCACCTCTTTTGAGAACCATAGTGGTTTTTTCCTTTGTTGAGTTTTGTTGATTTGCTTTACACTAAGACTTGTTGCCTCTATGTTGGCTGTTTTGATTACTCCCCATTGTTCCTCCACCCCTCCTTCTTGCCTTGCTGAAGATTGGTCTGCAGGAGGAGAGGATATAGAGGATATAGCATAGAGGATAATCTGTTCAGTGCAAGATTTTGGGAGGGTGTAAAGAAAAAGGCTGAAGAGTAACGGGGCCCAGGATGGATCCCTGAGGGTCTCCAGATTGGACCAGTCTGAGGTCCGAGAGTGTCCCAGAAATTTTGACTCGTTGAGATCTGCTTTACAGGTAGCTGTAGAACCATGAGACAGTGTCAGGAGAGAGTCCTAAATGCTGGAGTTGTTGGATCAGCAGACGAAGGTGGACTGTGTCAAAGGCCTTGGTCAGATCTACAAATACTGCCCCAGTTAAAATGATCCATATCCAATGTGCCGTTCAGTGCTCCAGTAGACTCCAGTAATGCAGAAGAGGTGCTCTGACCTTTTCTAAAGTCATTTTGTTGTGGGCATAAGAGATTGTGTTTGTCCAGGTAGTCCGTGAGTTGGTTGGACACTACACGTTTGAGTGCCTTGGAGAGAGGTGGTAGTATCGAAATCGGTCAATTGTTCACTTGGCAGGTCTTATCCCCGCGTTTGTGGACTGGAGTAACTGTAGCCACCTTCCATTTGTCAGGGAACCTACCAGTGCTTAAAGGGAGAGATTGAAAATGTGTGTTAATGGGACTAGAACCTCATCCATAGTGAGAGTTAGGAGTTTTAGATCCAGCGAGTCTCCACTTGATCTTGACTTTGAAATTTTTATTTATTTTTATTTTTATTTATTTAGCTTTTGTTAACCGGGTAAGCACACTAGACAAGTAGTATGCCTATTTTCAGGAACGACCCGGGAGAGTACAAACAGGTAATACAGGTAATACAGGGTACAACAATACAGCAAAAGTTAAGTGAATGGCTACGTCTCACACTAGTTGAAATGATTACATATACACTTGGAGGTTAGGTATAGTAAGTCGATAAGCTGCAGGCAATATACAGAGTAAGACAGTGAGGATAGAATACATAGTGAGTTGACATTGAACAACACTGACTATCTGTAGCATAAAATGGAACAGAGGAGGAGCTGGTCAGGGAAATCAGCAAATTGCTTTGGTGATGTGTGTTTGGGCATCGTGCAGGTTAATTTCTTTGAAGTGGAAGTGCGGGAGAGTGGTAGGAGGATCATCGGGGATAGCGTGGGTAGTTTCCAGGAAAAAATACGGGGGAAGAACGCTGCTGAGATCAGTAAATGCATCATTAAAGGTGTTCGCAATGACCAGAGGATCCAGGATAATGGCCTCATCAACCTTTATCATGGTTGGGGAGGATTTAGTTTGTTTCCCTGTAACTTATTTGATATTCTTCCAGAAAATCTGACCCCTTTCCCCAGGAGTATGGCAGGCAGCCGTATGGGGGAGTATGGTGCAGGCCATTGTTAGGGGGGTATTCATTGTAATATGGATGTGCAGGGCACCATGCTGTGCCGTCAGGCATTGGGCAGTATATGGGAGGGTGTACACTGTTAGAAGATTAGGGAACAGTAGCACCATGTGTGTAAAGCACAGCCCATCCAGGCAACACCCCTAGGACAGAACGTGTGATGCAATTCAGTACCCTTTGCTACTGTACCCCAGCCAAGTACAGTATGTAGGCCACGGGTGGCCATGCCAGAGAGCATGTAGGGGAGAGTGACACTATGGTGAGCCCCACTACTGTGCCATGACATGATGTATGTGACATGTTGCCTGCAGGATGTTACTGCCCCAAGCAGGACTCCCCCCATGCAGGGAACATTAGGGTGTGCCTATAGGCAGCAGATGGACACAGGGTGGTGCCATTGCCATGCCACACCACAGCGGCATCAGCCTTAGCAGCAGGGTCCCCCAACTTTACCCACTGCAGAGACAGCACAGCTCATCAATCTAGTCCAGCAGTGGGGGACAACTCTGCTCCCACCAGGGTGCAGGTCACACAGCAAGGCTGAGAGGGCATGGGCATGGAGGGTGATTGGGACATGCGTCAGCAACACCAGCAGCGTGTCCCATAGCATGCATCAGCTGCAGCACTGGTGGCAGGACTTGGTACAGTGTGACCTGGTGATCCTGCAGTGGATGTTGGCCATGGCAGAGCAGAGGGGTAGTGTGATGCAGACGGGACGGGCCCCAGGTGCAGGTGGGGTATGACAACATGTAGCTGGACAGTTGTGCAGCTCAAACACACAGGCCATGGCCAGCAGTGGTGCATGTGTGTAACTGTGTTCCCCTTCCCCACAGGTGCTGGACCCAGTGCCACAGAACAGCAGGTGCAGCAGGAAATGGTGCATCAGCAAGCAGGAAACCAACAGCAGGTGCAAGGCCACCGGCGGTCAGGTAGGCGTATGCACTGTCTACCATGTGCTATGTCCATGCTGTGTGGGTCCATGGTGGTGGGGGTAGGGGCTGTGTGTTGTGTGGGTATGCAGTGTGACCTGGAACAGCACTGACCTTCCCATTTGCTATCTTGCAGGTGGGCAGAGCAGACTAGCCACAAGGCATCAGGCATTGCTGAGAGCTATGGCTCAGCAGAAGGCACAGGATGCAGCGGCCTACCTGCACCACACCCCACTGTCAGGCTAGCGGGGGGTTCCCTGTTGTGTGAATATGGGGTGGGGGTTCTAGTGGGCTGTTAATACTCTTCTTCAGGGGAGCTGTATATTGTATTTGTAGGGGGCTCTGTTGGGGATGTGCCTGGTGGGGGCCCATACTTGATGGGGGCTGTCTGATGTGTGGTACTGGGGGGAGTACATATGGCCTGGGTCTGGGGTGGGGGGGGGGTTGAGTACATAGCGGTGTCTGGTTTTGGGTACTGGGGTGTTCTGTTTGTCACTGTTGTTATCTGATTACTTGTTTGTTCCTCTACTATTGTGTTTTGTTACTGTTCCATTAAAGACTATTTCTGCATCTCTGGCTCTTCGCATCTGTCTATGGTCTGCATGTGCCTGTGTGTGTGTGTGTGTGTGTGTGTGTGTGATTGTGCACATGTGGGCACACATGTTGTGGAGCTGCACTGTCACATGTGCATCCCCAGCCTGAACATGGTATCTGTGTGTCGGATGTCCAACACACAGCCTTGGGCACACGCTGGTGAGCATGGCTGCATGGTGCTCTGTGTGTACAGTAGCACCATGTGCTTTGTCTGGTTCATGTGCCATCACACCATGTGTGTCATGCCTATGTGGCAGCCATAGGCCAATGTGGCTCCCTTCTACCCAGGGGCATGGTGGGCCCTGTAGGTGGCACCAGTGGCACTGCACAATGATGCATCCTACCGCCATATGTCTGCAGGTCTGTGCCACCCGATGCTGTATTCCTTTTGTGATTGAACTGTTTACATGCATCAGTGGCCATGGCAGGTGCATTGTGCCAGGTGGTGCCATCATCACAGCACTGTTCCTCTGCCCTGTTTGTGTCCATCACCTACCTGTGTCTGCATGTCCGTGGTCAATGTGTGCTGTGGTCCTCTGTGTGTTGCCTGGGGTGTCTTCACTCATTCACAGCCATGCCTACCTATGACATGCATTGGCACTGTTATAGCTCCAATGCAGCCATGTGTGTTGCATGGCACCTGGCAGACAGTATCCCACCCCCCCTGTGGCTCAGTGAAGGGGTCGTGGGAGCCTTGCTGTTGTTGGGGCTGCGTTGCACCACACTGTGTCCCCCGTAATGCTGCAGGTACCACCATGGGGGTGGTGGTGGTGGTGTGAAGGGATGTTGGCGGTGGTGGTGGAGGTGGCCATATGCTGCCTCAGTAGAACTGCTGGATCAACTCCTGTCATGCACAGTGTCCTGCCGTTGCACCACCTTGTGACATATGTCCTACCATGCCGTCCGGCTCTCTGTCACCCTCCTGCGGTGCTCCGTCTTCCTGGTTGCTGTCAGGAATTGGTACACGGTGTGCCAGGGTGATGTTGTGGAGGATGCAGCAGACAGGCACTATCCTGCAGGCCATCACAGGGCTGTACTGGAGCAGACCCCCCAAGGTGTCGAGGCATCGAAAGTGGGACTTCAGTAGGCTGAAGGTGCACTCAATGACCCCTCTCATGTTGGTGTGAGCCTCGTTATATCTCTTCTCTGCTGCTGTCTGGGACATCCTCACAGGGGTCATCAGCTATGGCATCTGGGGATATCCACTGTCACCTGTTGGGGGGAGGTTAGATACATGTTGCTGTGTGCAGCCCTGTCATCAGCGTCTCACTATCCTCTGCATAGCACTCACTGCTGCATGCACATGCACTCACATGCAGGCACGCACACATCCTTGGCTGTGTCCATGCACTGCATGGGCTTCCCTTGGCATTGTGTGGCCATCCCAAGACCCTGTGTGTTGCACTGTGTGTGGCTCCTGGCCCTGCCTTTGCCACGTGTGTGGCGTCCCAAGTGTCTGTGTGGATGTCACATCTGACCGTTGCAGTGTATGTCTGCCTTGTGCCCCAGTTGTGACACTGTATCCACTGACACCCACATTCACTGTTTGCCACTCACACACAGACACACTCACACTTGCACACATTTGTTGTTGTCATTCCCCCTGGTACATACCTACAAGCCATCCTCCAGTGATGTCCCCTCTGTCAAAGGCCTTCTGTAGCCCACAGTTCCTGTAGATGTGGGAGTCATGGAGGGATCTGGGGTACTTGGCCACTACATCTAGGATGTAACCTCCACTGTCACAGACCACCTAGATATTCATTGAGTGGTACCCTTTCCTATTTATATATGTGTCCCCATCCTTGGTTGGGGCTTTGATGGCCACATGTGTGTAGTCAATGGCATCTAGTGCATGGGGGAACTGCACCACATTACAGAATGCCTGCTTCACCTGATGCTGCTGTTGGGCATCCCATGGGAAGCTGATGTGTTGTGTGGTGCACTGTATGAGGGTCACAAGGAACCTCCTCAGGTGTTTGGACACTGCTGGCTGGGAAATGCCCACTGTGTCCCCTGTGAGTGTTTGAAATGTGCTGGTTGTGAGGAAGCACAGTGCTGAGCTCATGCGCACCTCCAGTGGCAGTGAGTGGCCCCTGTTGCTGGTGCTGCATAGGTCCCCACTCAGGTCCTGGTATAGCTCCCTGATGCAGCTCTTGCGGAGCATATAGCATGCTAGGCACTGCTGTTCAGTCAGGTCCTCAAAGGTATTGTGAGGGCATCTCACTCTCTGCACTGGTGGCCTTGGTACCATCGTTGGATGCTGTGGCTCGGTCCCCTGGGTCCTGCCTCTGCGCCTGGCATGCCTGCACTCCCAGTGTTCCACTACCATAATGACCAGTAGAGCTCCTATGACTGACATTGCTGTGTGTCTCACTACACTGCTGTCTGACTACGTGGGTGGGGGGGGTTATATGTGCCTGTGCTCTGGTTAGACCAGCTATTCCTTGGTCTAACTTACGTCGGCCTTTCCTGGTGTATTTACTTAAGCCACCTGTTCTGGAATAGCATTTCAGTTGTACTGGTCCATTACACATGTCACAAGCTGCATTATGCAGTGGCACCAGCTTTTTTTGGTGTAACTGTGTCATAACTTACATTTGGTATAGCGGTTGCAGGTTGCAGCATAAGTGTTCTTTTGGAATTGTGCATGTCGCAAGTCGCTGGCATAACTTACGACTTGCACGATTCAGGGCTGGCATACTGCATTTATGTCTGGTGTAGCTGTCTTGGAATTGGGCCCCAGGGATTGAATTTAAAAAAGAAGTATTTCTATTTTTACATTGTGGCTGACTGGCAGGCGATCAGCGGGGGGTTGGAGCTGGAGGTGATTTTCATTATTTCAACTGTGGCCTACAATCAGTGAGGATGGAGACCACTAGACACCAGGGAATCAGGGATTTAATTGAATATATATATATATATTTTTTTACGTTGAGGCCAACTGGCCAACAATTGGTGGGGGATTGATGTGGCTGGTGATCAGAGGGAGAGAGGACCACTAGACATTAGGGACTTGGGATATGTAGCTTCTTGCTTTGTTTTTTTTTCTAAGTGCATTTGTAATATCTTGAATCCAGTTGGTTACAGGACCCAAGGCAGCATGGATTGATGGGGTGGGAGGAGGTCAAACAAATGTGATAGATTTCCCTGACTGGGTGACCAAATAACTAGATCAGGGTAGAGTGGTGGATGTAGCCTACCTAGATTTAGTAAGGCTTTCTACACTGTTCTACACAGGAGACTCATAAGCAAGTTGAAGAGTTTAGGGGAGGGTCTAAATGTGGTTAGGTGGGTAAGAAATTGGTTAATGGAATAGGCAGCAGAAGATGGTGGTAAATGAAGTTCACTCTGAGGAAGGGAGGGTGATCAGCAAGGTGCCTCAGGGATCAGTGATGGGACCACTGTTCTTTACTGTCTTTAAATGTGACAATACAGAGCAGCTGAAATTCAGAGATCAGTGCTGGGACTGGTCTTTTTTAATGTCTTTTTAAGTAAAATTGCAGAACACCCAGAAGGCAAGGTCTGCCTCTTTGTAGAGGACACCAAAATGTGTAATAAGAAGGATGGATGGGTGAGCAGTGTCCTGAGAAAAACTAAAGAAGCAGTCAAGTGTGTGGCAGTTGTGTTTCAATGTGGAAAAAAGTGCACAATAATGCACTTGGGGTACAGAATTCTGGGGGTGGAGTAGAAAATGCATGGGGTGGCATTGACATCCACCAAACAGGAAAGAGACCTGAGGCAATCATACTGGATGAACTAAAGGTGAACAGGCAGTGTAGCAAGGCAGTTGGGAGGGCTAGTGGGATGCTGGGGTGTATAGGGAAGGGTATCACCAAAAGAAAGAGAGAGGTGATGTTGCCTCTGTGTAGACCACTGGTAAGACCCTACCTCGCGTACTGTGTCCAGTTCTGGAGACCACATCTCCAGAGGGATCTAGACAAAGTGGAGGAAGTCCTGTTAATGGCAACTGAAATGGCAGTGGAACCAGGATTGTAAAAAGCTGCACCAGCACTACCAATTAACTGGTGTCTCAATATGAAGGAAAGTGCAGAACTTGGCAACTGTGCAACATTGCAATAAAGGCAGACCCCACAAATAGCATAAGGGCACATCACCTGATGTGTTTCACATTCCATTGAATGCTTTTTAGTGGAATGTGAAATGCTGCAGATAATATGCCCCCCATGCTGTTTGTGGGATCTACACTTTATTACAATGTTTGCACATTTGCAAGTCCTGCACAAAATAAAGGAATCACCTGAAGCATTTTACTTCTGTCTCAAGACCTGGTTTATTGGTGGTGTTGAATGCCCAGCTTTTTACAGTTCCTGGTTCTGGCATTTTGTTGCTGAAGAGCACTCATACCTGAGTGAGACTTTGCTTTTACTTAATAAAATGGTGCATCAGGGTGTGCATCAGAAGCCCTGGGAGGAAAGAGTTAAGGACCTGAACATGTATACACTGGAAGAGAGAAGGGAGATAGGATTGAGATCTTTAAATACTGTACTTCACTGGGGTAAATAAGGTACAGGAGGGAAGTATTTGTCAGAAAAAAACAGTGCCCAAGAATAAGGTGACATGATATGAAGCTGAAGGGGGGATACAGGAGGGATATGAGGAAGTACTTCTTCACAGAAACTGTGTTGTATTCCTGGAACAGCCTTCAAGCTGAAATGGCTGGTGCAAAAATAATGGTGGTGTTCAAGAATGCATGGCATAGGCACACCAGAATGTTAATGAAAAGGAGGGGGATAACAAAGCAGAGATCAAGTAGGATCTGCAGTGATACTGTAGGGACAGAAAACAGGCAGACTACGTGGGCCAAGCGGTCCTTATCAGTGGCAAATTCTCTGTTTCTTTGGTTCTGCATACTGTATTATAGTAGATTATATCAGACTATGGCATCTTCTGTTACTACAAATCCCAGAATCCCCTGAAGCTGACATCCGAGCAGTAGGCAGCAGTGGGAGATTCAATATCGTGCAGTGCATGTTAGACTGTTTATAATCTTGGATAATACATTTTCTGGTGTTGCTCTATTCCAGGGCTAAGTATTGTCCACTGGGACTATACTTATCCAAGGGAGGACAGTGGGACCAGCAAACAAATGATCAGAGATGATATAAACACTAACATGCACTGTAGGCTATTAAACTTCCCACTGCTGCCTACTGGTTTGATGCCAGCTACAGGAGATTTTGGAATTTGTAGCAACATAAGATGTCTGCCAGCAAGTAAGCAAAATGAGTCAATAAAATGTACTATATTACTGTAAACAGAAAGTAAACCAAAATGTTTAGGCACACAAAGTGCACATTAGGACCAGTCCCATACTTCAGTGTAGGGCTCTTTGTGGTGACTGTTCTCCTTTAACACCAGCAAAAATTGTAGTGTGTCATGTAGGTAGGACACAAAGTATTCCCCCTTCACTTTTCATCAGTTTGTTCATGAATACAAATCAGTGCCCCACAGCATGTGACTGCAGAGAATGCTAAACACCTTTCCATAAACTCCTCAAAACCTGGCTTGTAGAGTATTCATTAAAACTGAAAAGTCATGATGAAGATCTGTAAATTGATTTCTTGAGCACATGCAGACATTTTAAAATCCAGACTATTGGTCATATATTTATTTCATTCATTTACTTCAAATTGGAATATTATTGAGGCAGACCCAGTACTTGGCACCATGTATAAAAATAAAATACCAATCTGGAGCCAGAGGGCACGGCACAGAAGTGCGCCATGTGCAACATGGCCACCATGCTGTGTGCATGAACACTGCTTCGCACATTCACACTAAGGCACAGCAGTCATGTTTGGTAAGGCAGGGTGTTACCCAGTGGTGCAACGGACATCCCTGCAAACAATGTTACTTAATAAATTATTTTTTTCTTTTTTATACTTTGACTCCAAATTTTGAACATAGTCTTATTATGACTGCACCTCATAAACCACGTAGGTGAAAATGTTTAAATCCATGGCGAAACACTATTCCACACCACACATGCGAAAATACATTTTGGACAAGGTGTTAAAAATGACAGCTGTATTGTTCATGAGGTGGTGAAAAAAAAATGGCTATGTTGAAAATTTGGAGTCAAAAATATTGAAAATGACTATAGTTATTCACATGCATAAAAAACATTCAATGAACCCCCATAACTCGGCCATTTTTAGGAACTGTTTTGCCAAATGTTCCACATGGCCTTTTAGGGACTCCTTCTCATGAACACAGGTGTTAAAATTTCACTATTCCATCCCAAAAGGTGACTTCGTGCAGCAACTGTGAAATCACCTTCTGGGCCCGATTAGTAAAATGACAGTTGCAGTGTTCCTGAGGTGGGGTCCCAAAAAGGCTATGTTGAAAATGTGGTAGAAAACCGTGAAGTGGAGCACCAGGTAAATTATTGTGATGCTCATTTTGACCAAAAGTAACAGAAGTAGCAAGAGCACCCACAAAAATCAGAAAGCACAGGACTTTGAAGAAAAAAATGAAGTCCATTTATTTAAATGCAAAATTGTATGTTACATGTGCACCGAGTCCCAAAAATAAGTGGTAAAAGCTGTACCAACACTAATGTTTCCCCTGACCACTGTCAGGCATCATCAGAGTGAATCTAAAACATCACAACAATGCCTCCATATAAATAGTGACAACATTACATGTAACTAATTAATTCTGACCAGTCATGAACCAAAAACAGTTTAGTTGTATTATTAAAAGCAGTTTTCAATAAACAACACTAGTAACCATAATTCAGATTTGAAATAGGAGCAAGGTTTGTGTGGAACTTTAAACTGCACATTTAAATCACACTGTTGTTTACATGGGTTACCAAACTTATGCATTGCTAGTTGCAGCACCTCATTTTATTTCATATTGTTACCTCATATTTCATTTAAATATTTCTATCCTACGATCCATATAAAGAATCAAATAAAACTGTGAATAGAGAAAAAAGAGGGTGCAACTACAGCAAATGTCTAGCCCTGTTGATATTGTTGTCTCCCTTGAGGTCTTGGCCCATAATGTCGGGGGTATGTTGCTTGACCTCTGTTCCACTGTTGACCCGAGTAGCTGCATCAGAGGAGGAGAAGAACCTGGGAGTAATGATCACTAGTGACCTAAAACACTGCATGCAGTGCAAGAAAGCAGCAGCAAAGGCAAACAAGATGCTGGGATGCATAGCTAGGGGGATCAGTAGTAGGAGAGAGGAGGTTATACTGCTCTTGTACAGATCACTGGTAAGGCCGCATCTAGAGTATGGAGTTGAGTACTGGTGCCCACACCTCAAAAAGGACATTAACCTACTGGATAAGGTACAGAGGAGGGCTACAAAGATGATAGCCAGTCAGCAGGGCAAAGCATATGAGGAGAGGTTGAGGGCACTGAACATATACTCCCTGGAAGACAGGAGAGAGAGAGAGAGAGAGAGAGAGAGAGAGGGGACATGAGTGGGACATTCAAGTACTTGAAAGGGATAAATAATGTAGATAAGGAATGACTCTTTAAGCTGAGTGGCAACTATATCATGAGGGGGCACATTCTTAAGCTGGAGGGTTGGAGGTTTAGGAGGGATGTCAGGAAGCACTTCTTCACAGAAAGGGTGGTGGATATTTGGAATGCACTGCCGGAAGAGTCCATCTCATTAAAGACAGTGAGCAGCTTTAAGAGAGGCTGGGATAGGCATAGGGGAAGATAAGAATCATGGGTAGGGAGGATGGAAGGAGTGGGGAGGGACGGCAGGGACATTAACTCAAGCTGTGGACCCTGCAATACGAGCCAACTTGATAGACCAAATGGCCTTCTTCTGCTGACTTCTTCATATTTTCATATGTACTAAGTCCAGAATTACCTTGTCACTAATGGGTTCAATCACTAACTGCATGAGGCCTGCTCTGAATGAAGGCCAGGATGTCTTAGCTCCTGGCTGAGGTAGCCACTGGGATGGTGCAGTCCATATCTGGCATATTAACATCCCCCAGCAATAGTACCTCCTCTTTTGTTGCCATCTCATGTATTGTTTCATTAGCTTCCAATCCACCTCTTTCCCACTTGGCTGGAGGCTGTAGATCACCCCTGTGTGAACTGTTGTGCCATTGCCTGGCTCAACAATGACCCCCAGTAACTCAGCCTCCACCTGCCTACCCTGTACTGCTGTAGCTTTTATTCCTTCCTTGATGCAGAGGCCCCCTCCCCTTTTTACCCCCCTGTCCATCCTGAACAGAGCATAATCTGGTACATTTACCTCACAGACATGGTTCACAGTGCACCATGTCTCTGTTATTGCCATTATGTCCTCATCAGCCTCTGCCATCAAGGCCTCCAGATCTGGGATTTAATTTTCCCAGACTACGGGCATTTGTATATGTGACCTTCCATGCAGCATTGCCTGACCTCCTTTAATTCTTTTTTCTGTCTTCTTTTTACCACCTCCCAACCCCAATTACTTTCCTTCATTGCCACCTACTTCTGTTACACCCCTTGTAAATGGGTTTAGGTGTATCTGTTAAGACATTGGCTTTCTGATCTTCTTTACTGACTTGTCTAATGTGTGTGGGGGGCTTCTTGGGTTTCCCTCCTCTCATCTGCCCTGCCCCCTTTGTTAGTGTAAATGCTTGTTGAGGAAGCATTTATGCTTTTCATTCAGGAATGCTGTCCCCTTCCTGGATGGATGAAGGTCATGGCCATTGAACAGTCTTGCATCCTTCCAGATGGGTCCACAGTCCACAAAGAAGCAAAACCCCATCTCCCTGCACCAGCCCATCAATCAAATGTAGAAGCTGCTGATGCAGAAATTCCTCCACATCAGCAGGAGGAGATCTAGAATTAATGTGTGACTTAGTTTTACTTGAATGGATGGGGGGACAGTTTTGGCATGGATGGGATCGGTGCTTTGGCAGGGGACATGAGTGTTTAGGTGATGGTACTAAGACGGTTGAGGGGAGGATTTTGTAGCACATGGGATCTGGGTTATTATGAGCCGGCATACCTTTTAGCCTTTTGTCCTTAAGTGAGGCACATGGGCCTCAAAGTGAGGGACACATACAGTGAAGCCCATCAGGATGAAGTGCAGAGTCATAGGTTTCCTGAATGACAAAAGGGATTAACTCCCATTTAAAATGCATTGTTTGCTGCAGTAATTCAACTGCAGAATTCTGTGACACTGCGCTTTATCCTGGTGGGCTTCATTGTACTTAAATATGAATATAAATGCTCGGGACACTTTGGAAAACCATCGCAGGAACTTGAATAAGGTTTCTTTTTTTATTCAGCATCTCAGAATATTATGACATTTTACGTTAAAGCCAGAATGTCTCTGGACAGTACATTTTCTGTGACGGAGGGGTGAAGGACAAATCATTTTTACAGGGAAAGTGAGAGACATCCCTCATAATGAGGAACAGTTGAGTGGTATGTTATCTGATGCCTCATTTGTTGGGGTACTTGAAAACAGTCTGCTTCTCCTTGAAAGACAAATACAGGTTGAAGAGAGTGGGCGAGTGAGTGAGTGAGTGAGTGTATATGTGTGTGTGCGGGTTGAGGTTACTGAAACAAATGAAGCAAAGACAGAACTAATGTCAATAAAGGATGTTTTTGAGGTTAAAATATTTTTTTAACAAATTTTGTGTATATATAGTTTAGTATTTTTAATTTTGCTAGTCAAATTGAGGAAGTTCTAGACATTTACGCAATTGATTGAACTTCGGCATGCAAAACTGTTAATAAGTTTTTGCAGCTTATTTAAAGAGAGGACGATGTCTCAAGGAGAACTTTGAAAACCATAATATTTAGATTCATCTGGCCTAATATTTGACATTAGCTCTGCAGTTCTCCTATCAGTTATTTATTAGTGAAGTCATATGCAGGAAAACAGGATCTTTGTTCCTTGGGAGCACATCAGCTACTGTTGCTTATTCCCTACCATGTAGCATAATGCTCTGCTTGTTACATCACAATTAGTCCCTTGGCAACAGACTGTGATGTCACAACAGAGGTTTAAAACCTGAACTTGAAAACAAACTGCTGAGGCAAACAAACTCTCAGGGTTACGGATCTTGTTTTTGTGATAAGTTCCTCAGTAATCAATAAGAGGTAGGAGAAATCTATGAAAGATATACTGTATAGCATGCAAGCTGAAATCTTTCTAAATAGCAGGTTTTCTAAAGTGTTACCATTTGCGTCAGTGGCTCTTTAATATCCTGATGTAGTCGGAATAAAATAAAACCATAAATATAAAGGCAGTGAACCGTGTTTTGGTTCTAGACAAACACAATACCTCAAACACACACACACACATATGCATGCACACACATACACTGTTACAACAGTTGTGCACACATAAAGGGTGTGAGTGTGATTAGCAGGATTGGGCAGCTGAACTACAATATTTCATTTTTCAGTAGCGTCCGGCTTTTTCCAACAAAGAAAGCTACTCCTAGAAAATAAACAGTGCATTTTGCCAGAAAAGTGCTGCACAATAGTGCAAAAAAGACCTTGCTCTATGTCCAGAGGAAAAATAAAGTCCCAAATTTTGGGTTCTTTTCAAAAGTATAAAAATATTTTTATGTGCACAATTTTAAAAACACAGGTACATCCCCCCAAGGTGTAGACAAAAGAATGCCCGACAACCATTTTGCACTCTTTCGGTGCTTTTTCGAGGGATCTGTTCTGTTTTTTAATTTTCGTTTTAAATGCAACTCTATTTATACACTTACATATCTTCCAATGTGCAAATGTCTATAAATTACTGACTAAACCATTTAAATTAACATCACCTATCCACATAACAATGCATAATATATTTGCAGACACATAAATCACATAAACAGGCTCAAGAAAGACCTGATTTGGAGCAACCAATCAAATTCATTTGTTAATCATATCCTTTATCACAGTCCATTAAATGTCATTTGTTTCATAATGGTTTCAGTTCCTTATTTGCAGTTGTTTATTTTTGCTTCTTTCAATCCTTTATTTCCTCATTAGTCCTTTAATCATCTAGGTAATTCCATTCATTTTAGTTTCATGATGTACATTTCAAAGTCCCAGAGAGCCCATTTTTCCTCTGGACATAGAACTTTTTTTTTTTCCCCTACTATTGTGCAGCATTTTTCTGACCAAACACACTGTCTATTTTCCAGGAGCAACTTTCTTTGTGTGAAAATACTGTTGGTAGTTTAAGCAACACACCAATATCAGAGGACAAAGTCAAAAAAAGGTAGAACCAACAAATATGGAACAACCAGGAACTAGCACAGGTAACATATACCCCCAGCGTGGTGTACCTTTGAATTTATTTGCACATAGAGAGGATATAAATCCTATACTACAAGTTAACATGGGTAACACTAATATGACTCCAAGCTCTGGAGAAAATATAGCTATTGAGATGGCCTTTAACCAGTTGCAAAGGATAGCACTATGCGCTTGCTGTATATATTGGCAGCAAACTATGATACAAGTATATATAGCAGTGGGAAGAGCTCCCAGAGGCTTGAGAATTTGAATGCTTCCAGCCTTTGGTATCGAAAGAGAACTCCTAATGAAAGTTTGAGATACAGCTAGATTCAAAGACAGCATATTGTAAATAGAATTATTGTTAGAAGATTCCAAAGTATTGCAACAGGTAGCACAGGCTGAGTTACAAATAAAGGAACAGGCATTTGTGAAGTTATTGAATCACAGAGACTATAAATTGTACGAAGAAGAACTGAAAAAAATCCATTGATATCCAGGATAGTAAAGTGAGAGCAATTAAACAAAAGAAGTTTCAAAGGGACTTCAATAACTATGAATTGGGACATATTTTTGATTGGCAACAACATGAGCATAATGAGATAACATCTACTCCAAAATCTATTTTAAGAAAAACTAATGAAGAGGCCAATGATTTGAACAACTCAGATAATATTGTTTTTTTTAGCCATGTTCCCACAGGAAGACACCCCACGGAGGAATCCCAGAAAACTTTTCCAGCAAGAGGATGACAGAAGAGAAGCACAGAAAGAGGCAGATGCAGCCATCAAAGGAGAAAAACCATCCATGAGAGGTATCCAACAGGGAGGTCAACAGTGGAACAGAGTTCAAGCAACATACCTCCGATATTATGGGCCAAGACCTCAAGGGAGACAACAATATCAACAGGGAGGAAAGCCACAACTATACATGCAAGGGGGATGCAGCAGCAGCCAATCAGACAATGAAAGAGTAAATGGGACCACAGAGATGGTACAATCAGCAGAACAAGAGAAGGCACTATTATTGGTAAACATATCTAATTATGAATTGCCTGGAGATGAAATATCAGTACTGCAAAAATGCTTGTCATTTATAGCAACTCAGAACAGTAGACTCTCAGATAGCATTATTGAGTTGTAAAAATTCACAAGAATGCCAAATTTGAAATTTTTTTTTTCAGAAGAATTTGGGAGAACATCAAATGGCAGGGGATGGGGAAGTACAAAAATAATATGAATAATGAAGGGGTATTTTAAAAAAAAAGATCTACATTTTGTCCACCCCACCCCCCTCACTATCAGTATTTAAACAAGTGGTGGAAGCTGAAATTAGAAAAGTGTATGAGATAAATGAAAGATCCTCTTAAGTAAACATCAGTAATGCAGAAAGACAAGCTTTGAGAGCCCTTGAACAAAATGTATTTATTCATTTAGTTTTTGTTGACTGGGTAAGTGCACTAGACAAATTCTGCCTAAAACACTGACTTTTAAGCCTGCTGATAAGGGCAGAGCCATTGTAGTTATGGATATAAAGAAATATATACAAGATGTTCTAAGGCAGTTAAATGATATTACCCCTTGTAGGAAATTAAGCTATGACCCTACCAGCAGGTTTAAAACAAAGATAGTAAATCTCATAAATAATGCACATCCTCCATGGTTTGATTGATGAAAACATTGGGTACTTGCAACATTCTACATTTTACAGAAGAGCCACAAAACATTGGAAGATCCTCCCAGCTGACTGATTGTTGCAAGTATTGGTTGTCTAACAGAAAAATTTTCCCAGTTTGTAGAGTTCCACCTGAGACCAATGGTTGGTAATTTACAATCATATATAAAGGACACCACAGACTTACTATATAAATGATTGAATATTCACGTGGAGATGTTACATCTTTGTATTTGAATGTGCCCCATACTGGTAGTCTTTCTGCATGTGATGCTTTCTTGAAAACTGTAGTGAATTTAGTGCTCAATTTGTGGATTTTTTTGGTGGAAAGTGCAGAACTGATCTTGACAAGTAATTATTTAATTTTCTTGGATAAATTCTAGTTACAAGTAAATGGAACAGCAATGGAAGCATCATTTTCTTCTAGTTATATTAATTTAAACATGGGCCAATGGGAACAATGTTATATTTTGAATTCTGTACTAAATCCGTTTTTTTTTTTTTGAACAATTGCGCAATATTATACATTTACAATATTGTCAATCTCTTTTTTGTCTGGGGGGGATCATTGAAGAACTAGTAGACTTCAAGGAGAATCTACATACCTCAAATTCAAACTTGAGGTTTACAGTAAATGCATATTTAAATAAAATTGCATATTTTGACATGGAAAACAGTAGCTAGAAATTCTATTTTAGATGTCTCAAGTATGCATCCAAAACACATGATTCATAATATTCCAATGAGCCAATTACTACATGTACGCAGGAACTGTTCACAACAGGAAGATTTTGAAGAAAGAAGTGATGAGGTGTATGATAGTTTTTTTAGGTAGGATTACAGTCCCACAGTATTAGATCCTGCAAGAAAGTGGGCAAAAACACAGGATAGAATGGTACTCTCAGATCCTGATAGAAATAAAAATAGAGAGAATAATAATGACAAGGGGAATATACAGAATAAATTAAAATTCTTACACACTTATTCCTACAAATCTCACAGTATTAGAGATATGATTAATTCAAATTGGAATATTATTGAAGCAGACCCAATACTTGGCACCATGTATAAAAATAAATTACCAACAATGGTTTACAAGTGAGGTAGAAACTTGCAGGACAGATTGGTGCACTCACTGCAGTGGAGAAACGAGGAAAAGGTAATAACTGTTTTTAATGCTGAATCTCCAAGAGGCTGTACAATATGTGGAAAGTTCAAATTTTACAAATATGTGAAGAAAACGAAAACTTTCCAACACCCAGCAGGAAAACAGATTCATGAGATAAAGGATCTCATAACGTGTGATATAAAAGCAGTAATATATCTGGCTAACTGCCCCTGTGGAAAGTTTTACATAGGCAAAACTAGACACACCTTCAAGTCTAGGGTGGGAGAACTTGTTAGAGATATTGCTAATGCAAATGAGAGGAATGCACTAGCCATGCATATTAAACATGCAATAAATGCAGATCAGAAAATATGGACATATATGAGAATTGAAAAAGTGAGATTGGGATCGGGAGCGCTGCATAATTTGTTGCTGCAAAAAGAATCTATATGGATTTGTGATCTAAATACTCTGTATCCTCCAGTTTTAAACAGGAGGTTTGACTATAAACCTTTTTTAGTATGTAATACATAAGTAGTGGATGCTGTCTTTGTATTTTTATAGTGTATCTATATGCCATTTCAGGCTCTCTGGGACTTTGAAATTTGCATCATGAAACTAAAATGAATGGAATTACCTAGATGATTGAAGAACTAATGAGGAAATGAAGGAATGAAAGGAGCAGCAATGAACAACTACAAATAAGGAATTGAAACCATTGTCCCAGATTCTCCCTTTTCCCTCACAAATGACAAACTCTTTATATGTTGTTGTGCTCAGATTGGCAATTCATTTATTATAGATCATATTCTCATTTACAATTCAGTCATCATTTATTATTGTCTCTTCCATAACTACATATTGTATGCATATGTATATATATATATATATATATATATATATATATATAGTATATGTATATCAGTCTCTGATTATCTCACTTTCTTTCTCTTCTTGCTCCCCCAGGTGAAAATCTGGGTGCCTTCTTCATCTCGTTTTTGTGGTAGGCAACAGTGAGAACCAAGACTGCTTTTTTCTCCTTCAGTTCCTTCTCCTTCTCATCATATTCATTTTTCTCTCCCTCCTCTCCTTCTTCTCCCCCTTTTTTCCCCCCTTTCTACAACCATCCACCTCCAGCAGCCTCATCCACCTACCGGACCACCACTGCCATCCACCTCTGGCAGGACCACCTGTTCCCTTCCTTTTATACCTTCTCAGCTCTCTTTTTGATGGGCAGGTGGGAGGCAACAAAAACTTCAGCAAAAAGTGACTGACCACCACCGTGCTGGACCTTAAATACCCCTTCTAGCCCCCCCTTTCCTGTCAACCTACTCATTGTTCTGCTCCCCCAGTCCCTCTCCCTAGAGCCTCCCCTCTTTCTGAGCACACCATCTTGCCTTACAGGGTAGGGGTGCTCCAATTCAACACACAGCTCCTGGAAACTGGCCAACATCCCTTCTGTCTCCTCCCTACCACTGCCAATTAACAAAAAGTCATCTAAATAATGTAAAACCATCCTGTGCCTTGTTTTTTCTTGAAATATCCACTGTAAACAGGTGCTGAATGTTTCAAATGCAGCACAGGCTATGGAACACCCCATGGGCATGGCTTTATCAAAATAGTATTAGTCCCCTACCTTGAAACCCACTAGGTCCCATCTTCCCGTCCTCCCTCCTAACTGGAAGCAATCAAAAAGCGGACTCTATATCTGTCTTGGCCATCCAGGCATCAGGAGTTGCTTTTATAATCTGTATTGTTTCCTCCAGTGTGGCATAGGAAACCTTACTAAATTCCTCCCCTATAAAATCATTCACTGATTCCCCTTCTGGATATGATAGGTGGTGAATCACCCTATATTCTACTTTCTGCTTCTTGGAGATCAGACCCAATGGAGAAATTCTCATGTTCCTTAATGGTGGGGTTGCGAACGGCCCCTCTATTCTGGCCGCTGTTTTTTCTTTTGCTATCTTTTCTCTCAAAGTGTCCTCCTTTCCTTTTACTGACCCTAAATTGTTGACCTCTCTTGCCATTCTGGGGCCATTGCAGTGTACCGGAAAACCTGTCCTAAAACCCCTGTTTAATGATTCTGCTCCCTTTCTGCCTGGATATCTCTGGAACCATTTTTCCTATGCCTCTACCCTTATGGAGGTTCTTGCCATCTTAAATTGCTCGGGCCTTCCCTTTTCTCTTTGTCCATCCCCTTTCCTACTTACCCCATCTTGTTCCCTTTGGTCAGTAAACCTGACCCCACTGACCATTATATCCTCTATCTGTCAAGCCCCTTGCCATGATTGCCCCCTATATCCCTGTCCTTCCTGAAAGGGCCTCTGTCTGATCCCCCCACCTGAGCCCCTTGTGTCCATGCTGTCATGCATCTGCTGACCAGGTGGGTTCCCCCACATCTCGACCATGTTTGTCGGAACCAGCATTGGAGCCATGAACAAAATGCTCTGTTGTATCCCCAGCAAAACTTTTTGGGGGGACCCTCCTCTCTTTCCCACTTCTCCCTCCAGCGTGGATTGGTCAGTCACATAGTCCATCCACATATCCAACTGCTTGGTATCCCATCTCACATCCCCATATGTTGCCATTCTTTGTCAAAAGAACTCATCATAGTATATCCATCCCACACCCCCTTTTGCCTTGACTCTTCTTATTATCAATGAGTACATTATCAGTTGGATGCCCAGTTCTGGTTTTCTTTCCAGCACTATTGTTAAGTATGTGGCAAAACTCACAAACCATCCAACCCACATTTTTCCCTTCATAAATTTGTCCTCATCTTTCTTCCCCAATAGCACCCCAGCAGCCACCATCTCACTCTTCCTGATACTCTATTTTGCAGCAGCTTTTGTAGCTAGCGGTATGTGCTCCCCTATTCTCATCCTATGTCCTTGGTCCCTTTTCCTACACTGTCAGCTGCCTTTTTTGCCTCTCTCGTTTTCTCTTTTTCTGACCTGATCTCAGCCAGGGCCGATTCCATCTGTCCCAAACCCCCTGACCTAAGGGCCACAATAATTTGACCTATGTAATCTTTGATGCTTTCTTCCACTGCACCTAATACTTTACTTGTGGCTTTTTCCATTCCCTGTGGCCTGTTGTCCTCCTGCAGTTGGGTGCTTGGTTGAGGCTGAGGAACCAGTGGGCAGTGGGTACTTTGTCTGGGCCCCGGTAGCAGGACTACGACCTGGTCCTGAGGGGGTACTGGCGGTTCTGGTACTTGGGATAATGGTGGGACCGGGCTGGCTGCTCAGGGAGGTGCCATCCACAGCGGCTGCACCCTTCTTGGGCTGTGTGGCCTCCTCACTGGCCTTTTTCCCCCGCACCCCTTTCCATTTTTCCACTTTCCTCTTTTCCCCAGATCTCCCCAGTTCCTCCTCTTCTACCATTTCCCACATGTTGTTGGCCTTCTCTGCTAATTCCACAATCGCCTTGTAGGCATCCTCTTTTATAGGCCTGTTCCTCTTTGGTGCCATCTCTCTCTCTCCCTCAGGAACCTAATAATTGCTGTGAAAAGAACTGAGAAACTGTCTTCGTTAATGCTCCATATTGCTGTTAATCTTGCCTCACCTTAGCCAGGATACGCCTTTCCTTACCATTATGTCTACGCTTATTATTTCATATATATGTATGTATATATGTATATGTGTATATATATATATATATATATATATATATATATATATATATATATATATATATATGTATATATATGTATGTATATGTATGTATCACTATTCTTTTTTTCTGTAGCCCCTGCCTGTCAACCATGAGCATCAGTCAAGCACCACCCTGTCTTGTACCCATCTGTCTGCTTTGGCCCTCCATTTTTTCCATTTTTTGCCCCCTTAGTCACTCTTCCATCATCCCCCCCATGTCGCACCAATGCATGGTTCCTTACTGACCAGCCCTTGCCCTTTTTGTTGTGTGTGTTTAACGTCATTGCTCCCCTCCTGCCCTCCCCCTATTTGCTGCTCCCTGACTTTGTGTGCTGGTTCGGCGGCCCAGTCCCCCTTGTGCTTGAGGCCTCACCCAGCCTATCCGCACCATCTCCTGTAATTGTTGAAGCTCTTCGTGCTACACTTGTGCTACACTTGTGCTACACTCATGCTACACTTGTCTACAGAAAAGCACAAGCCAGCATCATGCCATTTTCAACCTTTGCCTCCCCAGTTGGTTCTTTTCCTTTGAAGAGGCCCTTCAGCAGCGCGTGACGTCACACCGCATGGCCTTCGCTTGTTCCCTTCATCACAGCACTAAATGCAGGCCTGCTTCACATTTTTTAGTTTATTCCCCTCCGTGTCTCACTCGAATTACCTCATTTTTCTTTCAGTGAGGAATCAGCACCCTGCCCCCCCTTACCGCCATTCCACCAAACAGACTTCTAGGCCTCTGTCCCCCATTGCCCAGCTTCTACTATCCTGTGAGGCTCTGCCACGTGGCCTCATCCTGTGCCCTCTCTCCACAGCCTTTAGGCCCTTAAACCCCAACAGTATCCTCTTAAATGAGTTCTGCACTCACCCCTCATCATTGATCTGCTCTGTACCGCTGCACCCATAACACATTCTGACCAAATGCGCTATTGTAGCTCCCTTCAACTATTATGAATGAAGAAAGCCCCCACAATACACAAGCTTGCCACTGTTACCAACAAATGCCTTCCACAGCTTCTGACCTAGAGGACTCAACCAGAATCATCTCCAGTTGCAAAAAGGCCCCATCACAGTGTCTGACGTCATGCTGCGTGGCCTTACTCATGCACCCCAAACTCATCTCAAACTCACTGTCTCCACTGGCTGTCTCCTGTTTTTCATCACATTTGTGCCATGCTTTCATCAACAAACAACTCTTCCCCAATATCCCTTGTGCTAGGCTGCTGCTAGGCCTGCCGCTTCAGTCGCATATTGTTCAGGCTTGCCCCTGATGGTGCCCTCTGCCTAAGCGGACCTACGAATCTCTTTTAAGACCATTTTCCAGCATAACTCAGAACTACACACTTTCCTTCAACAACTGTACCGATATACCCACAATTCACACTCTGTCTAAGCGGACCTATGAATCTTCCCCCTTATTCTTTAACCAATTACAGCAGTACTCAGTACTATTCCAGTCTTTTTGTTCCAACAACTGTGCTGAACTACCCAAAATTTGCAGTCTCTTGCATCTCTATCCTTACCATGAATTCTGTCAGAGTCAAAGCCGTGTATTCAAACCGTCCACCATAGCCTTTTTTTTTTATTGTTTCTCCCCTTGTGGTTGCTTACCTTTTCTGATGTCTTACCACAAACCTCTTATCCTCTTACAGATCGAATTGTCAATCTGATGTGCTGTAGTTTCTGTAAGTAGCAACAAAAATGTCTGCAAAAAGTGGCTGAGCCACCACCACCTTAAATACCCCTTCTAGCCCCTCACCTTCCTGTCTATCTACCCATTGTTCTGTTCCCCCAGTCCCTCCCACTAAAGCCTCCCCTCTTTCTGAGCACACCATCTTGCTTTACAGGGTAGGGGTGCACCAGGACAATTTGATCTGCCCCATAAAGGGAAAACTCTATTATGAAACAAAAGACATTTAATGGACTATGATAAAGGACTTGATTAACAAAAGAATTTGATTGGTTGCTCCATATCAGGTCTTTCTTGACCCTGTTTATGTTATTTATCTGTCTGCAAATATATTATGCATTGTTATGTGGGTAGGTGATGTTAATTTAAATGGTTTACTCATTAATTTATTGACATTTTCATGTTGGAGAGATAAGTAAGTGCATAAACTGACACCTCCCCAGCTAACCTATTAAGGGACCAATTAAGCTCCCACTACATTGGTGATCAAAGAGTTGACTCTTCCTTTAGCTTCAAACCTATACTGTTGAAACAAGTTGAGGATCTATTATGGCATCTGGATACCAAAAAAAGTGCAGTAGCAAACCTTCTGGACCCCTTCTTTCTAAAGATTGCATGCCATGTGCTTGCAGTCCCCCAACACACCTCTTTAACCTTTCCCTAAACTCTGGCTCTATTCCCACACTGTGGAAGACAGCCCAAGTAGTCCCGCTTCTAAAATCAGGGGACCCTATGGATATTAATAACTACAGGCCCATTTCCATTCTACCTGTGTTATCCAAGATGCTGGAGAAATTAGTGAGTATTCAGTTAAGGGAATATCTGGACAATACTAACCTATTAAACCCAGCTCAATCTCGATTCAGGGCCAAACATAGCACTATCACTGCATTAGCCAAGGTCACAAATGATTGGCAAAACGAATTGGATAAAAAGAACAATGTCTGTGCAGTATTCCTGGACCTGAGCAAAGCATTCGACACCGTGGACCATGAACTGCTACTCTCAACCCTACACTCCATTGGCCTAGATCCATCCTCCCTTAAGTGGTTCAGATGCTACCTCTCCGGTAGATCACAGCAGGTAAAAGCTGAAGGTGACCTATCCCATTAAGACCACTGTCAAGAGGAGTCCCCAGGCCTCTATTCTGGGTCCTATCCTTTTGCCATTTATATAAATAAAATTGATTCAACCTTACCAAGTCCTCAGTACACCTCTTTGCTGATGGCACTGTTCTGTATGTCAGCAACCCTTCGCCTACAGTTGCTCATGAAACTTACTAACAGAATTCTCCCTGTTACAACATCAGCTACTCGAGAAAAGCTTCTGCTAAATGCAAAGAAAACCAAAGCAATGATGTTCACAACTCAAAACTCCACCAACACATCCTCTCTATCAATCATCTCCCAGCTATGCACTATACTTGGAGAAAATCTGGAGTATGTTGAAAATTTCAAATACCTAGGTGTGTGGATTGACAACAGACTTGACTTCACTCAGCATCTAGAACAACTGTTAAAAAAGCTCCACCTAAGGCTTGGCCTTCTATAGATTAAAACCCTTCCTTAACAGAGGCTCAAAGATGAGATTAGTCCAGGCCATCTTTCTATCAGTCATTGGCTATGCAGACTTCCTCTATAGTCACTGCCCCATTTCCTACCTTCAAAAGTTGGATACCTTATATCATAGAGCTATAAGGTTCATTACAGACCTGCCATATAATACCCACCATTGTTCTCTCTATGACGCAATTGGACGGGTTTCCCTTCATGTCAGGAGGAGCAGAAATGCAGCTCTATGGATCTACAGAGCTTTATCAAAAAAACTCCCAAGCTATATCCTGGACTGCTTCAACTAGAACACTCCTAGCTCCTATGCCCTAAGAAGCAACAATATCATCCTGCTTAAATTGCCCAAAGTCAACACCAAAATAGGGAGGGCAGCAATCAGCTATTCTCTAGCTATAGCATGGAACACCCTACAAAAATCCCTAAAACTGTCCATTATCATTCCATTTACATCCTTTAAGAAGTACTGTACAGCCTTCTTCACAGAGAAATGCAGTTGCTACCGCTAGAGATAGAATAGTCATCCCACAAAATTATATTCCAATCACATATGGCATATTCCTTCCAGTCAGACACCCCAGTATATGGCACCCAATATTCCCTTCACCATCCTTTTACTCATTATGTGTGTGACTGTCATGACCCTCATTGGGATATATATGTACTGTACATATTGTAGATATTAGTTTAACCTTCTCTTAACTGAGTTTCAACATGTGAATTCACTGTATATTATTGTGTTTTAAACATCATTTTTTGTTCTGTATGTATAACTGTCTTATAAGTATGTGATGTAATTGCTGTGTATCAACTCGAACCTTGACCTTATCAGGTCCATCTTGTAAATGAGCCTTGCTCAATGATGATCACCTGAATAAATAAAGATTTGATTGATTGATTGATTGATAAATAGGGTTGCATTTAAAAAAATTAAAAAGAACAGATCCCTTGAAAAAACATTGAAGGGGTGTGAAATGATCATCGGGCATTTTTTTGTCTACATCCTGGGGGGATGTACCTGTCTTTTTAAAATTGTGCAAATAAAGATGTTTTTATACTTTTGAAAAGAACCCAAGACTTATGACTTTATTTTTCCTCTGGACATAGAGTGGGGTCTTTTTTTCCACTAGGGTCCAACTTTACACATTTTTACAGAGTACTTAATGGTGTTAGCACAGCTGAAATGCAAAATGTCATTTTTACTGGGGTCCTGATTTATAGATTTTTACAATGTAGTTACTCCAGACAGATCAGTTAGCACACACTATCTCTTTTTCACTGAGAGGGGAGGAATTTAAAATAGGCTATTAAAACACATTGCCATTATGTGTCTGATCTGAACAGAGATGCAGTAAAGAAATGGTTAAATACAGTATACTACTAGAAGTTACCTTAGGGTTGTAGATAAAGTACTAGGAAATTCAAGGGTTAAAACTTCTGTCTAGTTTAGTGAAGAATCAGCAGGGGTCATGAGAGCAATAACTCAAAGCTATCCTCAGTAATAAATAAGAGGTAGGAGAAATCTATGGAAGCAGTAATACCCAACAGGGTGGGTGGTATTGGGCAATACTGGACTGCCCAGGGGTGTAATGAGGCTCGATGCTGCAGGCAGAGGGCCTAATAGACCCTGAAAGGTCCGGTATTGCCCATACCACCCACCCTGGAGGGTATTATTGAACTTAGAAAATGGGCACAGTAAAAAGAAATGGCAGAGAAAAAAATTAATAAAATAATTAATTGACATTAAGTTTTATAATTAAATAATTCCTCTGCCTGTACTGGAACAGGGAACGTTTGTACTAATGGAGATGCTGTAGTTACAGAAATTAAAAGATAACTGGTGAAATGCTTTTGGTGCCCCTACAGCACAGTTTATGTTTCTACAGTCGAACCCCCCACCCCATGGAGCAGTTTCATTTGGAAGCCTACCTTTTGTTGTTTCTTTTTTTTTATATTGGGGAGGAGGAGAGGTGCAGAAGAGTTTTGATCAGCGACCTGGTAAAACAGGGGAATGACAGGTATCTTTCAAATCTTTCAGATGTGGTGGGAGTCTGCAGTTCGTTTTAAAAACCCTCTGTTGTGATGGAGCGTGACCACATTAGAAATTTATTTTAAAATAAAACAGTCAAAGTGTACCACTTTGTTTTCAATTATAGAGAGACAATGCAGCAGAATTTGGGAACTACCTTAGCTAGGCAACAGTAGTGCTGCCAGGAAACACCGGCGGTATCTTGGAGGATACCAGGCAGGATGCGAGGGGGTTAAAATGTAGCCTCTTCTGAGGGAAAGGGAGAGCTCTTTGGTTCGCTGTGATGCTTGGTTGCAATTAGCGAGAGCAAAAAGCCATTGTCAGTGAAACTCACAGACTACTGGAGGAGTGGGATGAGAGCGGTGTGCTGTCTCATGTATGCAGAAAGTCACGGGGCATTGAGGTAGAAGATGGCATTGTAACAAAAAAAAAAACTAAAAAGTAGCCCTAAATATGGCAAACAAAGGATTGTACGTGGGTTTTTTTTGACAGTTGGCACTGAACTACAATGTGTTGGGGTAATATCTCTCACTAAGCGAAAGATAAAAATGGTGGCGATTTCACATTTAGTTTGGTGGTTTTGGCCAATCATTAAGCAGGGCGCACATAGATTCATGTGTGAGTGAAGGGGCACTTGGGCTGGCACTTTTTATTTCCTGGGCATCTATTGAAAGTTAATGTACCCCCCGGCAGGGGTACCAGCCAATCAGATGCCAGGAAATAAAAAGCCTATTTTCTAAGCAAGATATATAACATGCAAGCTAAATTGTATCTAAATGGTAGGTTTTCTAAAGTTTTACTGGATGCACCGGTGGCTGTTTAATACCCTGCAGTACTGGGGAGAAAAATAAAACTATAAACATAAAGGCAGTGAACAGTGTTTTTAGTTCTAGGCATACACAGCTCCTTGAAAACACACACACACACACACACACACACACACACACACACAAACACACACACGCATACACACACACACACACACACAAACACACACTGTTACAACAGTTTTGCACACATAAAGGGTTTGGGTGTGATTAGCAGGATTTGCAGCTGAGCTGCAATATTTCACTTTCAGTGGTGTCCTGCTTTATACATTTTTACAGTGTACTTAGTAGAGTTAGCACAGCTGAAATGCAAAATCTCATTTTTACTGGGGTCATGCTTTTATAGATTTTTACAATTTAGTTACCCATAATAGATCAGTTAAGATGCAGTATTTCATTTTTACTGAGAGGGGAGGAATTTAAAATACTCTGTTAAAACACATTGCCATTATGTGTCTGATCTGAACAGAGAGATGCAGCAAAGAACTGGTCAAATACAGTATACCACTACATAGAAACACAGAAATTGCTAGCAGATAAGAACCGCTAGGCCCATCCAGTCTGCCCATAAGTCCTTTACTTAATTACAGCTTTTGATCCTCCCCTGCTTAACCTCTATGGTTCCCCTATGTTTGCCCCATGCATGTTTAAATCCAGCCACAGTGCTCACTCCTACCACCTCCTGTGGCAGATCATTCCACACATCCACCACCCTCTGCATGAAGAAAAACTTCCTCATATTCCCTCTTAACCTGCCACCTTCCAATTTCATGTCATGCCCCCTAGTTCTTGTACTCCTCCTGTGTTGTAAGAGCCCCCCTTCCCACACACACACACACACACACACACACACACACACACACACACACACACACACACACACACTGTTTATGGAGAGAGAAGAAGATGATTTCATCCAATCAAAATCAGTTTATTGTTTGGCTAGTAAGCCTTTGCAATCATAATAACATACGAACATGCATAGCACCTTAAATAGACAATATTTACATACAATTTCACTGCTTAGAAGTACTAGTTTACATCCAGAGTCATGAAAGGAAATAAATTACAACCCAGCTCAAATACACAGATCAATTATACAGAAGATAACAATTCTTTCTAATCCAGAGGTTTGCAGAGAATGTCATAATAATTAAATCGTCTGTATTCGTTTTTTAATTTGCATAATAGCATGAAAATATTTTGCCATCGTATCCACTGACCAGGGATCTTCTGTGTGAGTTAATATATTTGTTAATAGACCCCTATCAACAGTATAATGTGCTGGGAGAAAAGAACTTAGCCAGTATTTTCTCTGTTTCTCATACCATGTACAGGACCATAATACATGACTCAGATCTTCCCGCTCACCATTCCCACAGTCACATTCCTCTGTTTGAACTCCTGTTTTTTTGTACCTAAACACCAAAATATTGCTACTAAATTGCTCAAATTTATAGGTCATAAACACAGATCTAAGTTTGGGATCTGTAACTATATCAAGGTACGGTTTAAACCCGTGATAAAAATTATTTATTGAAAACCAGTGGGAATAGAGAGAAGGTGCAATTATTTCCATATCAGTTGCATCCCACTGTCTATCCACTTTGAAATGTATTTATTATATTTCAAACTGATTGTAATACCCTTCTCTACTGCCCATCTGAGGTTATTCAATGTGTACCTATCAAGTAATAAACTTATACCATTGTACCAATAGCCCTGTTGAAAACCCATGCTGTGCCAAATTTCTTTCTCCTTGAAACATTGTTTTGCTAATCTGCCATCCTCCATCCTTGTTAACTTGATCCAATAACTCAATTTTTTAGTTTCAATCAATTCATGAATATAAGTCCAAGTGCTGACCTCAAGTAGGCCGCAGGACATGAATGACCCAATCTTAGTAAATTATGAAGAACCTTATGAAGTGGCACCATAAGTTTATTTGTATCCTTTATATCCCAAACCTCAGAACCATAAAGGAGCTGCATATAATATTTCATCTTTATAACTTGAATTAGGGGTCTGATAGTCATTCCTCTATAATTACAGTAAAACTTACTTAACCCCAATAAGGTATTTTTTAGTTTGGCTTGAAGCAATTCCACCTGCATTGTCCAGTACAGATTTGCTTGTACCATCACCCCTAGATATATATATAATTTGGTACCACTTCTATTTTATCTTTTCCCACAAACCATGTGGTCTTGGTAATATTCTCTTCAAAAATGAGAACCTTGGACTTACTCATATTTATCCTGAGATTCAAAAGCTTAGATCTTTCATATAAGAAGTTCAGTTTGGACTGTAATCCTTTTTTAGTCAAGGAAAATAATACAATGTCACCTGCATAGGCTAATAGAGAGCAATACATGTTCTTAATTTTTGGGGAATTCTGATCAACCAAACTAATATCAAGTAGCATTTTTTCTATATACAATATAAAAAGTAAAGGGGTGAGCAGACATCCCTGACTGATGCCCTTTTTACTATCAAGGGCACCAGATACCTGACCATCACAACCCATTCTAATTTTTACCCAAGTGTTGGAATATAACTGGGCCAAAATAACCACCAAATTCTGGTCAGTACCTTGATTGATCAGGAGTTCCCATAAAGATTCCCTTGAAATACTGTCAAAAGCATCAGAATGATCTATAAACACAGTGTACAATTTTTGACCTCTAAGTCTAACATATTTCTCATTTAGGTGATTGAGAATAAACAAATTATCATGGTGGAATGATTAGGCCTAAAATCAGCTTGGTATACTGTAATCCCTCCTGTCCAATCTACTTCTTTTCTGAGCCTTACAAGTATTACCCTTGAAAATATCTTTAAATTAACATCTAAAAGGCTGATCAGCCTATACATTACTGGATCATCTAGACTCCTCTTATGTATGGGAACGAGAGTTGCCCCCTTCCTTGTCTCTGGATATTTGTTAGACTCAATACATTTATTATAGAAAATAGTCAAAAACTTTGGACCATAAAATGGGATCTGTTAAATATGCTTCAGCGGGGATCCCATCTGGCCTGGTAGCTGTATTCTTTTTTAAAAGAGTACATGGCCATGAGAACCTCATCCACTGTAATATACTCAAATGTGGAAATAAAAGGACATATCATAATAATGTTAGAGCTCTCATCTGGATCATAAAAATTTTTTTTTAAATAATCCACCCATAAATGCTCAGGAATATAGGTGTCAATAGCAACTTTATATTTATTTGCCTCTTAGCAACCAAGGTCCAGAATGCTTTAGAGTCTTTATTCTCAACCACTGTTAACATTTGGTGCCACTGTGCCTCATAATAGTTTTTCTTTTTATCCCCAATTAAAATGTTATAAGTTCTTCTTGCTATGTTTAGATCTGCCAGGGTTTGCCTAGATTTAAATTTACAATATAGGCTATAAAGTTTCCTAATATTGGCTTTTGAATTCCTACATTCCTTATCAAACCAAGTATTTGTACCCATATATGGCTTTCCCCTAACAGGATGTTCCAGTTTGACTCTTATCTCTTCATATAATATATACACACCATGAAGCAGAGTTGGAAAATCCTGCACACTTAATATTTGCAATGTTTTATTTAAGAAAGATTGTTTGATCAATAACGATATGTCACCCTGAAGGGTCTGTCTCCATACTATCTTCTTTGATGCTCTAATTTCTGTAAACAACAAAATATCTGATACTCTAGTATTACTATTTTTCTTAGGATTCTTAGTTTCTATAACTACAGGGTACTGGTCACTTTATGCTCTTGTGCAGTTTTTAAGATCTTTCCAAAAATCCATAGATCCCATCCAACAAATATAATCTATAATGGAGGCACCCTTTGTGGAGACATAGGTATAGTTACCTTTACTGTCCCCCTTATTTCTCCCATTTAAGGGGTAAATATTAGGCTCCTTCAGGATATTAATCAACAGCCTACCCATTGCATTGATAGTTGTGTCCTTAGATTGCCTATGCTACCTTGCAACTTCCTGGCTGACATACTTAAACATAGAATTATCTAAAATGCCATCAAAGGCACCTATCTGAGCATTAAAATCGCCAGCCATCAAGAGGTCAGCTTTTGGAAACATCTGACTTGCCTCCACAATAAGTTTATTTACATCTTTCCATAAGGAGCTATTGTAATAAGATGAACTCTCTGGGGGGATATAAGAATGTATTATTATAAACTCCTGATGCCTGTCCTTCAAATATATCCCAATAAAATTGTTACAAATTTTCCAGTTTTCAGTCTTACAAAAACTACCCACTTTAATCATTGTAATTAGCCCACCTGAGCACCTCCCAAACCTTGCATTTCTAGATCCAGGGATCTGGAAACACTCATAGCCATTTAATTGTACACTACCACTCACAGAGTGTCAAGTTTCTTGCAAACATATGATGTCAAAACCTGCTAGAAATGTTTTACACTCGTAGTCTACCATGTTTGAATGCCAACCTGCAATATTCCATGTTAAAAATAGGGTCCCTATATTAGTGGAAGTAGCTGACTCTAAAGATGGGTCCTCTATATTAATTAGTCATTCCTCATTATACCCTGCTAACTGCATAAACCTGTTTGACAACAGAATAGTGGTTGGTGTTACACAGTTTGACAGACAAATTGAATCAGGATCCAGATTACTCTCATTCCAGAATTGGCATTTCACTACATAAAGACCCAAAAGGTCCATTTTTTACTGACTGGGATAGTATTGCCTCTGCCAAAAATCATATTTGATACCTGAATATCAACTTGACTGTCCACATTGACTCTTTTAGCTGTAATAGAGCCAAATTCTCCCACCTCTATAGACAGAAATTTTGTGAAAAGATCACTAATTGCATTCATTAGCTTATAATCAGTTTCTTGCTTTAGTCTACCCATCCCAAACAGACTTAAAGTAGTCTGATTTTTTTTCCTTTTTTTGTATTACATTTCTTTTATTAAACTGTTCTATATTTGGGTATGTCAGTATAAGTTCTTTATCCTGGATCATCCAGCTATTAATCCAGATACAGTTGGCTATTTTGGGGGAAACTAAATAAATCTTTATAAATGTTGCTGAAGTGATTTGAGTATTTTTAATCTCTACAATATCCTCTCCTGTTAAGTTAAATCCCATGACAGTGATTAGGTAATCTAAAACCTGCAGCTCCCCTCTAGCAGAATCAAAGTTCCCCCAGTTCGCTGGGCAATACAATCTAATAAAGGAAAAAAAAATCCTCCATCATTTCATTATCAGTTTGTAGTTTGCTTTACATAATGAGTGGATTGTCTTCCTTACTTTTAAAACCACAATCCTCCCTCCGAGACAGGGCTTGATAGTTGGCCCACATAGTTATTTCCACCTGCTGGTTAAACTTTAAAAGATCCTGTTCCAGCCTCTCCACATGGGGTGCCAACTTTGACTGGCCCTCCTTCAGCTCACTTCCTGGCATCCAACAGGAATCTGGAATCCTAGCTGTAAATTCAGCTTTACTTATATCTGAACTACCCAACTCCTCTTTTATTTCCTTCCCTCTTTCGGGGTCTCTACTTTCACTAAAATTATTTTTCTCTTTCCTTTTCTGAATCCTATTTCTAGATTTCCCAGATCTTGATTTAATCATTTTATTAGCAGATAATTCTACTATAATCAGTGTACTGAAGTCTTGCCTTATCCTCTCCTCCCCACTGGTATTAGTCTTTCCAGATGAATCTTTCACAATCTCCACTAAGGTAGAACTAAGCCCCTGTTTAAGAAATTGATCCAACTTGGATTTAGTTAAGGCAACATAATTACTCATAGAATCAATCATATGTTTCTTAATAATCAATTGTTCCATAATAATAATATGTGCAATTATAGGATCCCTTAATAAATCAACTAATTCTTCACTTAAGTACATTGGTACAAAGCTTCCAGGTTCTTGTTCTCTCAGATAAGGTATAGTAGCCTGTTTAACACCACAATTACTGCATGTTTCTGTTCCGCAAGCTGTTTTAAACCAGCTATAGTGTGCTGTAAGTCCTCCATCACAGACTCAAGTTTTAGTTTATTCAATTGTGCTGTACTGGATCCCCTTCTATCAACTGTATCACTAAAGGGACATAACTGAGGAGATATCACTGTATCACTCACTTGTGATAATTGTAATTCAAAAGGAGGTAATATATTTGAACTTATGTTCACAACCTGCTGTTCTTCCTGAAAAAAAATCCTGTCCTTCCTGACCTTTTACCTCCGCCACGCCATCTTCCTCCTCTTCATTAAGTAAATCAATAAACGGGGGTTCCGTAGGCCTTGACCAGGATCTCCTATCAGGGTCTATTAAAATAGCAGGTGCAGTAGTGTACAAAACAGCAAGAGACCCCACTTTAGGAGTTAAGGTTTTACTACAACAAACAGACATATGATCAGTAATCTTGGTTTGAATACTCCCTTCTGTTTTCCTATTTCATTTTGATTTTACTGGGAGCTCCTGTAAAGGAGAAACCTTTCCTTTGGTTAATCTTTGTAGCTGTGTGTTAACCATTCTTAATAGCAATATTCACTTATCTCATATGCCCTAACAATATCAAAATAACAGAATCACAAATGACACAATTGCACAATATCACAATGACAACATAGCACAGTAACACAGTATTATTTTAAAGCTTAAGCAAGGGTTAAACAAGGGTTAAACACTTATTTAAATATATCTGTAAAATTTTTCAGAGTCCAAACAATAGCGGAACACTGACTTGAGTCTCACCCTTGATATGTTTATTGTTCTTATTCTACAGTCTAATATGTCGATTCTTCCATTCCAGCCAATATGAACTCAAGTTTATCATGCACTTCCAAAATCTGTTTAAAATCTTCACAACTTGTGCATAAGTTCAGGAATACAGTCTTTGTAGAGGATAGAAGATCCCACAGAGAACAGGTAAAAAATGTTCAAATTGACCAATGACCAATAAGCAGCAAACCAGTGAGCCCATAAGGCCCACGTTTGAAGCTCTTTGCTGACTTTTGGTAACGTTAATGTTAATAGAGTCCAATGAAATTCCAGTTATAGCTATAAGAAAAAACAAAAATATAAATAATAAGGTACCCCTTATAAATCTCAAGCAATCACTAAATCCCAACTAAAAATAATAATGACAGAAAAAGAATACATATATAATCAAAACTCCCAAAGTCTAAAGCTAACAAGGCTTAATATTCCAGGGAATAGCTAGGGAAGTAACTTAGTGCTTTATATAGTACTTACAAACATCAAATGAATACGTTGATCAGCCGCAGAATTCAAGGAAGGGACAGAAACAAAACCAGAAGCCGATACCTCACTATAACTTATAATGGAGGTTATAAATCATCTATTTAAATGGCAGCTCACAGCAAAGTGCAATAGTGCAATAGGAGAATAATGAAGTAGTGCAAAAAAGTTTAGAATATATAGCACCACTTGCAATCTTAACTACATAACTGAGTTGCTTGTGCTGCTGCAGACTAAAGCTCCATTATAATTTTCTTGACCTTTTCAATGAAGATCCATGATGCACTCAGAAACTGTCTAGAGAGCCATCTACAGATAAAGAAAACTCTGTTATATATAGCTAGGGCACTTGGGTAATTGAATACTTAGATACTTAAATGTTCATGAAAAATACGTGCTGAAAAATGCCCAGTCAATTACAGGGCTCTACCAGGAATAGCCAAAAACATAGTGGCAGCATTAAGGGCAGTTAATTAATTAATTAATCATAAACGTGAATATTCCAAATGTCCACACAATTAGATACAACGGGGTTGAAAAATAAAACACAAATAACCCTATTCAGATAATTGAAACTTAATAGGTTAACCAAGCACTAGTAAGGAATCAGAGTTAACCAAATACAAAAATAAATTAAGCTACTGGGAACAAATCTGCACTAATAGCTAAATATAGCTACATAAGTAATACCCCCAGCAAAAAGAGAAATCAAATAAAATCTCACAGTATAAGCAAAGAACAATAGCAATTTAATCAAGGTCTACCAATACATACAATGCTATGATGTCTGATTCTATCCTATACGATAAAAACTCTAAAAACACATTATCCAAGGTAGCTTATCAAAACAAGAAACCTAAGTTCACCTCAAACACAGTCAGCCAAAATAAGTCACCAGCACAGATCTCTATGGAGGTGAACTGGAGTGACATTCAAAATAAAAAAACACAAAATAAAACCAGCTAGGGCAAAAAAACAAAAAGACTTTAAAAGACCTAATAACTTGCCCCCCAGGGTCCGAACCACAGAACCAAGGTTCGTAAACAGAGAATGAGCACTTAAAATACTTCGTTCAGATTATAAAAATCCAGGTCAGATAGCAATTCCAGGTTCCGATAAACATAATCATAACTCTGGGAAAATACTTCTTTTCAGTGTTTTCTTGTCATTTTGTTTCCACAAACATAACTATGAGAAGTACTTCTTTTTTCAGTATTTCTTGTCATTGTCCAAGTCAGCCTGAGTCTGGCCCCCCGTGGGGATGGTTCAATTTTCACCTAGGGGAGTGGGCTATTTCACCTCTAAAATTCCAACAGATCTGAAGGCTGAAAAACAAAAATAAAGCCAGGCAGAGACAACTATTTTGGATGGAGGCACAAGACAGTCCTGCTATTAATGAGTTAAAAGCCTGTTAGTGTTGCTCCTCTACAGCAGCACAGCATGCAGCTGCCATATTCAGTTCGAAAGCCATGTTGTTTTACCCCACCCTGTTTATGCACCTGAGGTACTTGAATGTTTCTATCATGCCCTGTCTCTCCCTTCTCTCCTCCAGTGAGTACACATTGAGGTCCATTAATCTCTGCTTGTAAGTCTTGTGGTGCAAGCTCTGTACCATCCATCCTGTTTCAGATGTTTCTGTCATCAGCAGACCTGCACACCTTTCCTTCCAGCCCCTCTGCAATGTCACTGATGAAGACATTGAACAGCACTGGTCCAAGAACTGATCCCTGAGGTACTCCACTGGTCACTCTCCTTTCCCCAGATTGTACTCCATTAACCACCACCCTCTGTCTTCTGTCTGTTGCTTAGTCAGTTTCTAACTCAGTTTACCACCTTGTCTCCCATACCCAGACTACCCATCTTATTTACCAGCTTCCTATGTGAGACGGTGTCAAAGGCTTTGCTGAAATCGAGGTAAGTGACATGCACTCCCCTGATTTACTTCCTTCATCACCCATTCAAAGAAGTCTATGAGATTTGTCTGACACGACCTACCCACTGTGAACCTATGTTGCCTAGGGTCCTGAGCACCAATGGCTTCTCCATGTCCCACTATCCTTTCCTTAAGCAGTGCCTCCATGATCTTCCCCACTACCAAAGTGAGGCTGACCAGCTTATGGTTGCCTGTCTCCTCCCTACTGCCTGATTTGTGTAGATGGATGTCATCTGCCCTCCTCCAATCCTCTGGCACCACTCCTGTGTTAAGTGACTCGGTGAACAATGCTGCCTAAGGTTCTGCTAGCTCAATTTACAGCTCCTGTAGTATCCTTGGGTATATGTCATCTGGTCCCATTGATTTGTCCATCTTCAATTTAGTGAGTTCCTGCAGGACTCTCTCCCCCCTGAATGGACTGTTGTCCCCCTCTTCCCCCCTTGGCACTTGATGCTTGACTGTGATCCCTGTCCCTCCCCCTCTTCTGTGAATACAGAACAGAAGTATTTATTCAGTATTTCTGCCTTATTCATGTCTCCCTCCTTATACTCCCCTTCCTACCCTTCAAGTCTTACAATTTGCCTCATAGTTTTCCTCCTTTCACTGATGTGCCTGTAGAATGTCTTGTCGCATTTCTTTACTGTCTGCACTAAACTTTCCTCAGTCTGTGCCTTTGCTCTCCTCACCACCCTGCCTGCTTCCTTTAGACAGTCTCGGTACACCTCTCTGTCCTCCTCCTTATGGGTCTCCTTATATTTCTGTAACCCTGCCCTTTTAGCCTTTACTTTTTCTGCTACCTCTTTTGAGATCCATAGTGGCCTTTTCCTTCTCTTGCCTTTTGGTACCAACCTGATGCATTTGTTTGTTACTTCCACTATAGCTCCTTTTAGGCTCACCCACTGCTCTTTCACCCCCCTCCTGTCCCCCTATTCTCCAGGGCACTTTTGATAACTCTTCGCATTTCAGTGAAGTCTGCCTTTTTATTTTTCAGACTTGATTTTGAAAATCAGCTCTTACAGCATTTTAAAACAGTTTGTTACATGCATATCACAAAGTTCATGAAGTATACAACTCATCTCATCTCATCTCATCTCATCTCATCTCATCTCATCTCATCTCATCTCATCACAAGTCAGGCTCAGTGGTTAATCACTTTCTAGAGTAACATACTTACAATTTGATGGTACTTCTTAGTTATCTTATTGCCTCATGCTATGCTTTCTAGTGGTCTGTTCCAAGGGCTCTTCCCCCTTCCCCCATGTCATATTGGGTATGTATGCTGTGCCCTTAAAAGACTGGGAACCACGGTTGGGCCATGGCCTCCTCCATTGTTTTCCATATTGCATGGAACTTGTCCTCCATGCCCAAGGCCTTGTACTGGGTGTGTTCCAATTTCATGCAGCTAAGCATTTTCTGTGCCCACTCGATAGTTGTGGGTATTGTCTCCTTACCCCAGCAGTAGGCCAAAGCTTGCTTTCCTACCACCATTGACAGTGGCCAGAGGGGGTGTGCCAGACCTGTACCATCCCCTGATCTCACGGGCAACCCCAGGAGCACTTCCCCATGCCCAGTTCCTGTGTGTCTTGTAGAATTCTTTGCATTATATTTATAATACTGTACCAGAAGCCTCTGGTCTTTGGACACTCCCAGATCATATGTATAAAGAATCCTTATTGGGCTTTACATTTTGGGCAAAGGTCTGAGTTAGTTGGATCTATCCTATGAGCAAGGGTTGGGGTAAAAAAAGTTAAATGGAGGATATTAAAGCGAGTTGCTGTCAGCCTATTGTTAATGGAGCAGTTCATGCCCCTTCGCAACATCATCCTCCAGTCCCCTTCTTTCAGGGCCTTCATTCCCATATCTCTGTCCCATTTCTCCTTAACGCTTTCCAGTGTGGGTGGTATACTTCCCAGCAAGGATTTATAACAGCTTGTCATCAGACTAATGGTTTGTGTTCCTGGTATTCCCCTCAGTGTCTACTCCAGTGGGGACTTCTGTGGGGTAATGGGCTGTACTCCATCACCTCTGGTGACCAGGAGGCGGCTTTGGACTTGCAGGTAAATGAGGAATTGTGAAGGATGCAGCACAAACTCTCTGGTTAAAGATTGCTTTGTGGGGTCATGTCCTTCATCATACATCTGCAGGATTGCGTGTAATCCCTTCTTGGCCCAGGTCTGAAATACCTGGCCAGCTGGGTCCAGCACCTGCCCCTCCCTCCAAAGGGCCACACACACATTGGCACATCTGGCAACAGGGTAGCTGGGTGTCCCATGACAGCAGGTGCTGCCAGCCATGCTCGCATCATGGTTCTGGTGAAGGGGTTTGCTATATACTTTAGTGATTTCCATTTCAACGCAGTGGCAATATTGGACATGTTTAATGGGCACCCACTGGAGGATCCCTCCATCTCTGTCCACGTCTTCATCTTCCCACTGGGTTGTTTAAGGTCTGTTAATGGGGAAATTTGAGCTGCAAGGTAGTATAGGTATAGATTAGGGAGACCCAAGACCCCATCCAGTACAGATCTCCATAGGGATTCCTGTTTGATTCTTGACCTTTTACCCACCCCCAACAAAGTTGTTATAGCCCCACTCAGGGTTTTAAAGTAGCCATTGAGGATCCAAACCAGCAGTGTTTGAAACAAGTACAGGCACTTTTGTAATACGTACATTTTTGCCATGTTCACCTTATCCCCCATTCCAATCTGGATTTTGGAAGTCACATTCTACTACCACTTCTCTGCTGAGACTAACTGAGACTATCTACTCTGGCTTTGACAAAGGTCACATTACCTCAGTCATCTTTGCTGATCTGGTGAAAGTCTTTGACACTGTCTCACACCCTCTCTTCCTGAACTGCCTCTCAGCCACTGGTCTTTCCCCTTCTGCCACAGGCTGGTTCAATGCCTATCTGTCCGGTAGGTCTCAATCAGTTAAAATTGCCAATGTCACCATTTCCCCTTGCCCATAACTATTGCTTGGCCCCATTCTGTTTTCCATTTTTTTAAATGATCTCCCCCAGGCCTGCTCTGCTTCTAGCATCCACATGTATGCTGATGACACGTTTCTATTTACATCTGGTATATCGGTCGCTGATGTCACTAACAGGCTCCAGTCTGACTTCTCTAAAGTCCAGCAGTGGTTTAATTCCCATCAACTCTTTTTAAATGCCAAGAAAACTATCTCTATGAGGTTTGGAACTAGGCAGAAACTCGCTAGGCTAAGTTTCCTATGCACATTCTACACCCTGGATGGGACTGTACTCGATGACTCCTCCTCATTCAGGTATCTTGATGTCTGACTGGATAGACACCTAAACTTCTCAGTACACATTGAAGCCATTCAGAAAAAAACTTAAGCCTAAGCTTGGTGCCCTATACAGAAATAGCAGCTGTATCCCACTTGCGGCCAGGCGTGAGCTAGTACTGAAAATGATCTTGCCTATATTCAACTACTGCGACATAGTCTATGGTGCTGCCCCGCAGTCCTCCCTAGCCAAACAGGACTCTATCTATAACACCTTATGCCACTTTGCTCTAGCTGCCCCCCATCTCACCCATCACTGTGACCTCTGCTGGTCCCTAAACTTCCTCACACTCTAAAATCATCATATGCTACACAGTGCCAAGTTCATCTCTAAATTCTGGCTTGGTTCTTTCCCCTCCTACCTCTCCTCCTCCCTTAGTACCCCTCCACCCACCCATTACTCTCTGAGACCTGGCAACCAATGCACCTTCTTTATCCCCAACAGATTTACATCCTCTGGCCAAAAAGCTTTTTTTCACCATCTGCCAAAATTGTGGAATGCTCTCCCTCCACAAATTCATCACTCCTCCTCACTGAACTCCCTCACTTCAGCTCTACTCAACTACCTGACCACAAACTGTTCTTGCTCCTGACCCCCTCCTTGCCTACTTGCTCTCCCCTCTCCACTCCTCCTCTTCCTCCCTCCATCTTTCACTCTTAATTACCGAATACTTACTATGTGTCTTGTTACTCATGCTTTCCTCGCTTGCTGTTATTGAGACATCATGAATCCCCTGTATGATTGCACTGTATTACTATGTATGCATTGATTATCATGTATATTACACTCCTGTCTCTGTACAGTTCAATGTTTTTGTTCATTTAAATATGTTGTTCATCCCACTCCTTCCCCCAGGACATGCCGTGAGATGAGCATTAAGTTGCTCAGTGTACCTTTCTTGGTGAAACATTTCAATAAATAAATAAATAAATAAAATCTATCAATATAAGGGGAAGATTTCCCCACCTCTCACAGCCCTCCTGAATACGTTTTAATAGAGGTTTATAGTTAATCTCAAATAAGGTTGACAATTTTTGGGGGAGGTTAATACCCAAGTATTTAAGGGAGGGGGCAGTGGGGATCTCATAACTCTGGATTTTTGGGGAGGAACCAGCGCACCCCAGCATGAACCATTCACATTTTGCCCAGTTTATGTTGTGGCCAGATAACGGTCCATGTACCTCAAATAAATTCATTATGGCTGGGACAGATTTCCCCGGATCCCTCAAGAACAGCAGTACATTGTCAGCAAACAGTGATATGACCAGCTGTTGCACCACTTTGGAGTAATCCTGAATTTTTGAGTTTTGTCGAATGTCCGAGGCCAGGACCTCCATTGTCAGTATATATAAAGGGATGACAGGGAACATCCCTGTCTCATTTCTCTTGTAAGGTGAAAGGGTGTTGACAAATTTTCATGAGTGAGAATTTGTGCCTTGGGGGACACATATAGTGACTTTATCCAGGATCTTATCTGAGTCCCTAAATTAAACTTCTTTAAGGAAGCAAACATAACAATCCATTCCACTAGATCGAAAGCCTTCTCAGCATCAAGTGCCAGGAGGCCTCTTTCCTTGTCCCCTCCTTTCCCTGACCATCTGTGGATGATGTTCAAGGTTCACCAGATATTGTGTTTTGCCTGCCTCTGACGATTCCACATTGATCCTGATGTATCAATCAATCAAATCTTTATTTATCCTGGTGAACAACATTGAGCATAGCTCATTTACAAGATGACCTGGTTAGCTCAGGAACACAGGATATACAATATATGAACAATCACAACATGACACCTCAGTAATATTATACAGTACAGAGATACAAAAGTTAAACATAGTCATAGGTAGAGAACAGTTTGGAAACAGTGGTTCAATTCATTCATGGTGTATAATGAGTCTAGTAACAGTAGCTGGAAGCACTAAAGAGGACAATTGTTAGGTAATGGTATATTACATACAATGCCATAAGTAACAAGACAGACAGTGAGTTAAAAAAATGTCTGCAGTATACCCTCCAGCCTTTTGGCAACTATTTTTGCTATGATCTTGTAATCTGTGCTCAAGAGGGAGATAGGGCAGTAGAGTTGTGTGAAATTGGACTATTTCGCCCAGTGAAATATTTAGAGTAATTCATTCATTTCATGAAATATTTTGCTGAGTGAAAAGCAAAATTTCACCTGCAGTTGCGAGCAAAATTTCACCCCTAAGTCAGCGAAATTTCACCACCTGCGAGTGAACTTTCACCACTAGCAGGTGAAATTTCACTTTATAGATGTGGTGATGGTGGAGTGGTCAGCTGGCTGCCCCTGACAGTGACTGACATCCCCCCGGCCTCTCACTGGCCCCAAAACAAAATGTTCCCTGGTGTCCAGTGGTCCCCTCCCTTGGCTGATCACTGGCCCAAATAAGTACTAACCCACCCCCCAACACATTTCTCCCCCTTCCCCATTCCTCTGGATCCCCAATCCTTACTTAATAAAAAAACACTCCCTGGTGTCTAGTAGACTCCACCCCGCCAACCTGTTATTAGCACCCACCCCACTCCCCCCGACCCCAATCGGGCCACCAGCACAGCCCTCCACTTACCTCCATGGCCGGCAGCCCCACTTAGCTTTAACATAGAAATGCAGAAACATAGACTTGATGGCAGATAAGGACCGCTTGACCCATCTAGTCTACCTACAGGATAGGCCGCAGATCCTAGTTAACCAACAGCCTATTTCTTCCTACCCCCCACAAGAATTACCTTATGTCTGTCCCATGCATTCTTGAATTCTTCCACAGTTTTAGACCCCACAACCTCCTCAGGAAGGCTGTTCCATGCATCCACTACCCTCTCTGTGAAATAATACTTCCTCACATTGCCCCTGAACCGCCCCCCTACTATCTTTAAATTGTGTCTCCTTGTTCTTGCACATCTCTTTTTCTGAAAGATGCTACCCTCTTGGACTTTGTTGATTCCACTGAGGTACTTAAAAGTTTCTATCATGTCTCCCCTCCTTCTTTCCTCAAGGGTATACATATTAAACTCCTTTAGTCTCTCCTCATACAGCTTCTCTTGCAGACCCTGTACCATTTTAGTTGCTCTCTTCTGGACTGCCTCTATCCTGTCTATGTCCTTGCAGAGATGGGGTCTCCGGAACAGGACACAGTACTCCAGATGGGGTCTCACCAACTGTCTGTACAGAGGATAACAACTTCCTGTTTTCTGCTGATGATGCCTCCTATACATCCCAGTATACCCCCAGCCCTCCCTACTGCCTTCTCACATTGCTTGCTAACCTTAAGGTCATCTGATATGATTACCCCAGGTCCCTTTCCTTTTGTTGTTGTTACACCTCCCCCATTGTGTATTCTTCCCTGGGTTCTTGTTTCCCAGGTGCATTATTTTGCACTTCTTTGCATTGAATACTAGCTGCCATACTTCTGACCGTTCCTCCAACCTTGCCAAGTCCCTTCTCATCCTTTCCACGCCTCCTTGTGTATCAACCCTGTTGCAGATCTTTGTGTCATCTGCAAAAAGGCATACTTTTCCTTCCAGTCTCTCTTCAATGTCACTGATGAAGACATTAAAAAGGACTGGACCCAATACTGAACCCTGCAGTACCCCACTAGTAACCCCTCTTTCTTCAGAGTGGACTCCATTTACAATTACCTTCTGTGTCCTGTTGTGCAGCCAGTGTTTTACTAAGGCTACCACCCTGGGACCCACTCCCAGGCTGGTTAATTTGGCTATTAATCTTTTGTGTGGGACTGTGTCAAATGCCTTGCTAAAAGTCTAGGTAGGCCATGTCCAGCCCCTCCCTGGTCTACTACTTGGTCACCCAGTCAAAGAAATCTATTAGATTCATCTGACATGACCTTCCTGCTGTGAACCCATGCTGCCTTGGGTCTTGTGCCCCACTGGCCTCTAGGTGCTCAACTATTCTTTCCTTCAGAAGTGACTCCATCACTTTCCTTACCACAGAGGTCAGACTGACAGGTCTGTAGTTTCCTGCCTCTGTCTTAGTCCCACTTTTGTGAAGGGGAATCACATCCACCTTCCTCCAGTCCTTGGGTACCACACCATCCTTCCATGATTTATTAGAGAGAGTAGCCAGTGGTTTCACTAGTTCCTCCCTTAATTCCTTTAGAATTCTGGGGTGAATTCCATCAGGACCCATTGCTTTGTCCTCCTTCAGTTTTGGGGTTTTTTGCAGAACCCTTTCTTCTGTGAAAGGACTGCGATCGACCCCCCCATCAAGAGTGCTTCTGTTAATTGGATTAGGCACTTCCCCCTCCTCTTTTGTGAATACTGAGCATAAATATTCATTCAGTATCCCTGCTTTTCACTGTCCCTCTGCCCACCCACCATTCATTCTATTCAGCCTCATTATCCCTCCCTTTGTCTTTCTACGCTCACTGATGTACCTATAAAAGGTTTTATCCCCCTTCTTAACTGAGTTGGCTATCTTTTCCTCTGTTTGGGCCTTTGCTCTTCTGACTTCCCTCCCTGCTTCCTTCTGCCTTAACTGGTACAGCTCTCTGTCCTGCTCCTTCTGTGTTTCCTTATACTTCTGGAATGCTATCTTTTTGTTCCTGACTTTCACAGCCATCTCTTTTGAGAACCGTAGTGGCTTTTTCTTTCATCTTGATTTGTTTATTTGCTTTTCACAAAGGCTTGTTGTCTCTGTGATGGCAGTTTTGATGATTCCACATTGTTGCTCCACACCTCCTTCTAGCCTGTTTGCTAGTGCTTTTCTGAGGCACTCTCCCATCTTGCCAAAGTCAGCCCTCCTAAAGTCCAGTACCCTCACTTTTATATGGCTTGAGTCTGTAGCTGAGTTTAATGTGAACCACAATGTTTGATGGTCACTTGTTCCCAGATGGCAACCCACTTCTAGATCTGAGATCCTCTCACTGCCCCCATTTGAGAGTATGAGGTGTAAGATTGCTCCCTCACAAGTGTGTTCCAAAACTAGTTGTCTAAGGCCTGCCACCTGTAGGGCATCAAGAATGGCCCTACTCTTGGATGTGGCTGCAGCAAATGTGCTCCAGTTAACATCTGGCATATTCAGGTCTCCCATCAATAGTATCTCCCCTTTCTCTGTCATTCTAAGAATGCCTTCTATCATATCCTTGTCCATTCCCTCCCCCTGACATGGGGGCCTGTACAGAACCCCTGTGCGGATTGTGGTGCCCTTTCCAGTCTCCAGGTGACTGCCTCCTCTCCTCCTGTTTACTCTTTTGTTCAGTTGCTCTTATCCTTCCTTTACATAGAGAGCTACTCCTTCCCTCTTCTCCTGCCTGTCTCTCCTGTAGGTTATGTACCCTGGTATGTTAACATCCCAGTCATGGTTCTCTGTGTACCATGTTTCTGTGACTGTTACGATATCCAGGCATCCCTCTTCCATCAAGGCCACCAGCTCAGGGAGCTTGTTGCTCAGACTACGGGCATTGGTGCTCATTACCCTCCATTTCCTGATGGCCTTACTCCTTTTTGCCCCATCCCTGTCCTTCTTGCCTTTGTCACTTTCTCCATTTACCCCTGACCTTTTCCCTATCGACACCTCTATGTTAGTGTTTGCTTCACTTACTACTGTGATTTTTTTTGGGGGGGCTATGATTTCCCTGCTCCTTTCCAGTGCCTCCACCCTTGGCTAGTTTAAATGTTTGCCAATGAAGCATTTAAACTCATCACCTAGGATCCTGGTTCTCTTCCTGGACAGATGCAGCCCATCATGCCAGTATAGGCTTGCATCACTCCAGGTGGACCCCCAGTCCCCAATGAAGCCAAATCCCTGAGCTCCACACCAGTTTTTCAACCACTGATTGAATCCCATGGTGCGGAACACTCTAGCCTCTCCTATGCCATAGATGGGCAGCACCTCTGAGAAGGTTATCGTGCATGCTATTTGTCTAAGGCCCCTTCCCAATTCCACAAACTCTTCCTGCACTTCTCTAATTCCTTTCTTAGCCAGGTCATTTGTCCCTAGGTGGACAATGACATCCAGCTCCCTCCCCTGTGCAGCTGCTCTGGCAATCCTGAGGATTCGCTCCCTGTCCCTCCAAGCCATGGTGCCAGGCAGGCACCTTACCTCCCTCTCCCCTTCCTCCCCTAGTTCTACCTTCCTAACAATGGGAATGAGCGCATGCTTGTACAAGCACACAGTCATTCACTGAAGTGCTAGTGCACTTGCGTGCTTCAAGGAATGAGTGTGTGCTTGTACAAGCACACATTCATTCATTTTGGTGCACAGTTGGGCTGCCAACTGTGGAGATGAGTGGAGTGTGGCCTGGTCAGATTATGGGGGGAGTCGGGTGGGTGCTGCTGATAACAGGATTGGGGCATGGGGTCCACTAGACACCAGGGAGTGGGCTTTTTAAGTAAGGGGGGTTGGGGGGTGTTCCAATTGTTTGACCAGGATGCAGTGGCACACTAAGCTGAAAGCTTGCTTACAGGTGTGACCTGGGAGCACAGGGAAGTTAAGTGACTTGCTCAGGGTCAGGGTTACTATACTGCTATACAAATTTGGGCTGCTGATCAGTGGAGGGGGGCACTAGACACACCATGGAGAATAGTTTAATTTCTACATGTGGGCCATGAATAGCTGGGTGGGGGCAGTCCACTAGACACCAGGGAGCTTAGCGGGATTTGCAGTAGGTGTGAGCCACAAAGTACTGGTGGATATTGCCACAATTTCACTAAATGTTTACTACAAAATTGCTGATTTTGCCACAATTTCATCAGGAAATTTATTTCACTGCATCCCTATAGTGTGGTAGGAGCCACATTTAGTGGGGTCTTTACCCAGTTTTGGGAGGACTATGATCATTGCTAACTGTAGAGATGGCAGCAGAGCATCCACCTCCAGAATATCCTGTATCATCAGTGTGAGGATATGCTGAAGTTCCCTACAGAAGGCTTTGTAATATTCCATAGGTATGCTATCTGGTCCCAGAGCCCTACCCACATTTGAACCCCATATGGCCTACTTCACTTCAGAGGGGCTTATGAGGTCTTCCAGCTCCTCTCTTTTGCTTTGTTCCAATGCTTTTAATCATGCACCTTCAAGAAATCCCTCAGGGTCTGTCCCTTTCGGGGCCACAGATGTATACAAGGTCTCATAGAACGGTTTGAAGATGTACATTTTTCTGGGGTCTGAGGTAATCTCCCCCCCCGCCATCCTCCATATTCAGGATCACTCTGTCAGCCTGCTGTTTCTTTACCTGCCAGGCTAGCCATTTGCCTGCTCTGTCTCCCTCAAAGTAAGCCCCTGCTTTTAAAATGTCCCTCTTACCAAAAATTATGTATCTTCTCTCCCACATTCCTTTGAAAATTCCTTGTTATTAGTTTAGTAAGTTAGACTCCCTGCTAGGATCCTTTTTGTGGGAGGGTAAGAAACCTAGGTACAGTAGAAATAAGCTCAGAGCTCCTTGGTCAGAAGGGGGTTGGGTCTTCCGTGGTTAGAGGGGTATAAATGGGCCTTTCAGCTGGCTCAGATGTTAAAATGGTTCCTTTTCCCTGAACACAATGCTCCCCAGTAGCTGGATATGGATCGAGAGGTATGTCAATGTACTCACTTGGTACTATTGTTATTTAACCATCCTCATAAGGGCACTCACTCTCATCCTACTATAGGTCCCTCTCTGGAATATTGGGCCAAGGTGCATAAGAAGTTGGGTGCTTCCCCATCTCCCCTAAGACTTACCCCACTATGGGGCAATAATGAGATTACCATCAATAAACAACCAATTGCATGGCCCTCATGGGAATGAGGCAGTATCTCATTGCTTTGAGATATGCTCATTCCTGGTACAGATGCCCTAAATTCCTTTGAGGGCCTGCTGAGCTCTTATGGGATCTCTCCCAAAGACTTCTGGCAATTCCTTCAAATAAGAAGTGCCATCCTTGCATACAGGCATAAGCAGTATCAAGAGCAACAAATCTCCCAGGTAGAGTCATGGCTGGCCCTAGAAAGAGGACAATCAAGCCGGGTATATGTGGCCATTAGGAGCACCATCCCATCCCAAGCAGAAGAATCCAGCATAAATGGGAGAAAGCACTGCATGCCCCTATTACAAACCTGGAGTGGAAGTCTTGTCTAAAGCTAGCTCACGGGACATATCCTGACACCAGTAGTCAATTAATACAGAACAAGGGGTAGAGGACTCCTGTAGTCCTTGCCAAGGCAAAGTTGGCTCAGTCTGACCTATGTTGGAGGCGTCAGGAACTCCCCGGTGACCTGTTCCATATACTTTGGTCCTGCAGGCAGATCCAGCCCCTATGGCAGGCTACGTGTGAGATAGGGTCCAAAATACTTAGGAAGCCTGTGCCTCAGTTCCCTGAGTTGCTGTTATTAGGACTCCGGACCCCGGACCCTCACCTTCATCTCTCCGAGTTGAAACTACTTCTGACACTCAGTATTCAGGTTAAAAGACTCCTATTGTGTAAATGGCAGTCCCAAGTAACCTCCTCCCTGGGGGAGGTACTTACCTCCATGGTTCAAGTTGCCAACTTGGCCAGAATATCACATACTGTGATCAATACCCTCTTTAAATATACTGCCCTCTAGACTCCCTTCCTTCGGTTTTTGAAACCTAGGGAGGGAATCGGCTGAATAGGCACAACCATGCTATTATAATGGTCTCCTCTCATGATGCATTTAGGGACAAGTGCTGGAGAGATTGTTACTGAGTTATAGGAGACCCTGCTCTACGGATGTGGTACTTCTGCACCAAAATGGTCAGAGAAGCCAAAGCTAATTTCTATCACTCTCAGCTGGAGAGCTCCTCAAGAAATGCCTCCAAATTCTGGAGGACGATAAAAGATGTTGACGGTCACACCACTGTTAATTCCCTACCTACTAAATTATTGATTGACAATACTGTCATCTCCGACAGACCATCTATCCTTGACGCGCTCAATAATAATTTTGCCACTGCAGGGCTAACCTTTGACTCCTCTCCCACAAATATCTTCCACCAACAACTTGGATTGGATACACAAGAAAAACCCATCCCCAGTCCATCCTTCTCTCTGCAGCCTACCTCCCTGAATGAAGTCGAAGATCTTCTCCTTCGGTTGGACGCAAGGAAAAGTACTGGGGCCAACCTCATTGACCTGTACTTCTTAAGGGTCGGTTACCGTGTCCTCGCAGTCCCAGTTACTCATCTCTTCAACTTATCCTTGTCCCAGGGTGACCTACTGCCCATTTGGAAAAATGCACTTGTGGTCCAGTCCCTTTGTTTAAGGTTTAAGTCAGGAGATCCTAGTGACCTCAATAACTACAGGCCAATCTCCCTACTTCCAATCCTGTCAAAGATGCTGGAGAAAATAGTGAACTCCCAGCTTTGGAAGTACCTGGAATCAGAAAAATTGCTCAACCCATTACAGTCTGGTTTTAGAGCACAGCACAGTACAAACTCTGCTCTAGCCAAGGTGACAAATGACTGGTAGCTTGAATTAGGCAAAAAAAACTTTGCGCAGTTTTCTTGGACCTAAGCAAGGCGTTCCGATACTATTGACCACAGACTGCTTCTGTCGTCCCTCCGGAGCATTGGTTTGGATTCCCTATCCCTTAAATGGTTCACCAACTACCTCTCAGGACTACTTCAACAAGTAAAGGCAGAAGGGAAAGTTTCTCCACCAAAATCCCTATTGAGGGGTGTACCACAAGGCTCAATTCTTGGTCCCTTGGTCTTCACCATTTATATTAACAATGTAGATGCTCCCATCAAAGAAGCACAAATACACCTATTCACGGATGATATGGTACTCTATACTAGTAGCCCCACCCCTGATGTGGCCTGTAAAGCCCTTCAAAATGAATTTAATCTGCTGCAACATCAGCTTATAAACCAGAAACTGCTCTTAAATGCAAAAAAAAAAACAAATCAAAGCAATGTTCCTCTCACCCCTTCACAATACAATAAATCCTGCAATTGTTGGGACACTCCCGAGTTCAAGTACCTGGGGGTCTGGTTATACCATAGACTTACTTTCACAGATCACTTAGAAGAACTGGCAAAGAAACTTAGACTTGATCTGTTCTTTAGGATTAATAATCTCCTCACAAGAGATGCTAAACTGAAACTGGTTCAAACTACCTTTCTCTCCCTATTGGATTATGCAGATTTTCTATATAGTCAGGAACCTGCAGGAACGAGTGGGCAATGAAATGAAATGAAAGGCAAAGGGAGGATAGTAAGACTGAAGGGGAGGATGGGAGCCATGTGGAGGATGACAACAGTAAAGCTGACATATTGAACAGGTATTTCTGCTCAGTCTTTACTAAGGAAGAGGAGGGTAATGGGTCTGAAGGGAGTACAAGGAGTGAGAATGGTGCAGAAATGGATACAAGTCCCTTTACACGAGAAAGGGTCCTAGGAACTGGAAGTAATAAGAGTTGATAAAGCAATGGGGCCAGATGGGGTGCACCCCAGGGTCCTTAAAGAACTAAGAGAGGTGGTGGCTGAACCTCTGGCTATCCTGTTTAGACAATCACTGGAAACAATGGAGGTACCCAAAGACTGGAGGACAGCAGATGTAGTCCCCTTGTACAAAAGTGGGAACAAAGAGGAAGCGGGGAACTACAGACCAGTCAGCCTCACCTTGGTAGTGGGGAAGATCATGGAAGCACTACTGAAGGAGAGATTAGTGGAACATCTGGTAGTCAATGGACTACAGGACCCAAGGCAGCATGGTTTCACCAGGGGGAGGTCATGTCAGACCAACTCCGTTGAATTTTTTGACTGGGTGACTAGGGAGGTGGATCAGGGGAGGGCAGTGGACATGGCCTATCTGGACTTCAGCAAGGCCTTTGACACTGTGCCACATAGAAGACTATTACACAAACTGGGGAATATGGGTGTGGGCAGGACAGTAGTGTGGTGGGTAGGTAACTGGCTGGGTGGCAGGACACAGAGGGTGGTAGTAAATTGCTGTCACTCCACAGAGGGAAGAGTGACCAGTGGGGTACCACATGGATCAGTGCTGGGACCGGTCTTGTTCAACATCTTCATCAGTGACATTGCACAGGACCTAGAAGGCAGAATTTCACTGTTCGCTGATGACAGAAAGCTCTGTAACAAAGTAGACACACCAGAGGGTGTAGACAGAATGAGAAGGGACCTGCAGAACCTTGAAGAATGGTCAGGGGTTTGGCAGTTGAAATTCAATGCAAAGAAGTGCAAGATAATGCATATGGGGCACAAAAACCCAGGCACAATATATCAATTGGGGGGTGAGGATATAGCATGCACCAAGCAGAAAAGGGATCTTGGGGTTATCATCTCTGATGACCTCAAGGTAGGAAACAGTGTGACAAGGCAGCAGGTAAAGCAAATAGGATGCTGGGATGCATAGGCAGGGGCATCACCAGCAGGAAAAGGAAGGTCATAATTCCACTATACAAGACACTAGTGAGGCCCCACCTGGAGTACAGTGTACAGTTCTGGAGACCTTACCTACGTAAGGACATAGACAGGGTAGAGAAGGTTCAGAGGAGGCAAAAAATATGGTACCTGGACTGCATTACAAGTCCTATGAGGACAGGTTGAAGGAACTGAACATGTATTCCCTGGAGGAGAGGAGTGAGAGAGAGGGGATATGATAGAGACATACAAGTATCTTACAGGGAGGAACAGGGTGCAGGAATCCACTATTTTTAAGTGAAAAAGTTGTTCCAGGACTAGAGGGCATGGGATGAAGTTGGAGGGAGGATGATTCAGAAGAAACGTGAGGAAGAATTTCTTCACAGAATGGGTGGTGGACAAGTGGAACACCCTGCCAGAGGAAGTGGTGGGGGCTGAAACAATCATGGGATTTAAGAATGCATGGGATAGACATAAAGGAATTCTGGAGGTCAGGGGTAAGGGGCAACAGACTTCTAGGAAAACATAAACTGAACTTACAAGCTCAAATGAGCAGACTGGGTGGGCCATTGGCTCTTATCTGCCAACACTGTCTATGTATCTATGTATGACATCTAGCTCTCCCTCCCTCCTTGCTTCCCCAGTGATCCTTAGGATCCTCCTTCCATTCCTATGAGCTGTGGCACCGGGAAGGGATCTTATCACCCTCTCCTCATCCCTGCCCATTCCCAAATGTATCCCCCTAACTACTGAGTCCCCCACCAGGATTTGTTTCCTCCTCCTGTGGGATACTCTAATACCCCTTTGGGGTCACCACCATGGAGGACCTCCACATCCATCCCTGTCACTACCTTGGGTGCCTCTGTGTGGCAGTCCCACCCTGCCAGTGTGGTGTAGGAGTTCTGTAGTGGTTTGGGATTTGGGATGTGCCTACATTCCCCCACCCTAACACTCCCGCAGCCCACCGTTGTCCAACTACTCCTCATACCTGGCACCCTTTGAGGAAGCAGAGATGGACTTGGTGATCCCTGTGTGGGGAAGTAGGTCCTCCTAACCCAAGTCATCTCAGTCTTGAGTCTGACAACCTCTTCCCTCATCCCTGAGAGGTGCCTGAAAATGGGGCAGCACTGCAGTCTCCAGAAAATCTCACTGAAGACTGCTGCCACACAGCCGCTGCACTGCACCACTCTCATCATAGTTACTCCCTTTATCTAGACCTTACCAGCTACCTTCTAACAATTTATCCAATCCAATACTTCACCTGCCTCCTAAAAATGTACCCAATGGGCTAAAAACTCCCTGAAGCACTATTTGCATGGTATCCTGTGATAATAGCAATAGAAAATGGGTGACCACCAAAACGGCGACTCACATTTGGTGATATTATCGTGGGCGACCCGCAAGGGTAGCAAGTCACTGCTACCGTGAGGGTAGGGGAGGGTGAATGTAAAGGGAGAATGGTGAGGTGAAGGTGAGGGATAGGGAACAGGGTTAACATAATGTAGTGTGCTTGCTGCCGCTGAGCCAGCCATGTGGTGTGGTGTGGTGGTGAAGGAGCATAGCTCTGGCACAGCAGGTACTGGGGTCGGGGTTGGAAATGGGAGGGTTTGAATACTGCCACTGCCTGTGGCTGCAAGACTTAATTTTTTTTACTTGTGGACTGTGCCCCCTTCCTGACATGCACCCTCCCTGGAGTTAGGAATCTAAAATCAGGAGGGTGCGGGGGGGGGCACAGCCCTCCAGCAAAAACACTTATTTCTTTGTGGATGTCAGGTCACCTGCAAGTGTATGTCACCGATTTGATTTTCGGTGATATACACTCACGATAATAGCGATCACCATTTCACATTCACTATTATCACATAGAACCTATTTACACACACCCTTTAGGGCTGCCTACCCCTAAAAATTCATCCGATCATATGAACATACAAAATTGCCAGCAGATAAAGGCCTTATGATCTATCAAGTCTGCTCAATTTTGCAGCTAGCAGCCCTTATACTGAAGCTGCCCCCCTTCAGTGACCTTCCCCCTTACTCTGTCCCATCCCCTTCTGAAGCAGCCCACTGTTATACAGGATACCACTTCCTCAGGCAATGCGTTCTAACCAGACATGACCCTCTCCATAAAAAGTGTCTCCTCATTTCCCTCCTGAACTTTCCTCTTTCCAATCTCAGATAATGCCCTCGAGTGTCCCACCCATCCTTAGTTTGAAAAGCCCCTCTGTGCCATCCTATTTATTCCCTTCATGTACTTGAAGGTTTCAGTCATGTCCCTCCTATCTCTCCTCTCCTCCAGGAAGTACATGTTCAGCTCCCTCAGCCTGCTCTCATAGGGTAAGTTCCCTAACCCCTGTCTCATTTTTGTTGCCCTGCGCTGCACTCCCTCCAGTAACCTAATGTCCTTCTTATGGTATGGTCACCAGAACTGCACACAGTACTCCAGGTGTCATCTAACCAGTGACCTGTATAGCGGGAGGATCACCTCCCCCCTTCGGGAGGATCTGCCTCTGGCAGTACAACCCAGGATCCTGTTAGCCTTTGCAGCTGCCTTTCTACACTGTGCAGAATTGCTCATTGCTCCTGTTATGATCACCACCAGATCCTTCTCCTCTTCATCTTGGCTAGTTGAATCCCCCTTAGCTGGTAGCTCTTCCTTGTTTTTTTTTTTTTTACCAAAATGTAGAACCGTGCATTTCTTGGCATTAAACTCCAGCTGACAAGTGTCTGACCGGACCCCCATTTTACCAAATCATCTTGCAAACCCTGCCACCATTTTAAGTCATCCACTACTGCTCCCATCTTGGTATCATCTGCAAACTGACTGATCTTCCTCTTCCTCTTGATGCCTATTGAGATGTCTGCTATGAAGATCCCAAACAACACTGGGCCCAGTACAGAGCCCTGTGGCACCCCACTTGTCACTGCCCTCAGAGATAAGAGCTACCCTCCCACCACCACCCTCTGCAGTCTCCCTTGCAGCCAGGTCACTACCCATCCCACCATCTTCACCCCTCCTTGCCTTCCAGCTTACTTCCTAGCCTCCCATGCAGCACCGAATTGAATGCCTTACTAAAGTTAAGGTACAGGACATCCACTGCATGCCCCTGTCTAATTGCCTGGTTACCCAGTCATAGTACTCCACCAGGTTGGTATGGCTGGATCTGCCTGAAACAAACCCATGCTGTCTGCTGTCCTGTAGCCCATTAGCCTCTAAGAAGGAAACCAGCCTCTCCTTCAAGATTGACTCCATCAGCTTTCCCATGATGGATGCAAGACTTACTGGTCTATAATTCTCTGGCTTATCCTTGGGGTCGCTCTTGTGGAGGGGTACCACATGTGCCATCCCCCAGTCCTGAGGTACACTCCCCAAGTCCAGGAAGGCATTGAACAGGTCTGCCAAGGATTCTGCCAGGACCTGAGCCTGCTTCTTCAGCACCCTGGATTGTAGGCCATCTGGCCATGGTGCCTTGTCCACCCTCAGTGCCCTCAAGCACCCCAGTACTATGCCACTGGGATTTCTCCATCTGTCACCACCCTCTCTGTGCCCACCCTCCCACCCCCCTGGTACAGCTCCACCTTTCTCTTTAGTAAATACTGAGCAGAAGTACTCATTTCATGCTTCTGCCTGTTCCGCCCCTGTTTCCAACCACCCCATCACACTTTATTTATTTATTTATTGAATGTTGTTGACCCAGTAGGCCCACTGGGACTAGAAGTCCCTTTTTCAGGGGCGACCGGGGGAAGGGGGAGATAGAGATGGTAAGCAACTGAAACTGAACCAGATTAAATTGTTGGTGGTATTTTTAGTGAATAGGGGAAATTTGGCCTGGACCGGGGAAATCCCCTACTCTTTTCGATAAGTGTCATGTGATCTTTTACATCCACCTGAACTACCACCAATCCAGGCAGACAGGGAACTAGCTGGACAGATCAGAAAGACATGTAGTAGGGGCAGCACGGTGATTGTGGGGGACTTCAACTTGCTGAGAGTGGATTGGGGTACCCCAGCCACTATGACTAGGTAGGACAGCAGGTACTTCTGGATGCCTTCCAGGACAGCTTCCTATTTGTTCATTTCAACTCCTTTTCTCCCTGATGTTCCTGATGTTCCCTCTTTGTTGTCTGTGTTAGTTTGAGTTCCCTGGATGCCTTGGCTGACTTGACTGCCCTTGTCACCTCCCTTGACTCCTTCAAGTAGTCCTCTCTGTCCTCCCCTCTCCCTGTTTTTTTTGTATCTTCTGAAGGTGGCTCTTTTCTTCCTTACTTTTTCCATGACCCCCTGCTGACCCAGCTAGGCTTCTTGGCCCTAGCCCTCTTACTCTGGACCATTGTACATGTTACGGTTGCCTCCTCAATTCCCAGTTTAATGACCTCCCACTTCTGGTTAGTGTCCATGTTTGGATGGCGCCTGGCCCAATTCCCATGTACTATTTCCCACATCCTCCTGAAGTTGACCCTCTTGAAGTCTAATACCCTTGTGCCCATTCCTACTCCCCCTTTGCCCATGTTTATTGTGAACCACACTGAGTGGTGATCACTCCTCACTAGCAGTTCTTCCACCCCCAGCTCCCTTACAAACTCATAATTCACCAGCATGAGGTCTAGGGTGTTCCCTAACTGGGTTGGCTCATTGACTATCTGAAATAGGAAGATGTCCAGGAAGGCATCCAGAAGTACCACCTGTGAGAGCACCAGATAAAAATTAATTCCACTTGGTGGAGCCTGAGGATCCCTCCCAAATACAAAATGTTCCTAGAGACCAGGCAGTCAGTAAAATCAATGTCCCTAGGGACGTTTTAGTGATCGGTGCCTCCGCAATTCGGTACACCAATCATATTTTATGTAAAAATCAAAACTCATACACCACTGTTAGTACCCTTCCAGGAGCGGGTATAAACAATATAAAAGATATGTTCCTGCAAGAACACACAAATTCCTCTCTCACCTTGATTCATGCAGGAATAAATGATCTTGGTAAAAGATCTCTACTACAAATTGAGAGAGATTTTGAAGAAATTGGAGACTGTAAAAAGTCAAGGGGGAAAGTTGACTATTTCAGGGCTCCTACTGCTATACCCAGGGCAGGCATTGATAAACAAAGGGATATTATGATATTAAATGGGTGGTTCAAACAATGGTGTATAAGGGAGGGTTTTTTCTTCCTGGAAAACTGGACAGGGTTTCTAAACCAAAATATTTTTGCTAGGGATGGAATGCATTTGAATAGACAAGGCAAACACATTTTTGCCACCAGATTAAGACAGCAGATTGACTACTGTTTAAACTATTAGGTGGGAGGGGGGATATTTTGCCCCAAAAAATCATCTGTAAAAGTAATATCCCTTTGGTCCCTCCAGAATGGAATTGCTTAGTTAAAAATGCAAGAAGCCTTGGGAATAAGTTTGATGAATTTACCTTATTATTGGAACAACTGAATATTCACATTTGTGCTGTCACAGAGACTTGGTGGTAAGATGATGACCCTTGGGACAAAAATATTCCAGGTTTCACTCTGTTTCATAAAGATAGAAGCATTATTGGGGGGTGTGGCATTGTATCTATCAAGTATTACAAATGCAGAGAATACTGAACTTATTCAGTGGCCCAATATTGAGGCACTATAGGTTAAAATTTTCCCTATCTCAGCACCTTGTATTAATATGGGAGTAATTTACAGGTCCCCAGCAATAATACACGATGATGATTTTCATCTGTTAGATTTTGTGGAGAAGATATCTTCCACTAATAGCACCTGTTAGTAGGTGACTTTAATCTCCCTGGTATAAATTGGAAGACTATGCTTACTTCATCCCCCATGGAAAATAAATATCTGCAAATATTTCTGTTGTCAAATATGGAACAAATAGTCAACACTAGTACCAGGGGCAACAATATTTTAGATCTAGTATTGCATAATTTGGGAAACCAAACCTCTAATTGTTCAGTGCTCCAACCACTAGGCTCCAGTGACCATTCTATAATGCATTTTACCTTTAGTGAGAATTTAGGACAGGATTATGGTAACACAACATTGTACAACTTTAAAAAAGCAAACTTTCTGGGCATGACATTTGATTTGGCATCCTGGGATTGGCAATATTCCTTCTTAGAAAAATCACTTTCTGAAATCTGGCAAATTCTGATTAGCCAGTTAACCTTAGTTTCTAGCAAACATATCCCAATTATTAAAAAAAATTGATAAGACCAAATTGAAAAGGCCTTGGATGAATGAAACTGTAAAAAAACATATCAAATATAAAAACAGAGCCTACAAAAAAGCCAGTTATGTGGAACCAAGCAAAACTGGGAAACCTTTAAATTCCAGTTGAAAGTGACTAAATACAGTATTAGAAAGGCTAAAAGGGATTTTGAGGCTCGACTGGCTAGTAATGTGGGGAACATTATGAGTCTTTCTATAAATATATTAATAACAAAAGAGGTGGTACTCACACCATAGGCCCGCTAAAAGATATTTCAGGAGATCTAGTATCAGACAAGACACATATGGCTACTATGTGCAATAAGCAATTTTCATCAGAGCAGACAGAAAACCAGGAGGAAGGAGCTACTGGTATAACTAAAACTTCTCTACTGGGTCTAAGAACTAGATCTCTTGTACTGGGACCTTCAATTTAGGGTAAAAAAAGAGTTAGTGTGTTTGTCAGAGGTAGTTGAAGTAAATCATTATCTGTTATCTGTGTTATCTGTGTACTTATCTAGGTGCTTGTCACAGGTGTCAGAAGGGAATTGTTATTTGTGAAATTAACTAAGTGTAGAAAGATTTGCAAAGTAGGGGGAGTGGCTTAGCTAGAAGGAGCCAGGTTAATACCAAATATAAACACTGCCCTAGATAGCTACTGTCACAAAGCAGACAGAAAACCAGGAGGAAGGAGCTACTGGTATAACTAAAACTTCTCTACTGGGGCTATATTGTCATCCTTCCCTCTGCTCCACCCCCCCACCCTAAACCAGTTCTACTTTTATAGGCACAGGATTTAACTGACAACAGGAACTTCCTGTTTGGGAGCAGAAAGTGAGATATCACAAGCCACAAAACACTAGAAGGGCAAGAGTAGCTCTCCGTCCCCCCCCCCGCTGCTGGAGGTCTGACTCTGAGCAAGTAAGGAGACTACTGAGAAATATAGGAACTTCTTGTCTCAGAACGGGAAGATCAGGAGCTAAAAGGGTGCAGAGACAGTAAGTAAGTAGGGAGAGAAGAGAAAAAAAGAATTAAACAAACAGAGGAAAGAATAAGTATTCCAAATAACAGTTAGGGGGCCAGAAAAAAAGACATGTTGGGAGTGGTGCAGTGCAGTGGCTGTGGAGCAGCAGTCTTCTGGGAGATGTTCTGGAGGATGCAGTGTTGTCCCATCTGCAGGCACCTCTCTGGACTGAGGGAGGAGGTTGCTCATCTCCAGGCTGAGTTGGCCAGGATTTGTGGGACCTCCTCTCCCACGCAGGGACCACCAGGGTCACTGCCATTGCCTCAGAGGTTGCCAAGAAAGAGGAGTGGCTGGACCACAGTGGGCTCAGGGAAGCTGAGGGTGGTGGAACAGAGGCACATCCCTCCAGTTGTACCTCTCCACAATTTCTATGCCATTCTGGAAAAGTGTGGTTCCTCTATGGCGTCACCCACAGTGGAGACCAAGGAGGATGCTGGGAATCTCCACAAAGGAGACCCACAGGAGGGTGGCATGAAACCCCAAAGGGGAAGGAAACAACTCCTGGTGGGGGACTTCATTGTTAGGAAGGTAGAACTGGGGGAGGAAGGGGAGAGGGAGGTAAGGTGCCTGCCTGGTGCCATGGCTTGGAGGAACAGGGAGTGAATGCTCAGGATCGCAGGAGCAGCTGCACAGGGGAAGGAGCTGGATGTCATTGTCCACCTAGGGACAAATGACCTGGCTCAGAAAGGGATCAGAGCAATGCAAGAAGCATTTGTAGAGATGGGGAGGGGCCTTAGACAAATAGCACACACAGCAACCTTCTCAGAGGTGCCGCCTGTCTATGGCATGGGTGAGGCTAGGGTGCTCCACACCATGGGAATCAATCAGTGGTTGAAAAACTGGTGCAGAGCTCAATGATTTGGCTTCATTGGAGACTGGGGGTCCACCTGGAGGGATGCAGGCCTATACTGGCGTGATGGTCTGCATCTGTCCAGGAGGGGAACCAGGATCCTAGGTGATAGGTTTAATTACTTCAATGACAAGCATTTACACTAGCCAAGGGGGGCAGCACTGGAAAGGAGGAGGGAAATCCTAGCCCTTCCCAAAATATCAGGGTACTAAGTGAGGTAGACACCAACATAGAGATGTCGATAGGGAGAAGCGCTGGGGTAAATAGAGAAAGTGACAAATGCAATAAGGACAGGGATGGGGCAAAAAAGGGTAAGGCCATCAAGAAATGGAGAGTAATGAGTACCAATGCCTGTAGTCTGGCAACAAGCTCCCTGAACTGGTGGCCTTGATGGAAGAGGGATGCCTGGATATCGTAGAAGTCACAGAAACATGATACACAGAGAACCATGTCTGGGATGTTAACATACCAGGGTATACAACCTACAGGAGAGACAGGGAGGGCAGAAGAGGAAGGGGAGTAGCTCTCTATGTAAAGGAAGGGATAAAAGCAACCGAACAAAAGAGTAAACAGGGAGGAGAGGAGGCACTGTGGGTCACCTTAGAGACTGGAAATGGCACCACAATCCGCACAGGGGTTGTATATAGACCTCCATGTCAAGGGGAGGGAATGGACAAAGATATGAAAGAAGGCATACTTAAGATGGCAGAGAAAGGGGAGATACTGTTGACAGGGGACCTTAATATGCCAGATGTTAACTGGAGCACCTTTGCGACAGCCACATCCAAAAGCAGGGCCATTCTTGATGCCCTTCAGGTGGCATGCCTCAGACAGCTAGTTTTGGAACCTACTCATGAGGGAGCAATCCTAGACCTCGTACTCTCAAATGGGGACAGTGAAAGGATCTCAGATCTAGAAGTGGGTAGCCATTTGTAAACAAGTGACCACCAAACAGTGTGGTTCATGATAAACTCAGCTACAGAGTCAAGCCATACAAAAGTGAAGGTTCTGGACTTCAGAAGGGCTGACTGTGGCAAGATGGGAGAGTGCCTTAGAAAAGCACTAGCAAATAGGCTAGAAGGAGGGGTGGAGCAACAATGGAGAAATATCAAAACTGCCATCACAGAGGCAACACATCTTTGTGTGAAGTAAATAAACAAAGCAAAAAGAAAGAAAAAGCCACTATGGTTCTCAAAAGAGCTGACGGTGAAGGTTAGGGAGAAAAAGATAGCATTTAGAAAGTATAAGAAAACACAGAAGGAGCAGGACAGAGAACTGTACCAATTAAGGCAGAAGAAAGCAGGGAGGGTAGTCAGAATAGCAAAGACACAATCTGAGGAAAAGATAGCTAACTCAGTTAAGAAGGGGGATAAAACCTTGTATAGGTATATCAGGGAGCGTAGAAAGAGAAAGGGAGGGATAGTGAGGCTGAATAGAATGGATGGCGGGTGGGCAGAGAGTGACAGTAAAAAAGCAGGGATACTGAATGAATACTTCTGTTCAGTATTCACAAAAGAGGACGTGGAGGAGGTGCCAAATCCAATTAACAGAAGCACTCTGGATAGGGGGGTTGATCCCAGTCCTTTCACAGAAGAAAGGGTTCTGAAAGAACTCCTAAAACTGAAGGTGGGCAAAGCAACGGGGCCAGATGGAATTCATCCCAGAATTCTAAAAGAATTAAGCAGAGAACTAGTGACACCTGGGGTGCCGCATGATTCAGTACTGGGTCCAGTCCTTTTTAATGTCTTTATAAGTGACATTGCAGAGGGACTGGAAGGAAAGGTATGCCTCTTTGCAGATGACACAAAGATCTGCAACAGGGTTGATACACAAGGAGGCATGGAAAGGATGAGAAGGGACTTGGAAAGGTTGGAGGAATGGTCAGAAGTATGGCAGCTTGGATTCAATGCAAAGAAGTGCAAAGTAATGTACCTGGGAAACAAAACCCAGGGAAGATTACACAATGGGGGAGGTAGTAACAACAACACAAATGGAAAGGAACCTGGGGTATTCATATCAGATGACCTTAAGGTTGGCAAGCAATGTGAGAAGGTGGTAGGGAGGGCTGGGGGAATACTGGGATGTATAGGGAGAGGTATCACCAGCAGAAAACAGGAAGTTGTTATCCCCCTGTACAGACAGTTGGTGAGACCCCATCTGGAGTACTGCGTCCAGTTCTGGAGACCCCATCTCTGCAAGGACATAGACAGGATGGAGGCAGTTCAGAGGAGGGCAACTAAAATGGTGCAGGGTCTGCAAGAGAGGCTATATGAGGAGAGACTAAAGGAGCTTAATATGTATACCCTTGAGGAAAGGAGGGAGAGGGGGGACATGATAGAAATGTTTAAGTACCTCAGTGGAATCAACAAAGTCCAAGAGGATAGCATCTTTCAGAAAAAGAGATCTGCAAGAACAAGGGGACACAATCTGAAGACAGAGGGGGGAACAGCTCAGGGGCAATGTGAGGAAGTATTTTTTCACAGAGAGGGTGGTGGACACATGGAACAACCTTCCTGAGGTGGTTGTGGGGTCTAAAACTGTGGGAGAATTCAAGAATGCATGAGACAGACATAAGGTGATTTTTTGGGTGGGTAGGAAGAAATAGGCTGTTGGTTAAATAGGATCTGCAGCTTATCCTCTAGGTAGGGAAATGGGCAGACTAGTTGGGCCAAGCAGTCCTTATCTGCCGTCAAAGTCTATGTTTCTATGTTTCTATGTTTTTAATACCAAAACTGAAACTAGAAAGAAACATAATGATCATATCCTGAGTGGGTATTTCACAATAGATGCTAGCACTATACAAAAACTGCTTCAAAATTTGGATCCTTACAAGTCAGCAGGGCCAGATGGTTTACACCCCCACATCCTCAAAGAATTAGCTATCCCCTCTTTCTGGTCCTGTTGCTGCCCTATTCAATAAATCCATACAAGAAGGCCAGGTTATCGATGTCTGGAGACAAGCAACTGTGGTTCCAATCTATAAGAAGGGTTCTAGGCAGGAGGTGTCAAATTATAGACCCATCAGCTTGACATCTATAGTGGGTAAATGCTAGAAGGAATTATAAAGGAACACCTGTGTAAGATAATTGAACCTGATCCCACCCAGCATGGTTTTGTTAAGGACAGATCATGCCAGACAAACCTGTTGAGCTTCTATAATGGAGTGAGCGGGGCATTGGACAGGGGTGAGGCAGTGGATGTCATTTTTCTTTATTTTTCCAAGGCCTTTGATAAGGTCCCTCATGGTCAGCTTATAGAGGACATGATTAGTCTTGGTATAGGGGGAAATATATTGCGATGGGTGGAATCATGGCTCAAGGGCCGCAACCAGAGAGTGTGTATAAAGGGCTTCTTTTCAGATTGGGATATTGTGACTAGTGGGGTCCCACAGGGTTCAGTTTTGGGTCCGTGTCCGTTCAATTTAAATACTGCATCATTAAAAACCACGAATAAGGTTTGGTTAACAAAATTTGCTGATGACACATGTTTAGGCTACCCCATCATAAATACTGGTGATATAAACACCCTCCAATATGCCCTAAATGAGTTGCAGAAGTGGGCCACCCAGAAGAAGTTGTCCTTTAATACAGATAAATGCATTGCAATGCACCTTGGAAGAAAAAATCTTCACGCTAAATACATTTTTGGAGGAAAAATCCTAAAATCGGTTGACATTGAGCGAGACCTCAGTATCAGAATATCCAATGATCTCAGTTCTAAACTCCATTGCCATGTTGTTATTAAGAAGGCATCTGGTGTGCTACATTGCATAAACAAACATATTAGCAGTAAAAGTAGAGATGTTTTGCTCCCATTGTATTCATCACTGGTAAGGCCTCATCTGGAGTGTTGTGCCCAATTCTGGGCCCCAGGGGATAAAGGCTCTATAAAATCATTGGAAAAAATTCAACAGAGAGCCACTGAAAAAATTCATGAAGTCAGTAACTTGGATTATAATGCTAGACTTGAAAAACTAGGGCTGTATACTTTGGAGTATCGCAGAATGAGAGGTGATTTATGTCTAGTGTTTAAGGCTTTACACGATGATCACCTGTGGGAGTTATTAGGTCTTGAATTGAGGGATAAAATTTACATAACCAGGGCACATCCACTACAATTAAAAGTCGAACAGTGCAAAACAAAAAAAAGAAGTAGTTGGTTCACAATAAGAGTCTGTAAAATCTGGAATAGTCTACCTATGGAAATAGTATCGTGTGAAAATATTGATACATTTAAAAAATACTTGGATACCTATTTGCAACAAAAATGCATAGTGGGATATAACTAATACTTGCGAGCATTATGGACCATGGTCTTCTAGCTCTGTATAACCTATGATACCTATGATACCTGTTCCCTCCTATTCATGGTGGCTGGGGTACGCCAATCCACTCTCAGCAAGTTGAAGTCCTCCACAACCCCTACCACAGGTCCTTCTGATCTGTCCAGCTGGTTCCCTGTCTAGCTCCTCTGTCGGAAAGGGTGGTTTGTATACCACTCCCGTCCTGAGGGTCCTATTTTTGGAGACCTGGAGCTGCACCCATAATGACTCCTTGTTTCCCTCCTCCCCTTCCTCCCTGACACATTTCAGTCCTTCCTTCATGTACAGTGCCACCACTTCCTTTTCCTTTTACCCTGTCCTTCCAAAATACCTTACACCCTGATACTGCCATGTCCCAGTCATGGCAACGGGTGGCCCATGTCCCGGTGATGGCTGCCATGTCTACCTCCACATCTGCTGTGAGAGCCTGTAACTCTGCTGTTTTGTTCCCTAAACTCCTAGCATTCAAGGTAACCACCCTCCACCATGCTTTCTTCCTCCCTCTCCCTACTTGCTCTCCCCTTCTAGCATCCCCTCTTGACCTCCTCTTAAGTTCCTTGCTGCTGTTGTAGGGGGTAAACTTGTTTGGCTTCCCTACCTGTGAATCCTGCCTGTCTCCTGCCCACTTGCCACCCCATCTTCTAGTTTAAATTCTCATTTTTTGCTGAGTAGTCCCCCAGTTTCTGTTTCAATACCCTCCTTCCTTCCTCACTTAAGTGCAACCTGTCCTTAGCATAGAGATCATTGCCCTCCCAGGTCCTTCCTGACCCCCCCACCAGCTCATACCTTTTGAACTGACACCATTCACTTAGCCACATGTTAAATGCCTCTATCCTCTTCTTCCTTGCCATGCTTGCCCTGGGTACTGTAAGCACCTCCGAGAAAGCTACTGATCTTTCTGCCTCCTCACAATTGAGCCCCAGCTCCTCAAAACTCCTCTGGACTACATCTACCATATTTCCCTCAAGGTCATTTGTTCCCAAATGCTGAACTATGTGAGGTTTCTCACTTCTCCTCCAAGCATACTTCAAAACAGACTGTTCCACCCTTTCCGCTGTCATGCCGGTATGGCCTCCACTAATATGCGACTATGCCTCCCCCTTTGCTTCCCCTTCTGATCCCTTTCAGAACTGAGTCTCCCAGCACTAGGACCCCACCCCCATTTTCATATTCTACTCTTCTTGTTCTTCCTTTATCCCATCCCCTTCCTCTCCACTCCTCCTCCTCCTCCTGTAGCACAATTGTTCCCCCTTCTACTCCTGTTGTAATGTCCCCTTTCTCTGCTCTTCCCTCCTTTCTCCTCTGATTTTACCTCCCCTCTCCACCAGGCTCCACCTGCCACCTCCCCTGATGCATCCCTACACCTTTCTTCTCATACCTTCCCTCACCCCTTTCCCACAACCCCCCCTTACTTGACCTATCCCCCATTCCATGTCCCTTCAACCCTTTGGCCCTCCTTCCCATTCCCTTCTCCCTTGGTCTCTCATCAGCTCCTCTGCCCAGCACTCTCCCAACACATCCCCCAATCCTGCCAGTACTGTGAACTGATTTTTCAATGTCCATTCACTACCACCTATTTCCTCCTTCCTTCTGCTCGCCACCCCATCACTGCTGACTCTGCCACTGCTAGATTCCTCCTTCCCTCCCATCTGCCATTGCTCCCCTTTCCTACCCTCATTTACCCTCAGAACTGGAACCCCCTGTCTCCTACCCCCATCTGCCACCTTCTTCCCACTCCTCCATCCCTCTCTGTGATCTGTCCTCCCCCCTCAGTTACCCTTCTTCCCTTCCCAGCTGCTGAGTTGTCCTCCACTGTAGCCTGAATTCCCCTCCTAAGCTCCATTTGTAATCAGTTGATCTCATTTCTAAGCTGCCTTATTTGTCTGCATACCAAACACCCTCCCTCTTTCCACGCAATTTTCCAAAAGATTGTCACTCCACAGCTGTTGCAGCCTACCACCCTTCCTGTCTCACTTTTTGCCCACCAGCACCCCCCCCCATTTTCAGTTGAAGGATGCCCATACCACCCCATGACCCTTCCCATCCACCTTTTCCAGTTCTGCCCATGGTCCTCCCTGCTCTCTGATACCTTACCATCATGTAAAAGCTAACTAACCAACAAAGCTTTCCCCACCAGTAAGTGCAGTCTGTCCCCTAAGCACAACCAAAAGCAATCTGCCCTTTAAACCTTGGTTACACTTCAGTAGTATAGCAAATCCTAACCTATATCACTGTGCCAAACATATCAAATACTGGGGTTTCCAGAAATGCCCTGGTAACACAAACCATATAGGATATTTTTGTAAGCAATAATCACTGTGCTAAACATTTCAACATTTGCACTAACCTCAACTAGTAAGATACAATGCAATAACTGTATAGCGTCCATTGCTGTTCTATAACATTATCTTCTACCTGGTGTATCAGTCTTGTCCTGTATATTTTTCCTAGTTGTCTGATGTGCTATGACTCATATCCTGTGTTGTAACAGGATATGATGTGGGAGTAAACGGGAATAAAGGGGAAGTGATCCTTGGGGTGGGAGGGTGCAGAGTGGGGGGTGGGATTAGACACCAGCCTCCTCAAGAAACAATCAGGCAAACAGTGCTCAGAGCACTAGAGCTCTGTATGGTTCCCTGAGAAAGCAGCAGAGTATGTAGATATTTGTACCTCAATTCTGCCTCAGTTGCTAACTGCTTCTGAGGGGGAAGGGAGCAAGTTTGCTCAACAACCTCCCAAAAATCCCCTGAGCTGCCCTGAAGTCAGACACAAATGCTGCTGTTTTTAACTATCTTACTCTACAACTACGCCATGTACCTGCAATAAAAGAAAGCAATAGAAAGCAAGGCAAGGCTAGCAAGAAATCCTGAACTCTGTTACCTTAGAGCAGTACATTCTGTTCCTCTAGGCATCCAAAAATGTATCCCAATGCACCTTAAAATACAATAACAGAATACCTAGGTGAAAAAAGCTAATAATACCAACATCTGGAAGAACAGAAAAATAAATGATATGTATGTATGTATGTTCATTGCAAAAAACTTTGTTAATGCATCAGTAAGGCTTGATGTCACAGTGACAAAAGTTTGGAAATTCGATGTTAGGGTTACCACCCATACCACCCTCCACCCTTCCACTCCACAGGCACCAACAGGCTTTGGGGTGTGCTATGAGGTCATCAGGCCCAACTCTCAGCCTATTCCATGTGTAAACAAGCTGACACTCTACAGTATAGGAGAATGGGGTGAGAGTAAGGGCTGATTACCTCATGGCACACCCCAATGCTTGTTGGTGCTTGTAGGGTGGGGGGTGGTAAGGCTCTATGATGCTGATTTGACATCAATTTCATCGATCTGCATCACAGCAATGGAATTTATGTCATCGACAAATTGTGGTCGACATAAATCCTGATGGACTCCCAGCCCCGGGCCCTGCACTCCCATGTACACATAAATATGGAGTCATACAGCAGCCCCATAGTACTGAAAAGGAACCCTTGTAACACATATTTGGCAATATCTCAGTAACTGTAGGAACTATGGAAACAATTCCACTGTAGTTGTAATCATGACTTCAGAACCTCCATATGTGCTTCTGCGGGTAGCAAAAAATCAGTATCTCAAATAGTTTTCCGAGATGCAGGCACCGAAAGGCACTGTAGGTGCCACAATGTTATCCTGTAGGAAATTTCTCAACTTCAGAATGTTGTAACTATGGGCCCATTGAATGTTTTGGGACCAAACCATGAAAAGGCAGATTTGTGGGGCCAGGGCTTGCCACCCTGCAAATTTCAGCCCAAAAGCCCAATCCACCTTGGCACAATGAAATTTATTTATTTATTTAGTTTTTGTTGACCAGGTAAGTGCACTAGAAAAAAACTGCCTATTTTCAGGCACGACCCAGGGGAGGGGATACAGATGAATGCCAACTGACCTTGAACCAGATTAAAGCTGTTGGTGGTATTTTCTTAGTGAATGAGGGAAATTTGGCCAGGACACCGGGGAAATTCCCCTACTCTTGTCAGTAAGGGGAGCCCAAGCGCTGTGCTGATGGCAGAGCAGACTGAGCTAGTGATGGAGGTTGATTTATCTGAAGAGCTGACTGAGATTTTGGATGTGGAAGAAATCATGGTAGCAACAGAGCAATCTTGTGAAACCACTAGATTTATGCAGGATAATTCTTCAGCTCATCTGGATAATCATGATATGGTGGAGGATGTTACCAGAGAAAACCTGCAGCCTGCTGTTACTGGTAATCTACAGTCAAAAATGATTTGGGCCGCTGAAGAGCCCCCTAGTAGTAATTTGGATGATCCAGGGAAAAGTTGTTCTACTGAGAGTGCTGCAAGTCATGTGCAGCAACCGGGAGATGCTAACACCATGTCTGAACAGGCAAAAGACATTTCAGTGACACAACAAGTCCAAAAACAATTTGGATTAAAAAAAGACACTGTGTAGTATTCTGGGAGTGACTGGTCAGCCAATGATGCCTTGAATTCATCTGGTTGGAAATGGGACGAAAAAGGAAAATGGATTTCTGACCCCGATTGGAATGAGGACATTTTGTTTGGGCCTACAACAGGACATGAAAGGGCTGCAGCACAGACCCTGAGCTCAGGTAAAACTGTTTCTGATAAAAAGGATCCTATAAAAGTTACTTCACAGATTTTAGATGATGACACCCAGGCCTCTACAGTGCCTGGCCCATCAGGGGGTGGGGGGATGTGAAGTCAAGTTGCACTAATGTTGCATGTTTTACTGCTGAGCAAGAACAATCTAAATCTCAAGATAATAGTAATGATATGCAAAAAAAACTCCCATGTCAGAACTTTTTAAGAATAAACTCGAGCAGGCCCCTAGAAGAAATGCTGTCAGGTTAAGGTATAGGGGAAGGCTACCAGAGCACCCGGACAGATACTATATTGCAAAACATCTATTGATGGGATCCATGAAATTCACGCCAGCAGAGGTTTATACTCTAATTCATATATCAGGGGAAGATACCTTTGATGTTAGCTTTAAAACTAACGTCAGCCTTGAGAGATTATGGGAAAAGTATAATAACCTTAAGCAGACACCTCTTTGGGCACCCTTTTATGCTATCCCTCTTACTAAACCCCAGATAAGATATATTTCCATCATGTTCAGAAATGAAGGCATGAACGTTAGTGATATATATCACTGGTTGCAGAAACGATGTGATATTCTGGGCCCCTCAGAGGCAATTATGGATACAGAGGGATTTTGGACGGGAGGATGGAGATTTAAAATAAAATTATTCCAAGTCAATTCAGAAATTATCCACCTCCCCAATAGCTTCTTCTTAGGCAAGTACAGTGGTGTTTGTTTTTATGGGGGACAGCCTAGGGCCTGTTATAAATGTGGGGCTAAGACTCATCTGAGCAGTGCCTGTGATATGCTCAAATGCTCCTTATGTGGGGGTATGGCCATTCCACTGATCTATGTGACAATATATTCCAGTGCAACCTTTGTGATGATGAAGGTCATACCTTTCACCAGTGTCCTTGGGCTAAAAGAAACAGAACTGAGAGGTGGGACCAAGATGACCTGATCGATAGAGCCCAGGAGAAAACAAGCCACTTCTTTCATGAAACTGCTGGAAGGGATAAATCTCAGAATGCTGCACCTCAAGAAAATACCCCTTGGGAGGCTGTTACTGACACCCTGACAACTGCTGACCCCCTCCCTAGGAATGAAAAAATGGGGAGACCCATGATAATCAAGAACATAGAGAGATGTCCCAGTTCTCTAGGGATGGGAAAGGCATTAGTATGCCACCCCTTTGACGCTGCTAAAGCCAGAAGATTTACTAGGGCGCCTGCTAGACAGCATCCCCCTCCTTCCCCTGCCCCCACCCCCTCAGGATGGAAAATCCTTTTCCCCTTTACAAGTAGACACAGGAGAATCTGAGCTAGAGTCTGATGCATCACATAGGTCTGATATAATCACTTAAGAGGAGGAAAGTAAGACTACGGTACTGGCTAAGGAAAGGAAAGGTAAAAAAGGTAAAAAAAGGAAAGCTAAAACTAGTCACGAAGAAGGCCCCTGAATATAAGGAGTTTGTACCAAACATGCTTTTTATCTACATAGCGCATGACCTCTATTCATGTTGCTTCACTTAATATCTGTAGTTTGAAACACTACAAAAAGCAATTATCTGTATTAGCCTATTTGGGACAACTTCCTATAGACATCATCTTCGTCCAAGAAACTAGGCTATCCTCCATTGTTGATGTAAATCAGGTTAAGAGGAATTGGACATGGGGTCCTTCATTTTGGACCTTTGGCACAGATACTGCTGATGGAATAGGAATTTTATTTAAAACCCCTAATTTCAGAGTATCTAGACTTGTTGATATACATCCTGGGAGGGCTCTGGCCATAGACTGCACGTACAAAGAAGTTGCTTTTTGCCTTATTAATCTTTATGCCCCCCAGACCAAATCTGCTAGAATTGATCTTTTTGAGGAAATAAAACCTTATTTATACACACAGAAGAACATTATATGGGGAAGGGACTTTAATTGCAGTTTCGATCTGAAATATGCAGGTGACATAATCAAAAAGGTATATTGTGACACGCATGCATTAAAACAAATCATGCTGGATACAGGATTATCAGATACATACAGAACTCTGAGGAAAAATGATGTAGGGGCAACCTATTTCAGACACATCTATGCTACACGCATTGATTATATTCTAGTGTCTAAATATGTAAAACCCTATAAAATAGAAGTTAAGCCCACAAAATTCTCTGTTCATTGTATATTATTAGAAACTCTAAGTCTAGCAACAGTAACCCCAAAGATTTATTCCCATATACACAGATGTAGGCTGAACATCTCCTTATTGGAATCAACTGAATGTCAGAAACAGGTGGAAGTTCTTTTTGGTGCCAGAATCTTGATCCTGTGTCTTTATGATAATCTTTGGGACTGGTGGACAGATACAAAAAAATATTTAAAATCTCTATTTTTATCATTCGGTAAACATTCTGCAAACTCAAGCTATAGTAAATATTTAGACTATAGAAATCATTTATATAAACTTATGTCTTTCCCACCAAAGGACCGCATGAAATATAACATGCAAATTTTGGAAATAAAAAAGCAAATGCAAATCTATCAGTATGATAGAGCAAAATCATTGGACATGGAAATGAGATTTTGCACAAATAATCAACCAGCTTCGGATCCCTACAAGGCGTGCAAACAACGGCTGGATAAAACCATTATGGAAGGATTACTTACATCGGACAATTGGCTGATAGACACCAATCTAGGAATGCTTTCATTAGTACAACAAAACTTATATGAACATTTTTCCCAAAACCCCTTAAAAAAGAGTAGTGTACAGGATTTTTTAACTGCACCAATACCTCATTTGAGCCATTATGCTAGTGAGGCATTGGTAGATCCAATTACCTCTGAAGAAGTTTGTGGGGTAATTAAAAAGTTAAAGACAGGAACCTCACCAGGAATAGATGGTCTCTCTAATGACTTCTATAAAAAATATGAACCTTTTTTGAGTTCTGTACTGGCAAATATTTTTAATTTTATATTATAGTCAGAATTTAAGTGTACAGATTTTAGTACAGCTCTCATATGCTACATATTTAAAAAGGGGGATAAGAAGAAACAATCTAACTGGAGACCCATCAGCATCCTTAATAGTAACTATAAGATTTTAGCAAAAATTCTGAACAATAGATTAATAACAGTAGCTGAAACTTTAATTGATAAAGCCCAGACATGCGCTATCCCTGAACGTAAGATCCAACATAATCTCTTTATTTTATGAGAACTCTGTGAAGCCTGTACATCTCAAAATCTTAAAGGCTTTATAGTTGCAGTAGATCAGTCTAAAGCATTTGATCGAGTTGAGCACCATTTTCTATTTAATGTACTAGAGACATATGGGATCCCAAAAACATTTGTGGATTGGATAAAAATATTATATTCTAATGCTAATATTATTCCAACAGTTAATGGTTTATTTGGTGGGGATGTTCCTGTTTTAAAAGGAGAACGGCAGGGCTGTCCACTAAGTCCCTTACTTTATACCTTTGCTCTAGACCCAGTCATCCGACAGATAAAGTGGGATAAACAAATTATAGGTCTGGCTCCTCATAAGACTTTAACTCCAGGAAAAGTAACTGCATATGCAGATGATGTTACTCTCATTGTTCAAAACATCAGCTCCGTAGAAAAGGTGATCAGCACCTTTGATGCCTGTGCACAATTCTCTGGTGCTAAATTGAATAAAGACAAAAGCACTATTATAGCCCTGAATAAGCCAACCACTATGATCAGAGATGTAAGTGGAATCAGCATCTCCACTGTGCCACAAAAAAAATTATGTATATGGGTAGGTCCCGGTGATATGGCCACCTATAACTGGAAAAACAAATCAACATAGGCGAAAACAAAGTTTGCCTTTGGAAAACATGGAAGTTTGGAAAGAAAAAGCATGCACAAATTATCAAGAAATTTATTATTCCTATTTTTCTATATGTCAGTTATATTTATGCCCTCCCAGTACACTTGGAGACTAGACTTTTTAGTATTTTCTTCCAGATGCTCTGGGGCAGCAGACTCAATCCAGTTAAGAGGGACATTACTTACCTCCCACAGAGGAAAGGGGGGCTTAATATGATAAACCCAGTGGTATTTTTTCATTCCATTTTTTCATACAGTACCTTTACATGTGCTTGGGAGACAAATGTGTCACTTTGGCAGTCTTGAATACAGTGGGCCCTACAGAAATATTTTATAAAATGGGTTGATACCCCCCCAAACCATTGTCACAATTTACAGTTCCAACCTATGCTGGTCCTTCAGTTGAAAAAATTACACCAATGGAAAATAGAAAAACAGACATTGATGGTGTTAAATGGGAAAGGTTTCTATTCACACATAGTTCACAATGCACAGCAAGTGGCTTTAATTTTCCCTGAATGTACCCCTGCCAAAATGAATTGGGCCTTAAATAAACTTAATGACAGCAGAATCCCTGTTAAGGTATAGGACATTGTCTGGTTATGCTCACAGGGAAAGTTAGGTGATAGAGGTAATCTAAAACACAAACCCATAGCTGAATGGTATTGTCCTCAATTAAAGTGTGTGAACATAGAAGAAATTATTTTTCATTTTTTCTTTGATTGTCCTTCTAACAAGCAGGTGCAGGCAGAACTGGCCAATAGGTGGAAACTGCCCTGTTTTACAAGAGTCTCGTATGTTACTTTAATACTTGGAGATTACGCTGGTGTTTGGAAAATCTTTCATAAAGTACTCTACATGTACTTTTCGCTGCCATTCAATACTTTTCATGGCAAGCACGCTGTCAGTATGTTCTGCAACAGCAACAAGCTTTAAACAGTGTGTTAATTACGCAGATAGAAGTTGAAATTATTAGAATAAAAGAACTTGATACACAGAGATTTAGACCAGATAAAGTGGCCTATTTATGGAGACACTTCAAAATGTTCACTTAACAGAATATTTAGCCTTAGTTTTAGTATGCTAGTTTTAATACAGAGTAATGTGCGGGGATCCCCTTTGTTAGTTTTTTTTCTTTTTTTCTCTCTGATATGAAATGTTTAATACCTTTTATGATCATGATGTATACCTTCTATGCAATGTTTCTAATTTTTGTGTGTTTTCTTCCTTTGTACAATTTCTGGTATAATACAGTGTATGACTACTGTGATGTAATGTTTATGTTTCTTAATAAAAATTCCCCTACTCTTGGCCAGTAGGGGGACAGGCTATCAGCAAGATGGCTACTCAGTGCAGGTCATTGGAGGGAGAAGACTCTGGTACGGTGGGAGAGTTTGCCTCATCTCCTACTGTGAATTTGCAAGAGGCAAATCATATGAATCTACCAGATTTTGAATCAGAAGATGAGTTTCATGAGGTTCCATTTTCTGCAGAGGATTTGGAATTTATTGCTACTCCTGATGTTAGCAAAGGATCAGTTTCATCTGAAATTGTAACAGCAAGCACTCTTTCTTGCAAACCGCTTACAGACTCTGCAGAGTTGCAGCTCCCAGGGATGAGCCCTGTCATTAGCGGTGGAATTTCTGACAGCTCCTCAGCTGAGGAGCAGAATTCCGAACAGCCCTTGGGGCTTGGTGAGTCTTTGCTTTTGACTGTTTCTTCTGTTTCCCCTAATGCTAAGAAATCAACACAAATGCCCTTTAAACTGTGTGAGACTGCTCAAACAGCTGGCAGTATTTCGTCGAAACTGACGAGTGCCTAAAGCCGAACTCGGAGGGGCAGGAGAAACCAGCTGCTTTAAAATCATTAGTGTTGTTACAGGCTCCTATATCTACTGTAGATTTTCCTTCTACTCTTGGTGCTCCACTCAGCAAAGCTGCTTGGTTTGTTTATAAGCAACCTGCTGTGGAAAAATCGGCTGATTTCCCTGATATCACTCATCAAACTAAAATGACACCTCAGCCTGGTGTCACAGAGTTCTTTTTTAAAGATGTGCTTCACAGTACTGAGGGACCTGTTCCTATTCAAAACTCAACTAATAAATCTGGTTCTGTTCCTAGCCTCATGCACCCTCCTGCCTTGACTGAAGGCCCCTGGATGCCAGGAAAGGTCTTGGTAGGAGCGGGTTGGAAATGAGCTCCTTCAGGTATCCAGGTACCTGACCCTGACTGGGACTCTGACTTTAAACTGACTCAAACCCCCCCACATGGAAACCAGTCTATACTTCTACCTTAACTCATTGCCTCCACAGGAGCTCTCTGTTGTTGCACCACTTGTCTCCTGTATACTGTTAACAGTAAATCCTGGGCCTTTCTAAGCAAAATCAAGCTATAGTCAGCATGACACAAACAAATCCTAATACTGTAGCTCAAGAACTGTAAGTGCTAGACACAAAGCATGAGTGGCAAAGTTATTCAGCACAAAATTACCTTTCAAATGGTGGTATGTAAATAATAATAAGTAATTTTTCTTTTCTATGCTGGTTGAAGCAGCAAAAAAAATATTGTTTTCACTAAAACAGGCAACATAAGCGATACACACCATACCATAAACAAATGCGAATAACTCCTAAAGTATACATGATATACACAAAATATCAGTGGCAAAGTTGTTCAGCACACAATTACCTTTCCAATGGTGGTATGCAAATAATAATAAGTGATTTTGTTTTGTTTTCTATGCTGGTTGAAACAGCAAAGAAAATATTTTTTTCACTAAAACAGGCAACATAAGCCATACACACCATACCATAAACAAATGCAAATAACTCCTAAAGTATACATGATATACAGAAAATATCAGTGGCAAAGTTGTTCAGCATATAATTACCTTTCCAATGGTGCTATGCAGTCAAATATATATTATATTCTGTTACACTATATATTAAAATATATAAGTGACTTCTCTTGACGTTGCAAGGGCACACTGGGAGTCAGTAACCAACTTCTGCAGGCGTCCTCAGGACACACCACAGTATTTTACTGATGACTACAGGCATCTGCTAGGAGACAATGAGTTAAAGCAAGCTGCAATACCATCTCTTCCTTCTGTTCCCCCGACACCTCAAACCCTGCAGGGCACAGTTATTAAGGATATTTCACCTCCCTCTTCTTCAAGTTTGGAGGCCTCTAAACCACCTCAGGAAAGACCTGTCTTTCATGTCTGAACTTTTTTCAACTACCAAAAGGGAAGCAGCCCCCCAGAGGAATGCCATTTGTATTCGGTATAATGGAGTTTGGACTCTAGGCCTGACAGATATTATGTTGGGAAAACTTTGATTAAGGACTCTTTACATTTTTCTCCTAAAGACGTTTATGCTTTCATAAACATTTCAGGAGAAGATAATTTTGATATTAGCTTCAGGTCATCTCACATTTTAGATTTATTCTGGGAAAGGTAGGGGCAGGTCAAGTTTTCTCCCACATGGACTCCCTTTTTAGTTATACCACTAACTAAACCTTTACTTAAATCTGTGACAGTGATGTTTCATAATGAGGGAGTCCATGTGGAAGACATTACTTTCTGGCTTTCTCAAAAATGTAAAGTGTTAAGCTCTCCTGAACCTATTTTGGATACAGAGCAATTCTGGACGGTAGGGTGGAAATATAAAGTTAAGCTGCAACAGTCTGACTCTGGTATGGAACATATTCCAAACTCTTTTTTATCGAGGAGTCTGTTTTTATGGTGGGAAGCCTCAGGCTTGCTGTAAGTGTGGTTCTAGAACTCACTTATCAAGTGTGTGTGACCAGCCCAGGTGTGACAATTGCGGGGAAGTAGGCCACATCACCATGCAATGTGCAAATCGCACTAGGTGTGATTTATGCGAAGAATATGGACATATGTTTTGAGATTGCCCATGGGCAGCAAAAAACAAAGCATCCTGCATCAATCCTGACCTACTGATTCAGAAAGCACAAGATTCTGCTAACTCTTCACCTCCCCCCTTCCCCCCTCCCCTTCCCCTTCTTCTGTGGTAATACAGTAACTTACTCAGGAAGCTCCTCCTTCTGCACTTTCCTCTCCCAAATCTGCAGGTCAGATTGCTGACATTACCTTACAAGCTTTTTCCAAAGTGGGGTGGACATGGCTCCTGTGGTACCTCAGGAGATGGTACCAGTCGGCTATACTGATTCTGTTTCCATGAGTCCTGATGATGCTTTTGTAGCCCCCTCCTCCCCACTGCCTAGGCGGAGCTCTTCTTGGCAATTGCAATCAAAGTCTCCCCCCCGGCCCGGTTTCTGTAGACTCAACTAACTCATATGCTGCTTTATTTTCTCCTTGGGGGGAAACAGACATGGATGTTGGGGATTCTGACTCTCAGAAATCTTCATTTTCTGTCTCCTCACAACCCTTGGATAATTACATGGAGAAGAAAAAGGAAAACAAGAAAAAATAATAAATCTTCCAAATGCAGTTTACTTGGGGTTCTTTAAATATGCATAGCCTTTTAAAAAATGTTGAAGGGCAGGTTCTTTTTCAATACCTTTATGACTCTAAGATTACTGTAACTTTTTTGCTAGAAACATGGATGTTTTCCATAGAACACCTTTAAGAGAGATTGGTCTTGGGGACCTTCCTATTGGTCATTCGGCACAGATAGTGCTGATGGTGTTGGTATTCTTTTTTCTTCCTTTAACTTTTCTTTGCACAAACTAGTAGACCTTATTCCCGGTAGGGTATTAATAATAGATGGTAAATGGCATAACACCTGTTATAGGTTTATAAACATCTACAACCCACAAGCAAAGGCTGATAGAGTGAAGTGTATGAAAGCTATATAACCATATTTGATTACTTCCTTGCCTATTTTATGGGGAGGTGACTTTAATTGCAGCCTCACTGGTTTGGCACAGCAGACAAAGAAAATTTATTGTGATTCACATACATTAGCTTTCATAATCAAAACAGCAGGTCTGTGTAATTGTCTCACCTATCACTTGAAAGGTTTGCTTTTTTCATTTTCTAAAGGTAAACTGCATTCTTTAATTGATTATGTTTGTTTCCCCATCAGTACATATTCAGACTTTTCAAATTAAGCCTTTAGAGGTTTCAAATCACTTATTACTGATATGTACTTTTGATTCTGAAAGCCTAGGATGTGGTAGGCATGGAAGGTGGAAACTAAATATCTCCACCTTAGATTCCCCTCGGAGTGTTTTTGGGGTAAAAATGCTTTTGTAAGCTTGACTATCAGTAGCTTTTCTGTATACTGATTTAGGGGCCTGGTGGCTGGATACTAAAACTCTTTTACAGAATTGGATTAAGCATCAAGGTGTGGCCACAAAAGATACTAACTTTATGAAGTATTTGTCCCTGAGGCAACAATTGCAGAGGTTAATTTCGATTTCCTATATTTCAGAATTTGACTACTCAACCCAGATTAGTGTTCTTAAAAATTCTATGAAAACCTTTCAGTATGATAGGGCTAAGACACTGCAAGCTATATTTACCAATGGCACTCACAAAACCCCCATTGGTAATCCTTTTGAGGCCTGCAAATCCCTGAAAGATTCCTCTACTATCGACTTTTTTGTTATTCCTGATGGTTCTAAAGCGACCACTTAAGCCCAAATTAAGGAAGCTATTAGACAGCATTTTCAGACCTTAGAACCCAAACTACCAATTCTAAAAGCTGATCTTGAAAAATTTCTTAATACTGTTTCATTACCCTCTGTACCAGAAGAAGCCCTTAACCTGTTAGGACCAATTACTATTCAGGAAATAACAACTGTTATTCAAAAACTGAAACCCAACATTTTGCCAGGGTTGGATGGTTTACCCCATCACCTTTATAAAAGTTTTGTTAAGGAATTTAGTCAATGTCTCCACTTGTTATTTAGCTTTTTCATAGACATCAGAACTGTGTTTCCCTCTTTCACTGACAGATTATTGTTATAGTTATTTAAATCAGTGGATAGGAATAACATTAAAAATTGGAGTCCGGTTACCCTTTTAAATACGAACTATAAAATATTTACTAGTATTTTAAATAATCGGCTTAAGCAATATGCTAAACTAGTGATATCCCCGTATCAATTTTGTGGAATCCCTGACAGGAGAATTCAGTCTGCTTTAATGATTACTAGAGATACTATAGAGTATTTTCCACTTCATGGTATCATCGGCAAGGCCACTGTTTTTCGGTTTTTACCGGAAAATACGGTAAAATTCCGGAATTAGGGCTGCCTGAAAACTGGTAAAAATGAAGATTTCATTGAATCTGGCATTTTCTATCAGATCAGTAAATCTACAAAAAAGTCTGTTTTTCTCTTAATTCCTTCCTGTACTGTTTTCAGTTTGCTTTATTTAATGCTCTGTATATTAAGCCTTCTTTAATTCTGATTATTTATGTACATACTAAAAGAATGATAACAGAATCCCGGTAAAATCCAGAAATTAGAGTAACAATCACCGGTGAAATTCCGGAATCTTAAGTCTTGAAAACGGAATTTAATTGTTTTAATCATCGTAAATCAGTGGCCTTGATCATCGGTTGTATGCTTTCTGCAGACTTAGAAAAGGCCTTTGATAGGGTTCATCTTCCTTTTCTTTATTCAGTTTTAGGAAAATATGGAATCCCTGAGCAAATGGTTCAGATTATTATATCTCTTTATAAACATAATATAGCTCATCCTTTCCTGCAAGGGACAGTTGCTGATAGTGTCTGTTTAGTTACTGGGGTTAGACAAGGCTGCCCTTTAAGCCCATTTTTGTATGTTTTTTCCCTCGATCCCCTTTTACAGTTTATAGTACAATCTCAATATTGGCTGGGTGTTAAGGTTGGGACAGTATCTCCATTTTCTGTACAAGCTTATGCTGATGATTTAATTTTATATTTTGCTGATTATACTCAGATTCACTATTTTTTAGCGTTTTTTTCACGTTTTTCAGTAGCTTCCAATGCACAGTTGAACCTACAGAAGACTGGGGGTTTATTTTTTGGAGCATCAGGCTTACCTGACATATATCAAGATGGTATTTGTGTTTCCTGTACTCCTTTGAACATTTTGGGACTCTTGTTTGGGCCCCAGAACCTGCCAAAGGAAAACTGGGAACTAGTTCTTGGGAAAGTTGAAACTAAGGTTAACAGATGGAAACATTGGAAGTTTTCAAAGCTTAAAAGGATACATATTTTAAATCAGTTTATCCTCCCTGGTTTACAATATCTGGCCATGATTTTTCCTCTTTCTCCCTAGCTTGAAACAAAGTTATACAGTTTATTTTTTCAGATGTTGTGGGGGAATCGGTTAAATCCTGTCAAACGTCAGTATACATATCTGGATAAAAAATCTGGAGGTTTAGGTATGTTGGATCCTGTTATATTTGTGCATTCACTCTTTTTTACAATGACACTTAAATCTGGGTTAAATCATGCAGGTACTATTTGTAAGAGATGGGTGGTCAATGTTTTGGGAAATTATCTTAAAACATGGCTCAATTTGGCTCCCAGATTGAATCCACATATTACTATCCCTGTTTATTTTAAACCAGCAGTGCAGAAGTTGTTTAAATAGCAGATAACTAAGGCTATGATTTTAAATAATACCACTCAGTCATTATATCGGTTGATTATTGGATTAATTTATCCTCAGGAGCCTTGTTTTAAAAACTGCCCTTCTACTCTCAACTTTAGGGTTTTGTTCCCAGCTTAACAATTCTAGACTGCCTGTATCTCAATGGGAAACACAGTGGCTTATAGATTACGGTCGTTTAAACATTTGGGGTAATGTCAAATATAAAGCTAAAGAGGAAAGGAATTGTCCTTATTCTGACTGTGTTAGCATGGAAGAAACCATGGAACATTTATTTCTTTTCTGTTCTTATGCTAGGGATTTATGGCCTTATTTAGCATAAAAATGGCAATTGGGATGGCTTATGAATCCATCCTATGATATGTTGGTCCTAGGGGTTTATCCCCTTAGTTTATC